>MU224881.1:1288431-1384835 GCA_018584345.1 Thuja plicata | reverse complement strand
TTTAGAAACATAACTGTCATCATTCTAGAGTAATCATCAACAAAGAGAATAAAATACCTATCTCCATAATAACTCTTTGTCCTCATTGGTCCACATAGATCAGTATGGACTAATTCTAGAATATCATAAGATGTATGGGATTTACTTTTGAAACTAGACTTTTTCATTTTACCTTTTTGACAGTTCTTGCACATGATGTTGTCGGGCTTTGTCATCGTCGGTAAGCCTCTTACATGTCTCCTTCTGCTTATTTTCATCATGTTGTCAAAATTTACATGACACAATCTTTTGTGCCACAACCATATGTCTTTGTTTCTAGTCATTAAGCAAGTGGTGTTAGTATCATTCAGATAGAATAAGTTACCTTTTGTCTGTTCACCGGTACGAGTACACAAGGTTCCTTTGAGATGAATTTATGCTATTGTGTGTTTTTCCTAGATGTCAGACCCAAAGATCAGTGCCAAAAGTTGGTTCTAACCCAAACATCCAACTGCCTGAAACCGATGACTTAATTATAACTCCAAACTCTCCCTTTTAGCAGGGTTCAAACACAACAACGCACTACACAAGGCCATTTCTAGTTGCTCTCCAATAACCAAAACTTATGTGTCCAATATGTATTCAAATGTGAAGATGAGAAAATGATATTATGGAACTACAACTGGGCATGTTCTTTCTCAATCCATTCTAATCAATTTTAGACTTTACTAATGTGAAACTGCCTGGAACTTGTGAACTGTATCCCCTTCATTATATTGAATTAATACAAGAAAAATATTGAATAAATTCACTATTTGTTTACTTGTTCCGAAATACCGCAATTCACATCTCAAATGTGAATTCTGTATGAATCCACCAATCATGGAAGGAATGGATTTCCATCCAAACCTTCACTATTCCAAGGGTTTTCATCCTTAGAATACCCATTCACTGATTTATAGCAACAATGGAGAAAATATCAATAAGATAATCACATATCATCCACCAAACAAGAGTATAACCCATTTATAAGGCCTCTTTAGGCGGTTGATACATCACCAGTAAGCAATTTGTGATAAAATACACTTTATTTTATAATATCTCTTTATAGAGTCAATTTAAATTATAATATTATTCAATAACATAAAGTAATTTTAGCAATGTCAAGCCCGTTAAATATTATCTTATCCATTCCTCCACAAATAAAGTCATGACTAGACAAACATCCCTTTTTAATATTTTATAAGCCTATCAAGATGAGAAAAATGATCCAACCAATCTCCCACAGAATCACAGGAAAGAAGGGGACATTGCACTTTATTGATCTTGATGAAACCTTTATTTTATCTTTGGAACTTTTGAAATGATTTTTGAGCACTATCATAACTCTCAATCAGAGCCATTGATGAAGATGATTCAAATTAGCTCACTTGAAGCTAATAATTATAGAGAACTACACACAATTATATAAGAGATGCACACTTAGAAAATAGAATCTTACCTTTAACAAAATAGAAAATTCTTTGAACATCACTATCAGGCCAAAGATAATAAATTTATTAATGTAAATGTTTATATCTACCAATAAAATCAATCACTTTTCCTTTATCTCCTCGCTTACAATGAATCAAATAAGTCAAACTAATTTGAGGACCAATGTTATTTTGAAATTGTTGTATGAATGCATTAGCCAAAATTTGAAAATAATAAAAAATAGAATAAGGAGGCACAAAGAAATACCATTGCAAAAATTCATCTCTAAAATAATGAGCAAACAATTTTGTCATGAGCTTATGATCAATTAAAAAGTCACTACACAAATTTCTAAATATTTTCCCATGGGTCAGGGGGTCACCTTTTCCATTGTATAACTACAATTTGGGAATATCCATTTATTGAGGAATAATAGAACGAACAACATCTTGGGAAAATGGGTTAGCTATATCACATGTAGGAACATTGAACTTGGATTTAGTTATGGAAGACAACCGTTGTTGTAAGGATGAGACAATTTGAGATAAATGTTTGATAGTGGCTTCAACGGATGAATTTGTGTTGCACATATTGGATTGTAATAGAGGTATAACATTTTAATAAGTATGTGGATCATTAGAGTAGGAAGGTGGAACATTATGATAGGCAGGTAAATGAGATGGATGGAAAATAAATGTAAAGGTAAACAAAAGGAGGTATGCACGAGTATTGATTTATAGGTTTTCCTCCATGAATAACATGTGTAGGATTGACATTTTGTGTTGAAGTAGCCACTATTAAAGATGTATATGTAGAAACATTAGGCAATGATGTAGGCATAGGAATTAAATGTTCAACTTGATTTGTAGGTGTAGTGTCCTAAAATGTTAGCACCCATAATTGAATGCTTTATTAGGACCTATTAGACCCCATTTTTGTGATTTTGAGGTTTGAATGCCCGTTATGCTTGATCCTAGCAACCTGTTCTTTTCCCCCTGCATCATTTCACCCATCCTGACATCCTATCCAATTTTGGGCTCATTCTCTAGGGTACATAATGTTTCTAATGTTCTGTCCCTGAGACATAATGTTTTAAATGTTTTTCCCTCAATGGCTTTGGTCCAAATCTGGGTCGAGGCCCTATGTCGAGGTGTTAGAAAGAAATTTGATCCCGTGGTCAGCCTAGATTATTTTTTAATCTAAAAATGATGGATTGAGTATATAAACATCCCATCTTTCCTCATTTTGATAAACATTCATGATCTACAACTTTGCAATCAAGCTATCAGGTTTTCAAGCAATCAAGAGCAATTGAGCAATTGGATTCACTATTTGAAGGCAAGCATCCAAGATCAATTTTCTCCAAGTCTCCAATTCTTAAAGTACATCCAATTAAAAGGAAATCCTCTCTAATTGAAGCAAGTTTCTCTCCCATGATGACTAAGAAGAGGAATTCTCAATCAAGCAAGAAAGTTTCATCCTTTCATTCTCCTTCATTACAAGTGATTATCAAGCATATCTACATTCAAGATCTAGGAGTGACATTCATGGATCCATGCATTGGTGAAGGCATCCTTGATTACATTCTACATTCCAAGGTCAACTCTTTAAATCCAAGTGCATTCAAGCATCTTCATGGGTATGAGAAATTTCTACAACCATCCATGAGGGTTTATGCAAATTGAATCAAACATTTACCTTTTCACATACTTTCCTTTATGCAATTTCATTTTAATTTGATGGATGATTCCTAAAAAAGGGTTTGACCAAGGAAAAACCATATTTCCCAATCTGTTCCTCATTTTTCAGTGTGTAGGAATAGGTTACTGAGCTGTCAGACAAAATCCAGGAAGATTGGGAACTGCCAAAAGATCCCCAAAAAATTCAGGCAGAAATACCAGGTACAAAACATTTTTTTCCTAGGGATAGAATGTTTGAAACATTTTATACCCTACATTTTGTTCCCAGATTTCAGCCACATGTTAGATCTGCATTTTGGTTTCCATTTCTTTAATTTTTAGCTCTTTGTTAGTCTGTATCAGTCTGTTATTTCTAGTTTTTCAGCTACTTACGTAAATTATCATTTACATTACATTTTCCCATCATTTACATTTCATCAATTTATATTTAAAAAAGGATCACTACCCCATTCAGTGCTTATATCACCTCTCGAGCCTAGTGGGGAATCTTCCTTCCGAATGTGTGATGGTAAAAAATAGAGGTGTGAATTTACCTACTTACCCCATCTTCCTTTTTCTCATTGTACAGTAGGATTATAGTGATGAAGCACTTCAACACAAAATTTCATTGGCATAATATTATTATCAATAATATGAGCAATGCCACCAACACTTCCATACAATATTCATCACTTTTAATAATTCTCATCAACCCTTCAATCAAGGGGATTGCCTCATTATTCAAGTGTTCTTGACCCATCCTTTATTGAAACCTATCCAATTCATTGTCAGTCTTCCCTATTTGGTCACTAGTTACTCAATTAAAGGAGTAATCCTCATCATGAGAAGTGTGGGAGGAATGGTTCTCTATAATGTTAGGTATGTCATGTGTAGGAATAGAGGATTCATCAAAATTCTCATGGAATATGTTAGTCAAATCTAGCTAAATACCCTTGGTGTTTAAAATTTAGGAAGATATAAGTCCATAACTTCTTCTCATAGGGATATTAGATATAGGACGAAAGGTCATGAATCTCATGCATAAATCTATATATAAAAGAGATGATTAAGCAATACAAGTTCCCAATAGATTGATCAATTAACTTTGCAAAAATCATACACTTCAGAAATGCTTGCAAATTTGAATTATTTAAATGCATACAAATTAGATGTGAACATGAAAATAAGAAGTAAGCATAAGACATGTTGGGTTCACTAAGATGTAATGTAGGTGAAGAAGGAAGATGCATGGTATATATGTTCACTAGCTTATGCATACAACTAGGAATTGAACCTATTTGGACCCTGTTCTTAATTACATTAAGAATAGTGGATACACTTGGATCAATCTCAAATTTGATTGAAAAGGATTTTGCATAAGGTGGATCCAAAAATCCTTGTTTGAGTTTAAATTGAATATGGACAAATGTAATTTGAATGCTAGATCTAGGACCAAAGATGATAAATTTAGAGTGTTTAAGATGCATAGAAAACTTCAGAACAAATATGAAAAAGAGGATTATAGATCTAGAAAGAGGATATGGAGAGGAATATATATTTGAAATCTAGGTTGAAATAAAGAGGTTAATGTCATTTGGGGTGACCTTGACCCAAGAATATTGAATGCTTATAGAATTTGTGTTTTCAGGATCATGATGTTACTCAGAACCATCCCCAAAATTTTTGTCAAAAATGCGCTAGACACTGTTAGGCAAAGTGACATCAACCTTGATTTTTGTAATTTGTGACAACTCAATCTATATGCCTCTATTTACTTTGTCAAATTCTAAATTTGCATTCAGATGCTAGAATATGCACATGAAAAAGGGAGAAACTTGTCGGGTGATCAAAGTTTTCTTAGGTCAAACCTCAGTTTTGGAATTTAGCTTGAAATTGAATTGAAAGAGTGATATGAATAAGCATATTTTAGATCTAAAATTGAAATTATTGAATGAATTTTTATACCTTCACAAGTATCCTTTGTGTTGAATTCTTCATAAAGAGGTTGACGCTGACTTGTGTAACTAACTTGATGCTTGCTTGATTATGATGCCATCTTGAATGTGTGATATCTAAACTTTACTTCCTCTCCAAAGGCTTGATAATGCTTGATCATTTTCTTAATTAAGTAGCATATGCGATAGGTTATGAACTTGATAATTGATGTGTGTGTTTCAAATGATGGGGTTGGGCTTTCTTTTATACCTCTCCTCATGAAACATGTTTTAATTTTTGAAGTAGGCTGATGTGGAGGAAGAATTCCCACATAATTAATCAAATCAGTGGAGGGTCTAATATTGGGCCCTTTTTGGTAGGTCAAGAGTACCTCAAACACCATTGACTGTCCAATCAACATTGATTCAAGGACCAATATTAATAAGTAGATAAATTTTCCAGATTTAAGCCAATGCAAGTATAATCAAACATGATCAGGCACAAAAGGCTATATATGCTAATACGAGGCCTAGGTGAGAGTGAAATTATATTGGGGTACAATTTATGATGCTACAATTTCTCTTACAAAACTTAGCTGACTAGTGACCATGTTAAAATCATTCAAATGATAAAAAAAAATGCACCTTTTGGAATCTTCATTTTAAATAAAGATTTCATAAGAAATACCTTATTGGAAGTAAAGAGTTTCTCATGCAATTTGTCTATCACCTCATTAGGTCCATTGTTGTTTCTTTTCCTTTATTGAAGCCACCGACACTACCAGGCACAATTGTATTGTTCCTAGAGCCTTTCTATTTAGAAACTCCCATTGTGGATCTGTCATAGTTGTCAACTTCTTCTTTTTTCTACCCAACAAGTACAAATCCATCTAATATAGATAATATTCCATTTGCATTTTCCACAATTGATAGTTTTTGTTATTAAGCTTCTCAACCTTAAGCGTATCTTCTTCTACCATGCTCTCACTTGAATCTATAATCTATTACCAAAGGACTAAAATACACACGACTCTAACACCATTTGTTAGGGTTTAGGTAGACTAGAGAAATAAATAATATTAAAGGTAATGAAAAATAAAGAGGCAAAAATATCAAATTTTCAATAACACTTTCTTTTGTTATTTAATGAAGAGCATATTATTATTTGATGATATTTCGCATTACTCAACCATTTATTTACGAAGTGTTTTTTGGTGGTTTATAAAAGGTCAATTTGCATAACAAAATAATGATTGAATCCTTTATTAAATAATGATCAATTTTTTGTTTCAGGGCATTTCCCTCAATTCCACAACTTGGGGCTTTTCCCCCAAACCCCTACCCTAGGATCCACCCCTAGGCCTCTTCTAGGAGGGATGGTATCCTCGGGCCTTGTAGGAGGGGCTCTTCCACCTTGCACTACCATGTTCATTGGTTTTGGAGAAAACACAACAAACAAAGTCACCAAAATTTAAGCCCAAGGCCATAATTAATCACTAGATGCCAATAATGATATCTCGAATAAGATTGTATACCTTGATCTTGATAAAATATATATATTGCTTTAAAGCTCAAATTGATCAAAGCTAAGGTAGATCTCAAAAATGATATAGATTAAGATAAACAAGATAAATCTTCAACTTGGAATAGACTCATGAGACCAAATAAAAAGTGGAAAGCTGGGGTTTGACCTAGGTAAACTTGTTTCAACCCAACATTTTCTCTCTTTTTGTGTGTAGGAACAAGTGGCAGACACACGAGATTAGGTATAAACTAAGCATCAAGATATTTACAGAACACTTATTGTTAGATCTGAAACAACTAAGAGTTGGTTTCCCTACTTGTCTAAGTCCTAGGAGTGGGTAGCCTAGTGCAATTGAGTCCCCCCTATTTTTTCTTGAAATTCATATCACATGTTAGTCATTTTCTATACTCTACAGATCTTTTGTTAGGATATGTGTAGTCATTTTCTATTCTCTCGTGCATGATGAAATTCATCATTTCATCATATTTGGCCCTAGATTTTACATTCATCTTCCATAATTGCATAGTCAACTCATCAAGAGGGATTGATGAATCCACTTTGTGATTGAACAATCTTGAGTCAAGTGGACCATTCTCCTTCCAATGTGAGTGATGGAAATAGGTCAAAGATTCCTTGTTTGCATGAATAGATAAGTTAACCTTATTTTCCTACATTACACTTCCATCATGAATTGACCTCCTATTATAATTCCATGGTATTACCAAAAAAAAATGGCATGAATCAATCAACATAATATCAAACAACATCTTGAGCATCATTATATGATCCAATATAAAACTTCATCAAACATTGTTCACTTACCAGTATCTTGTGATCATCTCAAATTCATGCAATCTTATATGGGTTTGAATGTTTTATCTCTTAAAATTCAAGTTCCTTACCATCTCCTTAAATTCTGCAATATTATTTTACAACCACCAATAATAAATTTACAACACTTATCTCTTGATTTGTTTATTGTTATGAATAAAATTTTCCATTTGCCTAATTTTTTAGTTGTCTTAGTCTGCAACAAGGCTCTCATCATGACTACTTATTGACCCTTCTCAAATTTTCAAACACATCTTAGTGATCCAACATGTTATTCCTTTGTATATATAGCTCTCACACCATTTTCATCTCTTTTTCTAGAACTCCCTTGATAAAATTCAAATGCTTAATGTTCTTCCCCTCTAAATTTGAAACAAGTTCCACTAAGTGACATTTTATCAAATCCTCTATCACTCCTTTGATGAACATCATTGTATTTTTTATTGCTAATTCATTTTTCATTGTAGTAAAGATTTATAGTGCTCCTCCCTTGGAAATTCTCACTTCTCTCATAGTAGTGTTGTGGATTTCCATCCTTATTTTTCTCTACATATGACCTTATTTCTTCACATTGTGATCTACCTCTTTGTATTATACCTCATGTACCTTTCTACCTCTATTCAAATATTTTATTCAACTTTTAGCACAAATTGATAGGCTTCTTCAGTTGTTGTCATCCTTACTAAACTCAATTCTTCTTGGGTATTCATTTTAAGTCCATTGATGTATCACCCCACTTTTTCTTGCTAGCTTCACTCTGTCTAATTTTGATAATGATCCTATATAATTATTCAGTGCACTCCTTCCTTGTCTCTCCTTTTTCCTTTAAGCTCTACAATCCCTTCATGATTTGATTTCATAATCAATAACTATGAATAAATTATCAAACTTTGTTACCATCCTATCCCACTTGATGATTATTTATTTTCCCTTCTTATGTGTTTTCAATTGAACTTCTCTCCACAAAAAGTAGCACAACCTTTCAACTTAGTTTTTTTCAAACATGATCCATTTCAAATCTTCAATTTAATTATACTCAAAGTATTCTTCTGTATTATTTATCTATTCAATCGATTCCCTAGGATTCAAATTACAACCATAATTAGAAATTTTTATATCTTAAAATCTTTCAATTTTGGAAATAAATTTAAACATCTTGGTCTAGTCTAATTCTTCTTCTAGGTTTTATTTATTCATATTTGGGGCACGGACTCCTAATTCATTATTATCACTCTCATCGTCATGCTTGGGGGTTTTGCCTCTTTTCTAATCTTAATCTATAATATCCAATCAAATTTTCAAATTTCTCATCATGTATAGTAGTTAAATTCCTTCTTCCCAAAAATATTGTCCATAACAAAAATCTTTCTTGCTAGCATCTTTCCTTTAGTCCAGTGTAATTATATTTTTCAATGAATTGACCACAAGCTTGCAATTGACTCATAACTGATGATTTATTGACAAGAAATTGTAGACTACCTTAGGTTAGTGATATCTCTTTGATACCACTTGATGTAGTCATGGATAGAGGGTCCAAAGGAAGGATTATCTAATCATGCAACCCAAAGTTAACACAACAAAATTATCATATAATATAAAATATATTTTCATTGAATTTACAAAATGAAATGATTACAAAATGCTATTTTCTTGCTACATACAAATTATAGATTGGCTCATAGGTCACCATAGGCATATTACAACATTACATGCTAGATTCAACTTAGGAGTAAGCTAGATCTATGACTTTTTCAAGTCTATCATTCTCCTATTTATGAACTTGTTAAATAAATCATTCTCATTGAATAAAAGAGGTATTTAAATATTTATTCCAAGTTGTAGAAATGATCTACATTAGTTGTAAGGTTTCCCAACACCTGATGTTTTATGAAATATGTTGGTCAACCTAATTTTGATGGTGAAATTCTAAGAGTTAATGAAATATTCTTTGATTGTAATTGAAGGTTTCTCTAGTCTTATTCTACCTCACAACATGTCAAACTCAATACCACAAGGCATGAACAGGTTTTGTATGTAACACTTCATGAAATATTATTTGACTATTCTAAATGTGAACTTTCGATGACAATAAATTCTTGTAGATTTATCAAAATATATTAAATTATGGATAAGATGTTAATGACCTCTAAGTTTCCTTCATGAGAAAAATTTAGGTTATGTGGTGAAATGCCATAGGGTTATGGATGATCTTTCATCATACATTAAGCCACACAACCTCTATAGACTTATCATGTCTTGACATACACTATCTCCTCCCATATCCATATTTGCATATATATAATTCCACCTTGCCCACATGACCATATTTATTGTTAGTACACTTAATTCTCATCACATCTCCACAGAGGTAAATTTCTAGAAGATATTTTGATGAAATTAATATATTTTAAATTGAAACACCTACTACCATACACCTAATATTCCACCCTTACATCCACCATCCTTACATATTTCTTATTAAATAGTGGGGGCAAGTGCCTAAATCTGACTTAATAAATTAATCATATTACATACCTAATACAAATTGGGTAGAACTTCACAAGTAAGTTTCATACACTAAATTCTATTACATTGAGATTCTCCCACCGTATTAAGATTTTGTAGACTTAAATTTTAGTATGACACAAGTCATACTACAAAAATAAACCACACATTGTAAATAGTGAAACAAAGAATACAACACTTAGGGCCAACTTTAAACAACCTCCAATCCTTCTGCCACAACCGTTCCTTTTATATGGACACATCCTTCTCATATCCAACATAATTCAATACCAAATCACTCATGTCCTAATTGTGTATGAGGCATGATGGTTGTATGTATAATTTTTCAATTGGTATTGTTTTTAATTTATCTTTTAACCCATATTATTCTTACTTAATGCCATCCTGATCTTCCTATATCTTTGTGTGTTTTGATTACTATGTATTGAGGCATGCTATTTTATTTATTTGTGTTTTTTTTTTTTGGTGTCCCCTTGCATGATAGACAAAATTTAGAAACATATTTACATGTAAGAGTCCATCCTTTTCTTGATTGGTTTTGCTTTACATGACCCAACAAGACTTATTTCAACCTTGTGTGCATAGGGTTTCCTTAATGCATAATGATCATTCTTTGCTCAAAATCATCAAGGTAATGCCAATCCCTTATGTGCATAGGGATATATTCATGTTTAAAATTGTATTTCCTCACATAATCCACAAAGTTCTCTTATTTTTTTTCAGGTTCTTATACAACCTATTATTTGAGATTCTTGTCCATGAAAAGGATATATTGTCACCTTGGTTTTCATTTCTAGTGGATACCATCCATACTAGATAAAAATTTAGTATTTCACTCCACCTATAAAAATAATACAAATATACCATCCATATCTACCCATCTCCCCATTTATCCCATCCAAAATTGTATAGCCATATTAACTAAGAGTATTTGCAAGGATCCCCTTATAGTACACAAATTTTATAAGCATTTTTTTAAATACGTGCATAAATTTCAATTATTTTATAAATATATACACATATACACAAAAGTTTAGGACAAAAGGTCACTCCTCAAAGTTACACAAGAAGTGGTTTAAATAAAGATAATATAAATAACTACAAAGCCGCCTAAGTGGCTAGAGTAATACTAGTGGGAGGCAAAGGGGGTCCCACTCATATGGGTTTCTCCATAAAATAGAGAGGTTATAGGAGATGTTAGGAATGGAACAACCCTCATAAACATTATCTTATTCCTCCACTCCATCATTTATCTTCATTCCTCACAGGAAAAATCACTAAATCCAAATAAGGTATCCACTTTGAAGAGTCTAGCCAACTACAATCTACACCAAGAAATGACTAACCCCTCCCACCAATAGTATACAACCCCAAACCTCCCAAATTTCACCCAGATGCAAAGCCTCCAATCAAGGCTGAGGAAGAGCTCCAACAAGCCAAGTCATGTTTGTCACTAGAGAGACAATGAGGAGCCTAAGACATGGGGGTCTAAGAGTGCCAAGAGGAAGATCTCCAACCATTCCTACAACCATTGAGTGAAGAATGGCCATGAGAAAAAAAATGTCTAGAGGGAACTTGACCATAGTGTAAAGAGAATTTACCTAGTAATAAAGTAGCTCTCAGAGGTGGGTCAAATCTAGTGCCACTTTATTTTCTTCAACCTGGATATGGAATATAACATTGTTACAAATATAAGACGTAGTGTAAAGTGAAACAAAAATATCAATAGAGTTGTGAGAGAAAATAAAAAACATTTCTATTTTTTCATAAGGAAAAAAGAATATCCAATATGAAAGAATGCCAAATTTGGGTATACTTGAAGGGAATATGAGGCCAATCCCCCAAAAGAAAAATAATCCAAGAAAAAGGTTCTAGACAAAAGGGGCAAAAAAAGTAATTAATACAACTCCATAAATGTTGAGAACAATGAGAAAGCCAAAAGAGATGTTTGAAAGGTTATGGTTGGCCACAAAAAGGAAAACAAGGGTCCAAAATACCAATATGCCAAAGTCAAGTGCCTATAAGAAAGACTTAGGAAAATAATACACCAAGAAAAATGGGTGAGGTCGAGCTCAATAATACCCAACTACATGTTTTGAAAGTACTATTTCCAAACAAAAAAAAGGTGACTGTAAATGCCACCATAAGTTCAAATCACACACCATATTCATAACGTGTGGAGAGAGGCATTGATACACTAAATATGAATTATAATTGCAGAAAGAAGTGTTGGGAGACAATGCAAACCCTTCCACGATGGTTTGACAAACTGAATGTCAATTTTATGAAGTATCTCTAGAGAAAGAGATGATATAAAAATGTTGAAAATATTTTGATCAATTTGAAAGAGTCAATATTGGGATTTCATATCTTCCCAAGAGAAAGATTCATAGTAGTTCTAGAAATAAAATAATGGGGGAGTGAAAATTCATTTTTTTTTTTGTGAAATCGTAAAGCGTGAACCCAAAGAAAATGATCCAGAGAAAGCCCTTAATTATAAATAAGAGGAGACAACAAGAGGTTGTAATGGTTGAAAGAAATATCATCTCGAAAGTTAGAGCCTGTAAGTAAATTGAGGTAGCAGAACAACTTCCTAAAAAAATCTTGAGAGGAGGGTCATGTAAAAATTTGTCAGATCTTTACAACAATTGCAAAAACTTAACAAAAATAATATAAATAAAATGCATAACACAACATAGTGATTTTCCTAGGGAAAACTCTTTCTAGAGAAAAAACACCACACTCCAAAAGTCACCCAATATATTATTCAAAAATTAACAATAAGTTATAATATACTTGTAGAGAAAGCTTCTCACAGGAGTGTCACCAACCAAAGATCTAGAGATAACTAAATAGCTTTAAGACTCTTACACACACCCTCCATCACATGCACCTAATATATATGAGATACAATACATGAAAGTGTCAAGTCCTATTACAAAACCATAAGCTAGAAACCACTTATAAAGTGATGCCCATCTTGTCTCCAATAAAATATGCCCTATAATGTGTCAAAATAGTGTAAATCTATTTTACAACTCATTTATGTGTTCAACACATTTTTACATTTCCTATTTCAAGAGACCCTACTTTCAGAGGTCATAAATTTTGAACTAATTTTTTAATTGACAAACTGTTTGAAGCGTTGGAAAGCACACGATGGCAATAAAAAAAATTGGTCTATTTCAGAGCTTCTAAGGATTTTGAGATTAAAAAATGAAAACTTTAATATCTTCAAATCTGGTACAGATCTTGAGACAAAAAAATACTAGCATGCTTATCTAGCCCATTCAAATCATTGGGGAAAGTTTACAATAAATTTGTGCTTGAATGTAAACTTACTATAAATAGTAACCATATGTAAGTTCAAATCAGAGACACATTCTCTTAACAATCCCCACTTGTCAACACCTTAAAATATAAAAGGGAGTATCTACAACATAATTTAATTTCTAGGGGCTATGAGGCCCATAAACTCTGAATACTATGTGAACTTCTCTGTTCTCATAGCCTTATTTAAAATATATATAACATTCATCAAAGTATCTACTTTAACCAGATTAACCTTGCCATCCTCATTGATATCTCTTAAAAAATGATAGTGAATATCAATGTGCTTGTTCCTAGCATGAAATATCAAGTTATTTTCTAGGCAGATCACACTTTGATTATCACAATAAAAGATTGTTGCTCCTTGCTTTATTACAATATATGGAAATAGTATTTTAAGCCAAAGGGATTCTTTACAAACACGAGTAGCTACCATATACTTAGCTTCAATAGTTAACAATGCAACCACAATTTGTCACTTTCTCATTCAACTAATTGCACCACCAAATAACGTAAATACATAAACACTGGTGGATCTTCTGCTATCAATATCACCTACCTAATATGAATCAAGATAACCACAAATATCAAGGAATTTTTTTATCTCCTATCATATTACCGTGATAACATAAAGAATAATCTTATGTACCCTTAAAATGTCTCTTTTAACTACATCCCAATGAACTCTACTAATATTAAACATATATCTGGAAAGAACTCCCATTGCCTGGGAAATGTTTGGTCTAGTTCAAACCATAGCATACATCAAACTTCCAAATGCATTTTGATAAGGTACTTTTCTCATGTCTTCCATCTCTGATGAGGATGTAGGACAGTCTAAAATAAACAAATTTTCTCCAATTGTAAAAAGGAACATATAATGGTCTATAGTCCTACGTGGTGAACCTCTATAATGATAATCTTAAAGGATCATAACTTTTCATTAGTATACAAGGAAACAATTTTTGAACAGTTAGTTACATGATCACCGAGTGACAACATTCAGTCAAGCGCAGAGGTCACCAAAATAGTCAACTGCAGAGGTCACCAAAAAGGTCTTAGCATAGTGATCACCAAAATCAGTGAACACCGATAACACTATCACCGACAGACAATTCATAGAGTAAATCGAGAGCACAGTTCACAAAGTAACCCGAGAGCATAGTCTACAGAGCATACCGAGCACCAGTCTACCAAGAGAGTTTTATTCCCGAGAAAAGTGGATTTGAGATACATGTCAGCTAAAGCACTTTAGTCTTAAAAATAGCTTTGAGGATCAAGTAAAGCATAAGTGATAGTTTTAATCAGTTTAACCAATTGTAAACATGCAAACTAGGAGATCAAGGTCAAATTGTAAACCTTTGATCATAGAGTTTTTCTTGTAAAGCGTGAAACCTAATTAGGTCAAAACCTTTGTATATATAGATGTATAATCATTCAAGAACATGATGATTATAGCCGCATAAGACATCTATTGATCATATAGAGAGTTTCATGCATAAGGACATAAAAGGAAGAATTTAGTTATGAAGAACTAGATTCAAGGTTTCCGAGCATAACATAGGTATTATTCATCACAGTAAGGTGATATTGTTTTTGTGAACTTAATGGATCTGAATTTAGCAATTCAAGATTGAAATCTATCAGGTCATAAGTATTTTTGACTGCTCTCTAACAATTGTAGAAAATATAAGAAATCCTTCAAGAAGGTGGACTTAACAGTCTTATTGTAAATCTCTTAACCGAGTGCACACATAGATTGTATTGCTAAAATATCTTAACCGAGTAGACTTAACAAGTATAACATGTTACTCCTAACAGGGTAAGATCATCATAAGTGATCACAACTTGTAGCCTTAACCGACACCTTCCATTCTGTAGATAGTGAATCTTTATGGGTTTCATCCCCACCACAATTTTCACCTTTTAACAGGGGTTTTCTGCGTTACCAATTCTTGTGTCATGTGTAACTAAGTTTCATGAATGTTTCTATGATTGATTACATGCACTTACATTTATGTTATGATATTACATGCATAAGGTAGAAAATAAATATGGTCGGTAATGCAAGAAAAGATTACTAAGGTTATTTGATAAAAGTTTTAAGGGTATTGATTCACCCCTCCCCTCTCAGTACACACCATTCCATTATTCTAACATATAAAACAAAGTGCACATACTTAATTTGGCCCAACTATTGCTTTATATTAATTCTATATCCCTTCTAATTTTCATCCCAAGAATATGTTTAGCCACACCAATATCTTTCATTTCAAATTTAGCATCAAGTTGAGACTTCAATTCTAAAATCATGCATTTTCCTTTACCAATGAATAACATATCATCAACATATAATGCAAAGTACAGGAAATGACCCCATCAAATTTATAATGAACACAATGATTTAGAATGCTTAAATCCCACACTTAACACATATGTATCAAATTTATAGTACCACATCCTAGGAATTTGCTTGAGGCAATACAAAAATTTCTTCAATTTACAAACCAAGTTACTTTTACCGTTTACCATGTACTGCTCTAGTTATGTCATATAAATATACTTCTCCAAATCACCATGAAGGAAAGTAGTTTTCACATCCATTTTATTAACCTATTAATAATAAGCAACATCAATATAAAGAAAAAATCTAATGGATGCCATTTTTACAATAGGAGAAAATATATCACCATAATATAGACCCTCAACTGGAGAGTAGCCTTTGGAAACCAACCTTTCTTTATACTTCTCAGTACCTCCATCTAAACCAATCTTTTTATTGAACAACCATTTTCAACCAATAGGTTTTTTTTTTTCCTTTGGGAAATAGTAAAATATCACATATTTCATTCTTTTTCAAAGCTACCATTTCTTCATGCATAGAAATTTTCTAGGATTCTGCATCATTCATACCTACTACCTCTTCTACATATCATGGTTCATCTAGACTAGTATTCAAATAAAAAATGTATCTCTAATCATTAGGAGAATGCATGTCAAGTGGTTGTCTATGCCTTATAGACCTTAAAACAAGATGAGTTGGAGGTTCTTCCCCCCCTTCTGAATATTTAGATCTTGATGAGCTCTCCTCAACTTCTTATTTATCTATGGGTCTTTATTCACTTTATCAAGCTTAGAAGGTAGTTGAATCACATCTTCCTTTCTGGTTTGTTTTGACTACAATGAAACAAAGGGAGGTTTAAATTTCCAAAAAATAACAATTCTAGTATAATTCACTTTTTATGCACCAAGATCCCAAAGCTTGTATCCTTACACACCATAACTATATCCAATGAAGATACATTTCACAAGCTTTTTCTCCAATGTTGTTCACTTCTCCTTTGGCACATATGCATATGACACATAGTCAACAACTCTAAGATGTATTAGTGAAGGCTTATGAAATGACCATTCCTCCATAGGTATTTTATCAACAAGTTTTGATGTAGGAGATCTGTTAATCAGGTAGTAAATAGTGGCAAAAACTTTAGCCCAAAATCTTTGTTCTAGGCCAACACCACTCAACATACTCCTAGCCTTCTCCACCAAATTCCTCTTTATCCTTTCTACAACTCCATTTTTTTGTGGATAATACAAATTTGTCTTGTGCCTATGAATGCCAAAATCTTTATAGAGTCTTTTAAAATCATTAGAAAAAAATTGACCACCATTATTAGTCCTTAAATATTTCCTTTTCCTTCTATTCTACAATTCAACCATTACTTTAAATAGACCAAAAACATCATATTTAATCTTTATAAAATATACCATGTCCTACTATAATCATTACTAAATAAAACATAATACATGTATTTTTAAATGGAAGGAACACCTATAGGACCAAACACAACATAATGAATAAGATCCAACACACCACAAGATTTATGAGAGATCGAGTAAAACTGAAAGGGGTTTTGTTTTCCATATATGCAATGATCACAAAAATCAAAATCAAGATTACAATAATTACCTTAAACAAAGTATTTATTTTTCAAGGCCCTTAGACACTTTTCTCCAATGTGGTCAAGAATCTGGTGCCATAACATAGTATTATCTATATGTAAATTTGATTTAGAAGAAAAAGAGCCCTTAGGTACAAAAAAGCCATGATCATTTTTTGAAGGTGAAACCCTCACCTTTTCCAATGAAGTATCCATAAATTTGATCCTTACAGAAGCATTATTACACTCAACAGTGTATGCATGTCTCTTATACAATGTTCCAATTATGACACCTCCATAAATCACCATAATACCTCTCACCATTTTGCATCCTGCATTAGAAAAGACTACTCACATACCTGAATCTATTAGTTTTCTCATAGATAACAAATTTCATTTTAGACCAGGGATACACAACACATCATTGATCCTTCTTATTCTATCACCCTAGAAATATGAATCAAACTTTACCACGCCCAACAATATTTAAATGAGAACTATCACCCAAGTACACCAATTCTCTCTTAAATTCTTCATATTTATAAAATTAATCTTTATTAGAGACCATATTAAAAGATTCGCCTAAGTCAACTAATCATGCATCATCACATGTATGAATGGCTAAACCTACAATGAATATATCATCATCTTCCTTCTCGGACTTAGGATCAAAGTCAAGATTCTTCTTTTCTTCCTTGCAACCCTTATAGATATGCCCAAGCTTACCACAATTCCAAAAAATAACTTTAGACTTTCCACCTGATTTGGGTCTCCCCTAGATTTGGATTTATTATGCTTCTCATTATTCTCACTTTTTTCCTGAGGTCTTCCACAAGTAACTATGGCCTCCTCGACACTGATGGATGCCTTCCTCCTCATCTGTTTAAAAATAAAACAACGCACAACATCTTCATTCTTCAAAATAACAAAAGTACTACCAATGACCATAATAAGAGAATCATCTGAATTAGGCAAATAACAAAGCAAGATCTTCCATTTCTCCTCCTTATCCATATTGACACTAATTGATGCAAATTTAGCTGCCAACATATTGAATGCTTCCATTTGGTTTGTATTTTGTCAACCCTCTTCCATTTTCAAGAAACATAGTTTCTTCCGCAAGAAAATATTATTTACTAAATATTTGGCTTGTTACATCTCACCAAGCTTCTTTGCAGAGGAATCTTCATGGACATTGACTAGAATAGAGTCTAAAAGGCACAATCTGATTAAACCCTTTTCTTTATGGCCCATAATATATTTTTTAGTAGCCTCAGTCATATCTGTAGGTCTCATGAAATTTTCATCAACAACATCTCATAGATCTCGATCTATTAATAGATCCTCCATCTTCAACTTCCACATTTCAAAATTATTTATAGAAAATTTCTCCACCTATATTCTACTTAAAAAAATTTCCATCTAAAAATCCATGCAACAAGATCACAAAGTATCTTCTACATAAATTTCTACTCAAATCTGGATTAGTTTGAAAAGTCAAATAGGGAACAACTAAAACCAAAGGTGATTAGGCTCTGACACAAGTGTTTGAAATAAGACACACTTAGACTGAAGATGGGCTGGCCAAGAGGGGCCAATAACCCATTTGGTAGAGCATTGAAAAAACAAATGGAAGGTAGTCCTACCCAATCCAATTGAGAAGCAACTCTAACAAGTGGTATTAGAGCCAGGATAGGAGCCCAAAGAACAAGATAGGAGCCCAAAGCACCAGTAGCATGGCTTAAAGGGGTGTTGGAAATAAGCCACACATATACCAAAGATGAGCTAGCCAAGAGGGTCGAGTAGCTTAGTTGGTATATCAATCTAGCAATAAATGGAAGGTCCTAGGTTTGAGTCCTAGTTGGTCCAAATGAGAAACAACTCTAACATATCCAACCTATTAAAACTATGACTTGATGGCTTCCCAGGAATGTCGAATGATTTTGGAAACAAAAGTACCCTCAATATGAACATCTCTCATGACCAAAAGGTTTTGAAAACCAATCTCCTTCAAAGTAAGCTAATTAAATAGGAAACTAAAGGAGATGTAGTGCCCAAGAATAATTTTTTAGGCCTTATCCTTAAAAATAGTATGCACAATCCATTTCCCATATATAGCCACTGAGTGGAGAGGAGACAAAGACCATTGAAGTCATGAAAGAAATAAAATAATTTCCATGCATCCCAGTAAAAACCATTGTGGTATTCTAAAAGAGTCACATGAAAAACTAACAAGAATCTTTTCTATTTTCATATGAGAGGCTTTAGAGGGGGTCCAACCAGAAGAATAATACACATTAGTGACTACGAGAATTTTAGAGAACACGTAAAAATTACTAGCCAGTAAAATTCGCTTGGTAACTCAATCTAAAAGTTTTTTCTTAATTCTAGTGAAGACCACATTCAAAGGGTCCATAGGAGAAGCCTGTTATTCAAAGGGAATGCCTAATTTTTTTTAAAAAAATTCCACGGCCAATCCACTTCCAACCATAGCTAAGAAGACATGGTGGCAAGAGAAGGAAGGATTGATAATAACACTGATTTTTATGCCATTGTATTGCAAAAGTAGAAGCCAGATAGAAGGTGTAAAGGCATTGAAGAAACTCTTTGACATTTTCTCGTATTCAATAAGCACAATAAAATAGTCAACTACAAAATTCCCATTAACCAATTGGTTAGATTATTGAAGTCGGGAAATTCCTCTAACCCTCCCAGAGGTGGTAGAGTTTTTGAAAAAATACCCAAACCCTTAATCAACAACAACATGTAGAATTGGAGTAAGAGGACAACCCTAAGGGATGGAATGGTGAAGGCCAAAAGCTTGAGACTGGTGGGCATTAATGATGATGCATGTAGAGGCATCTCCAAAAAATATTTTCACATATTCAATAAAGCAAAGGCCAAACCTGAGATCACCCAACATAGCTAGAATGAAGGTTCATTCAATATGCTTGTAAGCCTTGTTGAAGTCAATTTTTAGAAAGAGAGCTTGTTATTTTAAGTGCTAGTCTCATTTCATGCCTTCCTAAACAAGAACAATATTGTCCAGAATGAACCTAGAGTTAATAAAACTAGCCCGCTCAGGACAAATAATCTAGGGAAGTAAATGATGAATTTATAAATTCAAAGCCTTGGAAATAATTGTGTAGGAGACATTAAGAAGTGAGTGGCTGCACATTAAAAATTTCCTCTAGATCTTTTGGTTTATATAGGAATTTGTGTTACCATTGTTGATCTATTCTTTTAGAGACTAGTTACGAAAGGTTTAAAGATAAACCTTTTAAAAGATTAGAACCCCTGCAAGATCATAAAGATTTGAAGAACTCACAAGGGAAACTATCACGACTAGGATCTTATTCATCTGATATAGAGATAATAGTCTCCTTTATGTCCTTAGTAGAGAGAAATTTCTCGTAGAAGGCCTATTGAGCCTTATAAATCCAACATGAGACAAATCAAAGGTAATCTTGAAGACCTTTTCATAATGATGAACAAATACCTAAATAATGTTTGGTAGCTCTAAGAGCATCACCCAACCTTCCCTAGTAACCATTTTGAATAGACAAATTCCTAGTTCCTCCAAATACACCATTGAAATTGTATTCCATACCTAGGGATTCCTATTTATCCAACCTCCCTATCTGAACCATCTGAACCTCTTAACATTTATTTTTTGTAACCTACACCCTTTCTTCTCACATTGTACCATCATAAAAAAATAGGAAAATAATAAAACTTATACCACCATCCACTACATCCATTCTCATCATGCATATATTAGATCCATCTTAAATGATAATCATACACATTAGTTTCATCATACATTCTAGGGGATTCAATAATATAATCATCGATCCATGCCACATATATATCATCTATATAAATTATTAATATCATCATAACATCATAAATGTATCCATATACATTACCATTATAATACATTACATACATAAACTATCCTAAATCATAATCATGACAATACCCATCATATAAATTGCATCCATAAGATATAAACCATCATATACATAAAACATAATCATAATTATGCCCTTCATATACATACACTTTTATCATAATCATGTCCATTATATGCATAATACATAACTCATAAATCATAATCATGCATTGCATACTTTGGATAACTATTAATCATAATCATGATAACACCCACCACATCAATCCCTTCCATAAAATATACCATAATCATGATAACACCCATCACAAAAATCCCTTCCATAAACTATATAACCATCTCTAAACCATATGAACATAACCATCACATGAGAATATCCCATCACATCATGAATAAACATACACCATAAACCACTTGCATAACATACACATAAGTCATATACAACAAATCATAACTAATATAACACATGTATTACATCATAGCCATACATCACATATCACCACACTGCCACCAAAATCATCTTATATATACATAAAGTAATGTATCAAGGTATAATGTATATCACTAGAGCCCACCTTGAGGATCTAGGAGAGCTTCATATAAAAGATGAACTAATACAAAATATAGGTCTAATACTAGCTAGCACCCTTATTTAGGCCTTGAGGGTGTACTAAGGAGTCTCACACTAATATCAACCATGCCTTTCCTAATCAACTAAACCTAGCTAATCTAACTGATATGAATGTTTCTAATCTAACTTGTCAACCTCATGAGCCTCCCAACTTATGAGTACACCTATCCCTCTTCTCCATGATGCGTGTCACTTTATCAAGCCTCCTCTTGAGACACTTTTCACAAGGATAATTGCTCAATCCTTACCTAGACTCGTCCCTCCATCTTACATTACATCTCAACCCTCCATTTTCACCACCAAAAACCTATAATTGAAGCCTTCATTATCATGTTTCTTAATCCAATTTCTAGTAAGTTTATGCTACTCATTTGCATTAAAAAATTAATCAATCATACCTAATCTCTTTTCACTACGAAGCATCAACAATTTGTTTTTTCCATATAAGTTTGCAAGACCAAAGCTTTGAAGCAATTATAATGATATCTAGCTTAAGTAATTATATAAATTTATCAAATCTAAAATACCCACCAAAATATTTCAGCATTAGAATGTAGAAATATTAAAACATGAAATACCAACAAGACATATAATAGATTTGTACATGTAATATTTTTTTATAACTAATTATTTTATTCAAGTATATTTTTGCTAAAATATTTTCCTCTATAATATTATAAATAGGTTTTACGATACCCAAACTATTAAAATAAACAAAATGTTGAAATCCTCTAAACTTGAAGTGCATATGCAACCTCCATATGAAGCTCCCCTCAAGAATCTGAAGGTTTTTCATCATCTTAACTCTGGGTAAATAATGGCCTTTGATCCATTGATCTCTAGAATCTAAGGGATTTTGTTCTTAGATCCAATAGTCAAACACAAGTGCTCAAGCTAGGGCTATGGTTTGATGAAAATGGAAAAAAAATTCAAACCAATGAAGCATTCCATATTATTGAGGTTGAAGGTCTAGTGTGGGCCTACACATTCTAATAGATATTTGAAAGTAATTTTTTATTTCATAATATTAGAATTGAGGACTATTAATGGTGACCCTAGATAGTAATGATGACAGGTGATATTTTTCATTTAATGGTAGGGACTCACGGAATTTAAGTATGTCTAAAGGCATGGATATGGAGAAATGAATACTTCAAGGATGCAATGGCAAGAGGACCTAAAAAAATATATAGTTATGAGCTGACTCAAATGTATTTCCATTTGGTATGCAAACATAATATTATCTAAAGGTTCAAATTCAAGTGTTTAAGGAGTGTGATGTAAGAATGCTAAGATACAAGGGGATGCTTGAATGTTTGTGGGACTAGATGGGAAGAGTAGCGAGTGATCAAGTATTAGGCGTTAGAGGTACAAAATCTTGGAGGGAGTGGGCATTAGAATTTAGAGGTACCTAATGCTAGAGTGAGAGATGATTGGGGTTAAGATACACTAAATACTAGAGAAAATGAGGATTCAAAGTTAGTGATATATGATCTAAGGAGTAGGGATGAAGGGACTGGGATACCAAGTGCATATGAAACCGAGTCATAGTTCTACAAGTGAGAAGGGAATAAGAGGTCAAGGATTGAGGCTTTAACATATCTAATATCAGCAAAGATTAGAGAATCAAAGGAAAGGGTGTCAAGATAAGAGAAGTCCCAAAAATCCATAGAAGGTAAAGTAGGAAATAATGGAAGTGAGCAATAAAAAAAAGGCATAATAGCATGAGAAAGCCTAAAATCTTGTCCAAAGTGGGAAGCGTATAGGCCTAATTCTGCACACTCACACAAGAAGGTTAGTAGCACTAATTGATGCAAAATAAATCAAACAACTATTATGAATGAGCCTAATAACAACAAAATAACAAGCATCATATTCAGAAACAAATAAGCAAAGTAATGCAAACTGAATAATGCTTGAAGCTTCTGTTGCTTCTCTCTTCTCCTTTTGAAACATTATTTTGATGGTGCTCAGAGTTGATTTCGACAACGCTTATGACATGGGAGATTCAAGAATATGATAAATAGATAGTATGTTGATCACAATGTACTTGAAAAACCTACATAATAAATGTGTTCTCCAAAATCGTGATTGTGCTCTCAAAAATCGTGATGATGCTCTCCAAAATCGTGATGATTCAATTGGGTTTGAAGAGGATTTTTATAGAGATTTCAGACTGATTGATGGTTGAGATTGACCTTGTGAAAGCAAATTGAACAAACAAGATAATAAGAGATGAAGTGAAGATGAAGAAATTCTATTTTGAGGAAAAAAAGAAAAGAAGATAATATAAATCAATTTTGGAGAAAACCAGTTTCCAAAAAAACAATTGATTTTTTTTATTAAAAGAATGATTTTCAATTTCCAATTTTGAGGATAAACAAATGATTTTATCGATTTAAAGCTCTTCTTTTATTTTCAGAATTCTTTTATTGATAAAAGCTCTTTTTGATTTTTAGAATTCTTGATTCCTCATGAAACCGCTTTCTTTGATTTTTGGAATTTTAGAATGAATTAAAAATTCAATTTAGAAGAAAGCAGAGTTAATTATAAATTAAATAGAAATTAGTGAGAAATGAAATTAATATAATTTTGGGTTATTAATTTAATTGAGAAGCAATAATTAGCTAATTTAAATAATTATTGATAATTATTTAAACTATAAGAATTTAGAAATTAAATTTAATTAACTAATAAAAACTAATTAATTAAGGTGAAATTAATTAAATAAGATTAATTATTTAATTAACATTAAGAAATGATTAAGTGATGAAAATATTGGGATATAAAAAAATTAAGATGATTAATTAAACAATTAAATAACTATTTAATTAATAGAAGAATAATTAGTAGTTAAATGAGAACTCACGAGTCTATCCATTTTTGGGTGTCTACATTTGCCCCTCTTTGATACAATGTGGCTTGTCACGTTGTGTCAAAGAATTATCATATTTTGATCCTTCCCTAGTTTGCCCCGACGATAGCAGGAGGATTTTATGCCCCCTCAACAAATTGAGCGAAAAGGTGCGACATGAGCGTTAATTTGTTGAAAACATTGTGCTTTTATACGATGATGATGTATGCATTCCTATGTTAGTCATGATGTTATTGATGATGGATGCATCGATTATATGATCTACCATTTATAATTTATGCACATATTTTTTTTGTTTTCTTATGCAATAAATGAATGCAAACCTAGAATGCACAATGTATTTGAGTACATGCATGTGTTAGCTAGAAGAAAGTTAGTGATAAATTAGCAAGAACAAGAAGTTCATTGTGATCAACATGATTTATGTAACCAAGTATTTGCCAACTTTTGTTTCAACCTTTATTCATCATTGCACCTTATTTGAAAAGAAAGAGATACATATGCACCCAGATATTGACCATCTGGATATCGCTACTATAACTGATAACAAGCGGATAAAAGACAAGGAATTTTCAATTCTTTTCTAGGAATTTAGCTTAGATCATGGAACTGTGTGGATGCTAGATACATGACAACTCCTATCACATTTATCCTGAATCATCCTTGCCCCAGAATTGAATTGAAACAATTCACAAACAACAAACAAAGAAAACAAGCTATGATCCATCATAGCCACTCTCACCACTTAGTGGTATCCTTGAGGAGAGTAAGAACACAATCGTGAAAGATAAATTGACAATAGACGGACATGACGGACCTAGTCAACAACCTTACTATTCCTTGATTGGCTTGGTTTTGATGTTTGATTGTAGATGTGTCCGGTTTCAGTAATGGACTACTCGTATAGGACCAGTTTGTCTAGTTTCGAGTGTATCCATCACTGTCTAAGATAATTGATTGATTGATTTGATTTATTGTTTGATTTTTTGACCGATTGATGACATATCAGATTGTTGATAAAGATGGGTCTCATGAGTCCATTGCCAATTTATGAAGCTCATTCTTTTGACTTTGATTGATGCTTGATCATCATTTTTTGCTTGTCATAACAAAGATGATTTTAGTAATGGATTTTTGACATATTTTGATTTTTTTGGTTGGTTGATTTCTTCAGGACATTTTTATGATGTTTTGGATTTTTTCAGGCCTTTTTGCAATTTTTAGGATTTTTTTTCAGGACTTTTTCTCTTTTTAGGGATTTTTTCAAGACTTTATGCTCTTTTTAGGGATTTTTTCAGGACTTTATGCAATTTTTTAGGGATTGCTTTCAGGACTTTTTTCTCTTTTTTAGGGATTTTTTCAGGACTTTAAGACTGTCCCCAGTTTGGTGAACTAGTATAGACTAAGGATGGGCATAAATTCTTAGGAAGATTGTGATTATTAGGCTTTGTGCTTGGCATGTTTAGTGACATGCGCTTAGTAAGTGCAAGCTAATCATTGGAGTTCATTGATGTCGAAGCAAGATTTCAACACTTGGCGCCTGTTTTCCATGTTTTGACCAAGGTACCTACCCAATAGCGCATGTTTACCAGGTTTTCACTAAAGGGAAATTGTATTTCTCTTTACTTTTTTTCTATTTTTCATTTTTCCATTTTTTTGTTGTTGTCAAGGCGTGTGTTTACTAGGTTTTCACCAAGGTAACTTTTATATTTTTTTGATTATTTTTTTTTTGTGTTTTTCAGGATCTGTAAGATATGTACACTTGACCTTGGGATATCAGGTATAGAACCTTTTTAGGTACATGATTTTTATATAGCCCATGAGATGATCTCCTTCTCGAGTAGCCAGCTGATATGCCCCATTGTCACATGATTTGATAATGATGTATGGTCCTAGCTAGTTAGAATTAAACTTGCCTAGTTTGACTCTTTATGCTTGATTCTTTTGATTCTCCATAAGAACAAGGTCTCCTACCTCAAATGTGTGTGGCATGAATCTTTTGTGATAATTTATTCTAAGGAGAATCTGATAGCCATATAAGTGATTCATTGCACTCTGTTGTTTCTCATCTAGCAACTCCAGTTCGCTTAGCCTAGCAACTCTGTAGTATTGATTTGATAATATCCTAAGGGATGATATTTTAACTTCAAGGGGTAAAAATACCTCTTATCCATATACTAGGGAGAAAGGAGTTGCTCATGTTGGTGTTCTTATACATGTTCTATATGCCCACAATGCAGGATTGAGCTAAAAATGCTAGTCTTGACCAGTTTCATTGACAATTTTCTTCAAGATTTTCAAGATTATTTTGTTGGTTTCCTCAACTTGGTCATTTCCCTGAGGGTAGTAAAATGAAGATAATTTTTGTTTTATTTGAAACTTTTCACAGAGGTCCTCAACATCATTGTTTTGAAAAGGTGACCCATGATTAGTAATTATAGTTTGAGGGATTCCATATCGGTAGATGGTGTAGTTGAATATGAACATGGAGATATGCTTACCAATAATATATGTCAGAGGGATAGCTTCCACCCATTTGGTAAATCACTCAATTGTTGTGATTATGTATTTATGACCATTAGAGGAAATGGGTGTGACTTTATCCACTAGGTCAAATCCCCACCTTGAGAATGGCCATGGTGAAGTAATAGGTTGGAGCTCTTGAGCTGGTGTGTGGATAAGATCTCAATGCGTTTGACATTTTTCTGTATATTTGTACATATTTATGAGAAATTTTTTCAAGTGTCAGCCAATAGTATCTCATCCTCAAGATTTTCTTCGCTAAACTATTACCACTGGAATGGGTCCCACAAAATCCTTCATGAACCTCATACAAGGCTCTTTGGGATTATGTGGAAATGAGACATCTTAAATGAGTTCCATCTAGACTTTTCCTATACAAAGTATTGGTGAGAAAGGTATACCTAGAAGCTTGTCGGATAAGAGACTTCCTTTGGTTTCTAGACATGTCAGGTGGAAGAGTATTGTCTTGAAGGTAAGTATACACATCCTAGTACTAGGGAGAGTCAGGACCAACAATGACGCATGATGATTCTATTACTGGAGCCTCATAGGCTTGGACCATCAATTTTTCTACCCGAAAGTAGAATCTGGTTTCATTTCCAGGCATATCAATCAAAGATGCTATAGTAGTCATTGCATCGACAACTTTGTTTTGAACCTTTGGATTTTTTTCAACTGTAATGTATTGAAAAAAAGTGAGCAACTTGTCCATCCATTGTCTATATGGGACAATTTTTCATGCTTTTTCATATAATCATTATCAACCTCACTGATAACCAATTGTCAATCACCATATACTCTAAAGTTCTTTATCCTACATTGTATAGCTATTTTTAATCCAATGATAAGAGCTACTTATTCAAACATGTTATTGGTACATGAAAAATTGAGTCAAAAAGATTTAGGAAATGCATCCTTTTGCAGAGTGATGAGTACTATTCCTTCTCCTACACCATGGTTTGTGTATGAGACATTAAAGAATAATTTCCAAACTTCTATTGTTGATGCTTCCATGGTAAAAATTGATTCATCAGGGAACTCAACAACAAGTGGTTGATGATCTAGAACAAGGGCTTCTACTAGTTGGTTAGTAATGAATTGTCCTTTTATAGCCTTGTGATCCACATACTCAATATTGAACTTGCATACAATCATCACCCATTTGGCAAGTCTTCTTGTTAACGCTGCTTTTCTCAAAAAATATTTGAATGGATCTACGTGTGCAACAAGATTTGTTTGATGGCTCAACATATAATGTCTTAACTTTTGAAAGATGAAAATAAATGCAAGGCATGCCTTTTCTATTGCTGAATAATTGAGGTCGTACCCTACCAATGTCCTACTGATGTAGTAAACAACCCTTTCATAATTTTGAGCAAAAAAGACACCTAGTGTTGATTTCGTTGATGATATATACAATATCAATGGCTTGCCTGGAACTGGTGGCACCAATACGGCGGATTTCAATAAATAATCTTTGAAATCTTGAAAATAATTTTGACATTGTTCTATCCATACAAAAGTTACCCCTTTATGTAGTAAATGTTGGAACAGATGACACTTATCTGCAAATTAGGCAATAAATCTCCTGATAGATTGTAATATTCCTTGTAGACCTTTTAATTGTTTCAAATTTGTAGGAGGTGACATGTCAAGGATAACCTTAACCTTTTATGGGTCTACTTCAATTCTTCTTTGTGATATGATGAAATCAAGGAGATTTTCAGATGTGACCCCAAAATCACATTTCTTTGGATTGAGTCTTACCTTATATTATTGCATTCTATCAAATATTTGACCCAAAATTTGCAGATGATTTTCCCCAAGTTTTGATTTAGCCAGTATATCATCAACTTAATCCTCCATTATTTTATGGATCATATCATGAAAGATTGTCGTCATTGCTCTTTGATATGTGGCACTTGCATTCTTAAGGCCAAACGACATCACATTCCAACAATAAGTTCCTCATGCACAAGTGAATTTTTTCTATTGTTGATCTTCTGGTGCTATCTTTATTTGGTTATAACTTGAGAAACCATCCATTAGTGACAAAATTTGATGTCCCACTGTCAAATCAACTATCATATCGATATTTGGTAGAGGAAAATCATCTTTGGGACATGTCTTGTTCAAGTCTTTGAAATATGTACATATGCAGATCTGACCATTATGTTTTGAAACTGACACCAGATTGGATATCCATTTTGCATAAGGAATGGGTCTTATGAAACCAACATATAGAAGTTTCTTTAACTCAACTTTGACTAGTAAAGAAATGTGAGGATGCATCTTTCTTAATTTATGTTTTACTCTCTTTGAATTTGTAAATAGTGGCAAGTGATGCAATACTAGCTCTAGATCCAAGCCTAGCATGTCAGTATAAGACTAAGAAAAGTTCATCTCCTGTTCTTTGAAAAACTCAATAAACTATTCTCTTTCCTCGGGTGAAAGAGACTTCGCTAGATATATATTCTTAGGATTCTTTTCATCTCCTAGATTTATTGCTCCCGTTTCCTCTTCTAGCAAGGCCAACTTTTCTTCTTCTAAGGGGAGGAGGTCCAACTTTCCATCCTCTCACACCTCAGAGAAGTTTTCACTAGAAGATACATCCTTTATTTTTAATTTTTAATGGTCAAAAAGTGCCTTTCGGTTTTCACTTAATGACTTTTATTTTTTCATTTTTACTTTTACTTTTGCGACTAGAAAGATGAGCCTCCTCCCCAAAGTATGCAGATCTGTCTAGGTCAAAGGAGAATCTGGCCTTGTGATCTCCAGATGGAATCCCTTCATGAAGCTCCATGTATTTTGTAATGGCTTCATCATTTTCAAAACTATCTAGATTCAGACGTCCTTGTTGATCCCATTCAGTTAACTCAGGGTGGACTAAGCAAAGATTAGTGTTAACATATGAATCAATTTAGATAAATAGGATTGTAGTGATAGTTTCAAAAACTCTAGATTGGGAGGTAGACACACCACCTAAGGAACATACATCAATATGTTTATCTACATAGGGTTGGTCTTCAAGGTTTAGTTGATCAAACATGTCATTTATGTTCATGGTACTAGTGGATCTAGGGGATTGGCCAAGGGTGTCAGACTCAAGATTATGGAGGGATGCCCACTCATACTCATGAGAATCCATCACGCTAGAATGCTCATTAGGTATCTCATTTCCTATAGAATCTAGGATTTCCTATTCAAGGGACAATTTAGAGATTGTGGTTTCCAATTCTTGTGTTAATGTCTGTGGAAGTATATTACTGATCTGGGTATGGTCATGATTTTGCCCCCAGTTTGGATTAAGGGTTCCTTGAACACCTTGAAGAACCACCCTTGTTCTATACTAGCTGTAACCTAGTCCTCTTTGATTCCTCTGGGTAGGTGGTAATGATATCTCCATTATTCCTTGTTGGGCCGCCCCCAAGCTTGTAGTTCCATCATACCCAAATTGTTGTCACATAGTGTATCCTGGTCCATACCGATTCAAAGGTAACTGCATTGATGTTATTTCTTGGGGATCTTGGTATAACCATGTGTTAATGTTAGAATCATAAGGATCCCCCTCACTCAAATCACCCCATTTAACAAATGTGGTAGGTGGGCATTTGAACACAATCGACTCTTGTTTTTCCACTATTTTTGGATGACCAAATGATCTCGGTGACAAAGGAATTTTAGTAATAGTGAAAGCTTCCTCATATTAGTACTCACCACATCCTTTGTCTTGGATTGATATTTTAATTCCAACCCTTGGTAATTAAACCACAAGTAGAAGGCACACTTGCTTCTTGATTTAATGGTACCTAGTTTTCTGTACTACCCCTTAGATTATGACAATATTGGAAGGGGTTTGGATCTCCTTCTATGATGATTTATGTACCTTGATAAGGAAATTTAATGCATTGATGATAAGTAGACTATACAACTTGCATTTCATGAATCCATGGTTTGCCCAGTAACATGTTATATCGTAGTTCAAGATCTAAGATCTGAAATGGAGCGCTTTTATTATAGGTCCTATTTTGACTGGTAGAATAAGGAAACCCTTGAATGATCTTTCCTCTTCAACATATGCCTTGATGTTGATGTGTCTAGTGATATCAATGTTTGAATCTGAATATCCCAAGGTCTTTATTACTTTAAGAGTACAAATGTTTAATCCTGCCCCGCCATCAATCATGACTCATCTATTTGTGTGTTTATACACTTGGACAAGTAAATGTAAGGGATAATTGTGCAGAGGCTTGTGCATAGGAACATCGTGGTCAGTAAATGTAGCATGTTTATTGGAGGCAATGTAATTGACCATAGTTTGGATGTTCTTAGGAGATATGTCCCTAGGGACAACCGCATTTTGGAGGGCCAAATCTAATGCTTTCTTATGTTTAGGGGATATTTGCAATCAGTCAAAGATAGAGATCTGAGAGGGAGTGTGCTTGACTTGATCCACCAAACTATGTTGTGGGTTAGGAAGTTATGCAATAGTTGCAGGTGTAGTAGAAGTAGAAGGTTCCCCTTATAATACAACCTTGGTGCAGTGGGTAGTGATTGCACATTTAGAGTTGTTATCTCTAATATTAACGTTTGCAATTTGGTATTCAGTAGGATTGAGACAATTTATTGTGTTATTAGAGGTAGTGTAGGTATATTGACCTAATTTTTTGTCCACCAGATGCAGGGGTCTTGCCTTTATTATGGTTTTGCAAAGGATCATTAAAAATTGTGTAGTTTGTATTTCCTTTGGGTTGAACATTAGTGACATCAATTATGCATTGTTCAATCAATTCTTGAGTAACATTCTTTAGACGATAACAATTTGATGTCTTGTGACCTTTAATGCGATTATATTCACAACATTTTTTATCCCTCCACCACTTAGGTTTAAAAGAACCATACTAAAATTCTCTTATCTCAGGTAAGGTGATGAGATTTATTTGGATTAACTTCTTAAGTGCTTCTTTGAGTGGTTCCCCTAAGGGTGTATATTCATATTTCAGAAAAGGAGTCCTTTGTTGATGTTGAACATTGGGTTGGGATTGTGTGACATTATCCATTTGATTGTTTGACCCTTGTATTTTCTTTTGATAATTTGGCAAGGATGTATGTGCCATATGAATTTGACTTGGTATTGATGCCTCATGTAATGAGACTTTAGGTTGTGCATAGTTGACATTCTTAACATTAGTGACACCATCATTGGTAACGTTCTTGTTTTTATTCCATCACTTAGGTTTATAGTTGGAATTTTTGGTGGTGTTGTATTGACTTGGATCAACAATGATTCCTCTCTTGATTAATTTTTTCTCACATTGAATGCCTCGTTCAATCAATTGTTTGAAATCTTGAGCCAGTTGTAGCTCTGTAGTGTATGCCATATCTGGGACAAGGTTATCAACAAACATGACTATGAGATCTTGTTTGGGAACATCATATGGGATTTTGTTAGATGTACTTCTCCAAATTTGCAAGAATATAGATAAAGACTCTCCTTCCATTTGTTTGATATCACAGAGGTCCTTAATGCTAACCTTGTGTTCTGTGTTGTGATGGAAATGAGCAATGAATCACTTGGCTAATTCTCCCCAAGATTGAATACCATGGGGTAAGTGAGAAAACCATTCCATTGCTGGTCTAACTAAACTTTGGGGGAACAATCTCATAATATATGTTGCATTATGTGCTACCTTAATGCGATTGGAAAATAACTCCCTAATGTGTTCCAAAGGATTGGTATTCCCTCTGTATTTGTCAAATTTGGGTATTGCAAAGTGTGTAGGAAATGGAGGCAGGATGAGAGAGCAATAAAAATAATAAGGGTACAAGTCTTCTACAGCGTAAGACTTAGTCTGCCCTTGATTTTGGGAATTTAAGACATGGATTTTTAGTGTTTGTACTTGTTGTGTTAGAAGGTCAATTTGGGATTGAGAGACATTTGTAACATTTGATTGTGATCCTATACCTGTTATGAGATTCTGTCTTTGAAATGATTATGTTGGAATATATGACTTTCCATGAATCTGATATTGATTTCTAAATGTATTTTTTGAGGTACATATCGAGGTTCGAGTTGTTGTTGAAAAAAAAATGTAACCCTTGGAGGATGTTGACTGTAAGTAGGACCAACAGAGATTGGTCCTGCTTGCTATGATGAGCTAAATCCAAGTCGAGTGGGGATAGTTTTTGATGCAAGTGGGTTGCAACTTGTTTGAGTAGTTGATGTTGTAGTTTGAGCACTTGACATAAAAGGGAATGATATTTCTTCTTATGATAAACCAGAGGTTATTTCTGGACTTGTTTGAGCACTTATCACGTTTTGGGTTGAAGATGAACTAGATTGATTTGAAGAACTCATTTGTGCAGAACCTGCTTGCGATGTCACTATTCAAGTTCATAGTGGAATAGAAATTATCTGGGATACAACAGGATCAAATTGAGAGTTCCCAATTGTATTATGACCTGCTAATGGATTTTCCGGCCATATTTTGGTGACATCAAACCTAGACAAAAGTTTGACTCCTTTGTCTAACAGCATTGCTAAGAATCTTTCAAGATTTCTTTCCACTACAACATCTACAACTCGTGAAGAGTGATCATCTTGTTCTACGTTGTCCAAATCTCCTTCTATGATATCTTGAAAAATATTTGGTCTATGTGAGACATGTGAAGTTTCAGGAACATTTTCAGTGTACAAAGAGGGATCCATATGTGTAAAAGGATCAATTTCTGGTTCATCTTCCCATGGAGGGAAAGGGTTAACATAAGGTTCCCCTGGTTGATTTCTGTCTCGTGACCTAGTAGTTGGTCCTCCATAAGGTGTAAAATACATTATGTTATATGGGATTTAACCACAATGAGTAACCTAAAACAAATAAAAGGGACAACCTCTCAAAGAGAGTTTGAGCTCCTATTTAACAAGGGTAATTCTAAGAACAAATTTTGATTTCTCTTGATCTTAGAGATTGATGATGATAAGATATGATTTGAGTCTAGTCTTAGATGAGACATAGTCATAATAAAAGAGTGATGAAATTGAGATAATGAGATCATGATAATCTAATATGAACCATTGAATTGTCAATGCTAAATAACAATTGAACCAAAAAAGAGGGATAATCCTAGATGTTTGAGATTTCACTGATTCTTTGTTATTTTCTGAAATATATACGCTGACCCTTCACACGACACAAATTTTTTTTCCAAGGTTCTGGGATCATAAACTAAAGTATTTTGACAGAGGAAACCCAAATGATTTGACAAAATAAGTGCACAGGTCTTTAAATCAATTACGGAAAACTTCTGTCAATTGTGGAAGAATACAGGGTCAATTGCAACAAAATTTTGGAAATTGCGACAATAAAATATTCAATTGCAGTAATAAACATGTCAATTGTGGAAAAATTCTATCAATTGCGGCAACCTATGATAGTCTTGAAAATTTGATTAAAATTTGAAGTTTTATGATAAAATGGACTCTGGAATAGTGAGGTAATATGTTTTCTGGAACAAACTATTATTGACATCCCAGACACTCAACATGTTTGACTCAGTTTGAATAGATTTTCGAATAATTTTATGGCACACACACAACAAACACGTGAAAAGAGTTGTCTTTGCCTCTATTCTTAAACAATGAGTGTATGTTATGTAGTCTTGAAGAAGACCAAGTTTTCACTGATAAAGCACAATACACACAAAATCAAACAAGCTTATCCTAAGGAATTGGCTTAGCATACAAAATATTTACCCACAACTTGATATCTCTTTGGCTCACACATCAGTGTCACCCCCTAGAGGGTGCCCATTTTTTTTCCTTTCACGAGAGCTACAAAGAATATAGTCAAAGAATACTACACAATAGGACCTCCAACTCTGTATTATCAACTTTCAAATGCTCAAGGAGATACTATTAGGAATAGTCCCAAGAGATAAATGAGAGTGGGGGGGGGTGGGTGAATCAATTATCTACAAGATTCAATTCTTTTTCCAATTAAGTATAGAACAACTTTAAACATAAACTCAACAAGATAACATAGAATTGAACAACACAATTTTGGTGACGGGGAAAACCAAATTAGGTAAAAACCCCAATGGGAATTAGCACCCACAAATAACTGTACTAGTTTATAATGATCCTTGTTAGAAGATCTTGCAACCCTGTTAGGAGTTGATCTTTACAATGTAATAAGTATAGAGACCTAGTCAAAGGTTGGACCCTGTTAGGAGTCTTTTAAAAATAACCTTGTTAGGGGTGAGGACACACTGTCCAAGAGCTCACTGCTCAAATGGTGAAGGCTGCAACCTTCTGTAAGGAAAATATACACTATATCTAATAATGAACTATTTGAGTAGACCTGTTGTCTTGTTCAGTTCCAATGAATTATAGTCTTCTTCTGCTTCTTCACATAGATCCTCAACTTTTATTGTCTAACTTTCTGCTCTGCTTTGTCTTTTCTTTTTCACTTCATTTTCCACACTTAGCGATCACATTTGAACTGATATATGTATCTTCCCCAAGGATAAGGTCAGGATGGCTATAAGAAACACTTCAGCGACTTCCTTGTCGGCTTAACTAAGCATGTAATCAAAGTTAGGACCGCGCAACTCAAAATGAGTGGACGCATCGCTTCACATAGTCAGCTCTACCAAATTAACTCAAACATCACACTTCTATTAAAACACATTTAGCACCTTTGGATAATCATCATTAACTCATAACTAAACATGAATACAAACATGCATATCCCAAAGATAGGCACAAATAAAGAAACAATGTAAATACGTCGGCTCTTAACAGATAATCTCCAGAAACTGTAACTGCCATAACAGATTAACATATCTCAACTGAAACTGCATATTTAAATCTGCGTGTATGAACATTGTATCTAGAACATGTCTATAACATAGATGTAAATGTGCAAGGCTCCATAATATGTGTACTAATAATTGCTTACAGGACACTACTGTATATAATATGTTGTCATCAATGACAAACATACAATCAACTATTTGCATAGAAGGAAATCTCCAATAATCTCCCCGTTTGACATTGATGGCAACATATGATATGAAAAACACCATCAACCCAAAGTATCCTCATTATTTTTACAATCTTCTCAATATCCTCATTAAAAGCTCCTCTTAACTGCTGCATCTCTTTTTAGTTTATTTTTCATTACTGTATACTCCCCCAGAGTATATGCTCCCCCTAACTATATACTCCCCCTTTTACATCAATGGAAAAGGGTGCCAAAAAAAATTAAGCACAGGTACTACTCCAGAAGTAGAGTAGTCAACCATTCATGAATCACCAAGGACTGATTCTCTTGCTGCAAATTCTAATCAGACTCAGGAAAGGGAATTACTCCCAGCTTCTCCTTGAGATACTCAAAAGTATCTTTTGATAAAGGATTTGTAAAAATATCTGCTAATTATTCTTTAGTGCTCACATAATCCAACTTTACTTCTTTGTCTACAACTTTTTCTCTTATAAAATGATATTTGATCTCAATGTGTTGTCTTTGCGTACATCACAGGGTTCTTTGACATATTGATAGTGCTAGTGTTATCATAGTAAATAACAATAGGATAATCAATCTGAATACCAAAGTCTTTAATCATCTGTTTGATCCAAACCATTGTTGAACAATTCAATATTGCTGCAACATACTCAGCTTCTGCTGTTGACTGAGAGATACAATTCTGCTTCTTGTTTGTCCAAGTAACTAGCCTATCTCTAAGAAATAATGCTCCTCCTGAGGTACTCTTCTTGTCATCAACACAACCTGCCCAATCTGCATATGTATACACATGAAGTTGTATATTCTCTGAGTTAGGATACCATAAACCATAGTCTATAGTCCCCTTTAAGTATCTGAATATCCTTTTTGTTTCCATTAGGTGATTTTGTTTAGGTTCAACTACAAAACTCCCAACAATGCCAACTGCATTAGAAATATCTGGTCTAGATTGAGTAAGATATATGAGTTTTCCAATCATATACTTGTATAATGTCTTGTCAACTACTGTGGAATCATCTTCTTTAGAAATATTGCTTCTTGTTATCATAGGGGTGCTTACTAGTTTGCAATCTTCCATTTTGAAAGTATTCAATATCTCCTTCACATACTTAGACTGATTTATGAATATTCCTTTGTCTGTTTGTTTTACATTCAATCCCAAAAAATATTTGATACGTCCAATCATGCTCATTTCAAACTCACTTTGCATCTCTTTGGCAAATTCTGCACTAAGCTTGTCATTACCTCCAAATATAATGTCATCAACAAAGATAGCAACAAGTAGTAGTCCATCAGGTGTCTCTCTTATGAATAAGTTGCAATCTTCTATCCCCTTTTTGAATCCAATCTTCGTTAAGTAACCATCAAGTCTCTCATACCAAGCTCTTGGGGCCTTTTTAAGTCCATAAAGGGCTTTCTTTAGTCTACATACCATGTCTGGTTTGTTTGATAAACTAAATCCTTTAGGCTGTTCTATGTAAACTTGTTCCTTCAAGTCATCGTTCAGAAAAGCTGACTTAACATCCATTTGATATACTTTAAAGTTCTTGAATGTTGCATAGGCTAGAAACAACTTGATAGCTTCCAGTCTGCTCACAGGGGCAAATGTATCAGTGTAGTCTATTCCTTCTCTGTGCACATATCCTTTACATACCAGTCTTTCTTTGTTTCTTACCATTGTACCTTCTTCATTCATCTTATTTCTGAATATCCACTTTGTTCCAATCACATTTTTTTCACAAGGTCTAGGAACCAATTCCCATGTATCATTCTTGATTATATGATCTAATTCTTCTTTCATAGCTTTCTGCCAATCTGAATCATTAAATGCATCTTCAACACTTAAAGGTTCAATTTGTGAAAGTAAACATACCTCTTCATCAACTGTTAAACCTTTTTCTTTAGATCTTGTCAAAACTCCACTGCTCTGATCTCCAATGATATCTTCCTTTGAATGACATCTACTTGTGAATTTTGGAACTTTAGGTGTGACATCTTCATCTGTAATCTGTGATTCCTCTTTGCTTGTTTCAGGGTCATTGCATGATACATCAATACAATGAAACATTTCTTTAATAACTATTTCTTTACTCCTAGGCCTAGGTTCATCTTCAATCATAGGTGCACAATCATAGTATCTTTCTTGAATCATGAACTTCTCATCAATCTTCACATGTGTACTTTCAATTATCTTCTTCAGTCTCAAGTTAAAACATCTATATGCTTTTCTTTTAGTAGAGTAAAAAAGGAAAATACCTTTATCGCTTCTGGCATCAAACTTACCAACACCATCATCTCTCTTGATGTAGCACTTGCTTCCAAAGATTCTGAAGTATTTTACTATAGGTACATTACCAAACCAAAGTTCATAAGGTGTTTTATCTGTGCCTGGCCTTAATTGAATTCTATTGATAGTATAGACTACTGTATTGACTGCATCTCTCCAATAGGTGTGTGCAACTTTTCCTTCTATCGTGATAGTGTGCGCTGTGTCAAGTATGATCCTATTTATTCTTTCTGCAATCCCCCTCTGGTTCTAGGAGCACTCAACTACCTTTTGATCCCATGTTCTTCACAATACTCATAAAACTGGTCAGAGGTGAATTCTCCTCCTCTAGCTGATCTCAGACACTTTAGTTTTAATCCAGACTCATTTTCAACTTTAGCTTTGAATATTTTGAACTTCTCAAAAGCTTTAGATTTATCCTTTAAGAACGTAACCCACATCATCCTTGAAAAATCATCAACAAACAAAATAAAATACCTTTCTCCATAGTATGATCTTGTTTGAGTAGGACCACATAAGTCTGTATGTACTAGATCCAATTTTTTTTCTGCTAAGTTATGCTTGCTTCTGAATGAGCTTCTTACATGATTTCCCATCACACATTCCCTGTACATGGTATCAAGTGGTCTTTCAATACTAGGAAGGTCTCTCACTGCCTTTACATTTCTTATCTTTACTATGTTGTCAAAATTGATATGACAAAGTCTTTTGTGCCATAGCCAACTGTCATCTACTTTTGCAACAAAACAACTTACTTATGAATGGAGCTAAAAGACATTACCTTTAGTCTTAGAGCATGATGCAATCATATGTCCTTGTTTTTTATTAATGATGCACTTGTTGTCTTTGAATTCCAACTGATATGCTTTGTCAAGCAATTTTCCAACACTTAGTAGGTGATGATGTAAACCATCAACATAAAGAACATCATATGTTTTGTTCTTTCCATCTAAGGTAATAGAACCTCTGCCTATGATAGGTTTGGGAGTGTTATCTCCAAATCTAACCATACCACCTTTGTACTTGTCCAGATGTATAAATTTTTCTTTGTCTCCTGTCATGTGATGTGAGCATCCGCTGTCAATGATCCAGTCAGTTCTGATGTCTGCTTTGGAAACTAATGCTAACTCTTGTGCTTTCTTCTCATCTTCATTTTTCATTTCTTCAAATATTTTCTCAATGTCCTTAATGGAAATGAATACAATTTCATCTTCTCCTAAGTCATCATCAGTTACACCATCTTCAACATGATAGCATTCCTTATTATATTTGGGCTTGTAATATGATCTGAACTTCTTGACTCTTGTAGGACACTTGGATGCAAAATTGCCAACTTTGTTGCATGAAAAACATTTGAATGGTAGTTGTCCTTCATATTTTCCTTTACCTTTCCTTTCTTTCTTGGAAATCATAGCAATGATTTCTTCTAGTTCTATATCCACTTCTTCTTTCTCTTTATTACTAGAGTTTCTCAAGGATTTCTTACCATGGACTGAGGCTTTGAAAGCTGTTTCACTTTTGGGTTATGTCTTCAATCTTGATATCTCAAATGTAGAGATTTTGCTGATCAAAGTCTCTCTCTTGAAGTATTTTGAAAATTGCGTAGTCTCATCTAAGATATTGATCTTACTCTCATAGTCTGCTATCAATGTAGTCATCAGTTTGTCCATTATGTCTTCCTCTTAAATTTCTCCACCATTGTTTATGATTCCTGAAACTTCTTCATTAATCCTCTGATTGTAAGCTCTGATGTTCTTGGTAGCATTTCTAAGTTGTTATACTTCTTTTTCCATGTCTTTCTCCATGCATTCTTTTCTTGGATATCTCCTTCAAACATATCTTCTAAGTACTTTCATATGGTGTAGGCTTTGTCTACTTTCTTAATCTCAGAGAATTCATTGTCAATAATGCACTTATAAGGGCTTCCTTGGCAATTGCATTAGTGGTGAATACATCCTTTTGTTTACTAGTAGCATAATATTTTGCAAGGTCTTTCAGAGATGGAACAAAAAATTCTTGTGTGGCTATTTCAAAAATGTCAAAACCAACGCATTGTAGATGTGTTATCATTTTGTTCTTCCAATCAAGATAATTCTCTCCATCAAACTTAGGACTCTCTTTTTGGAATTATGCCATCTGATCTACCTTAAGCTGTTAAGCTTTCTCTCCAAGGCACTTGGCTCTGATACCAATTGTTAGGAATAGTCCCAAGAGATAACTAAGAGGGGGGGGGGGGTGAATCAGTTATCTACAAGATTCGATTCTTTTTCCAATTAAGTACAGAATAACTTTAAACATAAACTCAACAAGATAACACAGAATTGAACAACATAATTTTGGTGACGGGGAAAACCAAATTAGGTAAAAACCCCGATGGGAATTAACACCCACAAATAACTGCACTTGTTTATAATGATCCTTGTTAGAAGATCTTTCAACCCTGTTAGGAGTTGATCTTTACAATGCAATAAGTATAGAGACCTGGTCAAAGGTTGGACCCTGTTAGGAGTCTTTTACAAATAACCCTATTAGGGGTGAGGAAACATTGTCCAAGAGCTCACTACTCAAATGGTGAAGGTTGCAACCTCCTGTAAGGAATATATACACAATATCTGATAATGAACTATTTAAGTAACCTACTGTCTTGATCAGTTCCAATGAATTGTAATCTTCTTCTGCTTCTTCACATAGATCCTCAACTTTTATTGTCTAATTTTATGCTCTTCTCTGTCTTTTCTTTTTCACTCCATTTTCCACACTTAGCGATCACATTTGAACTGCTATATGTATCTTCCCCAAGGATAAGGTTATGACAACTGTAAGAAACACTTCAAAAACTTCCTTGTCGGCTTAACTAAGCACACAATCAAAGTTAGGAAAGCACAACTCAAAATGAGTGGACGCGTTGCTTCACATAGTCGGCTCTACCAAATTAACTCAAACATCACGCTTCTGTTAAAAAACATTTAGCGCCTTTGGATAATCATCATTAACTCATAATTAAACATGAATACGAACACGCATATCCCGAAGATAGGCGCAACTCAAGAAATAATGTAAATACGTCGGCTCTTAACATATAATCTCCAGAAACTTTAACTGCCAAAACATAATAACATAACTCAACTGAAACTGCATATCTGAAGCTACGTGTATGAACATTGCATCTAGAACATGTCTATAACATAGATGTAAATGCACAAGGCTCCAGAATATCTGTATTGATAATTGCTTACAGGACACTGCTGTATATTATATGTTGTCATCAATGCCAAACATACAATCAACTATTTGTACAGAAGAAATCCTCCAACAGATACATATGGTGAGCGTCTTTAGGAGAGAAACTTCCCCCTCATTGCACAAAGACGATTATGAATACTTTCGGAGGTGAAATGGGTAAGCAACTCTTCCAAGGAGTGTAGTGAAAAATTCCATTTGTAGCACTCCCAGGAGTCCCGCAAGAAGGATTATGGCCTATAGCCCTACGAGTACCCTGATATCGCAGTCTCGCAAGTAGGATTGAGGCATCTCAGCCCTATGCATACAAGAATATATTCCGTTGTAGTCCCTTAAACATGATTGAGACACGAATGCCCTACTAGCACCAAAATAAATGTAGTCCCACAAGCAGGATTGAGGCCTCTCATCCCTACGCCTATTGTAGCATTCAAAATAGAAGTAACCATGTCCTCTAAGACTTTGGTCTCAAGGAGACTTTTGATTATATTGGGTTGGAATGACCAAGTCTACCTGATCCCACTTGAGTCATTCCCGTGAGATTTTTTCCTCAAACGACAGGCTTGCTAAAGGTAAATGCATAAAATTAAATGGATAAAAATTGAGGGTTTGGATTTCTAATCACCCTCAAGGGGTGAGAGCATAATCTCTTACCACAACTACTTCCTCTAAAAATATCAGACATGCATTCATTTTAAAGCCCCAAATCGAGATCTTTCTAAGCTTAAGCAAGAAGAAAAGACAAGAAACAATAGAAATTGAATTTCTCTATATTTTAGGATTTGTCTTATGTTTCAAGCCCTCCCCTCCTGCAAGCAAACTGTTAAAAAATGGGGTCTTTGACAAGCATTTTTCTTTGAAGATTCACATGCTGAAACAACAAGGTTAGTAACACATGTTGAATCCTAAAATTTGGCTAAGTCTGAATTTTTTTAAAATCTTCCAAAATCTACATTTTGCATTTTAATTCCTAGAGATCTAAAACCACTCTCAAACATCCTGAAAGTGTATATTTAAAATATAACTTAAAGTATAAGAATTATACTTAAATTTTATATTTTTAATATTTCAATTTTTTTTTTAGAAGCTGATAATTGCAAAACATTTTGAAATTTCAATTGCGGTAATAAACAAACGATTGCGAAACAACATTGTCAATTGCGAAATACCTCTCGATTGTGAAATAACTCTATCAATTGTGAAATAACCCTGTCAATTGTAAAATAACTCTGTTGATTACGAAAACCTGCAAATAGATCAACTGCAAAATTACTTTAACAATTGTGAAATAACCCAGATCAATTGCGGTAATAAACAATGCAATTGCGAAATTCATTTGTGAATTGCAAAATTCTTTTGTCAATTGTGAAATTAAAAAACCCCAAAGAATAAATAAATAAAATAAATGACGCAACCTCGACCGTACGACCGAGACCGAGGGATTCTATTGGTTGTCTGCAAGCGTTTATCGGGCTGTAAGTTCACATCGGGTTCACCAAAATGTATAGGCCTAATTATGCACATTCACACAAGAGGGTTAGTAGCACCTATTGATACAAAATAAATCAAACTACTATGAATGAGCCTGATAACAACAAAATAACAAGCATCATATTCAGAAATAAATAAGCAAAGTAATGCAAATTGAATAACGCTTGAAGCTTCTGTTGCTTCTCTCTTCTCCTTCTGAAATGTTGTTTTGATGGTACTCAGAGTTGATGTCGACAACACTTATGACTTGGGAGATTCGAGAATATGATAAAGAGATAGTATGTTGATCACAATGTACTTGAAAAACCTGCAGAATAGATGTGTTCTCCAAAATTGTGATTGTGCTCTCAAAAATTGTGATGATGCTCTACAAAATTGTGATGATGCTCTCCAAAATTGTGATGATTCAAATGGGTTTGAAGAGGGGTTTTATAGAGATTTTAGACTGATCGATGGTTGAGATTGACCCTGTGAAAGTAGATTGAACAGACGAGATAATTAGAGATGAAGTGAAGATGAAGAAACTCTATTTTGAGGAAAAAAGAAAAGAAGATAATATAAATCAATTTAGGAGAAAATCATTTTCCAAAATACAATTGATTTTTTGATTAAAAGAATGATTTTCAATTTCTAATTTTGAGGATAAACAAATAATTTTATCGATTTAAAGCTCTTTTTCTATTTTCAAAATTCTTTTATTGATAAAAGCTCTTTTTGATTTTCAGAATTCTTAATTCCTCATGAAACTACTTTTCTCTGATTTTTAGAATTTTAGAATTAAATTGAATTAAAAGTTTAATTTAGAAGAAAGCAGAGTTAATTCTGAATTAAATGAAATTAAATAGAAATTGGTCAGAAATGAAATGAAATGAATTTTGGGTTATTAATTTAATTGAGAAGCAATACTTAGCTAATTTAAATAATTATTGATAATTATTTAAACTATGGGAACTTAGAAATTGAATTTAATTAACTAATAAAAACCAATTAATTAAGGTAAAATTAATTAAATAAGATTAATTATTTAATTAATATTTAGAAATGATTAAGTGATGAAAAGGTTAGGATATAGAAAATTCAGATGATTAATTAAATAATTAAAGAACTATTTAATTAATAGAAGAATAATTAGTAGTTAAATGCGAACTCGCAAGTCTGTCCATTTTTAGGTGTCTACACGAAGCTAACCCAAACATTAATTAACTTAAATAATTGAAAAAGGGACATTACAAAAAGGTAACAAATATGTGAATAGTCTCTACATAAGGTTGTCACATATAAAGTCTTACAAATATTTAGCTGATGTCATATCATTTATTTGTGCACTCAAAAGAAAGAAAAAAAGACAAATTATTCTTCAACTACAAACACATATTCATTCAAACAATATTCATATGTGATTTTTCCATCATCCAAAATACCATATTTTCATAATCATAATTGAAAATAATCTAATAAAATTCCACATTCGAAAAGGAATCCCAAATATAAGATACAAATAAATATGAGGATAGTGTGAAAGTGAAGACAAATTAGTTTACTTGTAAAACATTTCAATATAATACAACTATACTTTTATCACCTATCCATCAATCCAATATAATATAAACTACTCGAATATAATAAGCTTCCAATATGAGCCAATTTTCATACCACTAAACGACTATTCCATACTACAAATATAAAGTTGGAAATGTGGGGTCCTCACTACAATCTATTTGCTTTTTATTACAAATAAAGTCCCAAAAACAAGTATTTGTTCAACACTTCAAACCACTAACCTAAAAAAGTAAGACTAAAATATACCAAGGATGTCTTTTGTGTATTAAGAAATATTATCCTCTCTAGAAGAAAGTGGTGACATGAAAAGGGTCAACACATTTTATAAAGTTTGTCTTTAGTTACTTTCGCACTATATAAAAAAGTTAAATATATATGATTCCTTGGAAGTTATTTAAGGGAGATATTGACAAAACCCCTCAATGTGCACATGGAAATTTGTATAAAATGAATATGACCCCTCATAGTCCACGCCTCACCCTTCCCTATGATTTGAATATGACCCCTCATAGTCCACGCCTCACCCTTCCCTATGATTTTCAAGCCAATTTAAGTATTTTTCCCCTATGATTGAAAATTTTCCAATTTTATATTGTATAAAGTTTCAGATTGTATATAGGTAGCCACCTCCACTCACATTCCATTCAAACTCAACCTTTCTCTCCCCTTTGTCAATCTATTGTAAGAGAATCTTTCAATGAAGTCTTTTTAGTTTGTTATGTACATTTAGTTTATCATCTTTTTCTTTTTCTTAAAAAAAAATTAATTAATTTAAGTTATGATCAAAATTGTCTTAATTTTTTTTTTTTTATAATATCGATTATGAAATTTGTAGAGAAATTATTATTAAATAATGATGGAGTTTAGGATTTTTGATCGAATACATATTTTACACTTTTATGTTTTTATGTTATATTAACTTTGGTCTTGTTCTAATAACATTGTCTCGATACCCAATTTGATCTATCTTGCATGTAAGCTAACATAAACCTAAAAATATTCCTCCATCAACATATCTTATTTTCTAATGGTCCATACCGAATCACATTAAATTCAAACCTAGATCCTAGATTGAATTGCAAGAGTATTTATGTATTTGGATGAAATTGTGCATGTGATCACTTTTCCAATTCAAATGGTTTTTCTTTCACTTTGAATTGACCCTTTTAAAAAAAATGGTTTCTATATGTTAACTTGTATGCCAATATTTTGAATGGAGAATCTAAAGTTGTATGATTAAATAGAATCTCTAACTAATGAGTATCATTTAAGAGAATTAAGCATGCAAGAAAATTTAAAAATCATAAAATATTATTAAAGCATATCAAATGGTATTGCATTATATATATACTCTTGTTACCCTATTTTGCAAACATGGCCTAATTTTTTTCAAATAAAATATCTTTGTAGGTGTTCATCCCGAAGTCATCAATGCCTCGTCATCAAAAACTTTACAAGTCTGATCACCTATTGCTAATGCATCAACCCTCCTTTGAAAACAAGCCAATGTCCCACTTTCGAGTCAAGGTTGACAAATGTTGGTTTATGAATATTCATAATTTTGAACTTCCTCAAGTCGGTCAAAACACCAAAGGTGGACTGACAACACAAATGTAGTTATGTCGTGATCTTCATAAAGATTCTTAAAGGCATAAATCAAAGTGATTATTTCTGCCTAATTCTCCCATGACAACGACATAACCTAATAAGGTGCGCAAGTTTGAGTCAATAAGCATAAACGTAGTAGCGCAACTCAAGTAAGTACATCACCAACCCACTCACTTATTCCTAGATACTTCAATTTCAAGAGGGTGCATATAAAAAGATAAATCAAATTTGTTAAAGTGAAATGTGTTGGTGTTTAAAATTGTTATGCTTTAGAAGCCACGAGTCGAAAGGGTGCAATGCCTTGATGGTTATATTGGCTGCATCTTGCACATTGAGGGAAAAAGATAGCGTAGATGAGATCTGATCTGACAGAACATTAACCTTCCCTACGTCACATCTCAGACCCACGACTGTAGATAGACATGTGTCAACGCATGCAATGCCTTGATGAATAAAAAGAGATCATCTTCGCGATCAAGGCATAACGCCTACCGTAGGATCCAAACAGACTAGCTCGACAAATACAACAAGACATAAAGTATCCCAGGGACATGAACTTAGGAAAAATTAAAATGCGCTCCGCTAGAAAATATTTTAGGAAATAAAGTGGCCCCGACCGATGACTTAAAAGTGTTTTAAGTGACTTCAAAAAGTAACTCGAAATTATAACAAGCCTTTGATGGTTTTAGGGTTTTAGAGTTTTTTTCATGAAAATGATCAAGGGCTTAAGGATCAGAGACCTAAAACACTACAAAAACCAGAAGTAGAACCTTGGAACCATGGGAATTTTTTGACAGGGCTAACAGTGGCTCTAATTGGAGATGCATGTCTCTTGCAGGCATGACAAGATTCTAGAACTCTAAGTTGAGCAGACCATCTATAGGAAAAAACAACCCTAACCTACAACAAACAAAAAACAGGGAACATGTACACAAAATATATTTACAACTGACTGCTCATGGAAAAAAAAAGAAACTTCAAGAGAAATAGAACTTCAGGAATTGTCCATGAACCAATAATTCCAGAATATTTTCAGTTAAATCCTTTAAAATGTAAGAATCAGAAACCCATTTACTGTCAATGATATATGGTCCTAACCAGATAGGATCAAACTTCCCATGTTTTCTTTTATCCCCCAATCTGGCATTCCACATTAAGACCAAATCATTAACTTCAAAACTCCTTGCAATGGTTCTTTTGTCAAACAGATCTTTACATTGAAACTGCAACCTAATATTCTTGTCATGTGCCTCCCTTCTTGATTCATCTAACTGTATCAAATCATCCATTCTTCTCCTCATCTCCTCATCCAGTTCTTCATCATATTTTTGGAAAAACTTGTACATTTGCAATAGGTTATTTTGAGGCAACCTAGCATGTATACCATACACTAAATCAAAGGGTGCACAACCAATGGCTTTCTTCACTGTTACTCTGTTAGCCCATAATGCTTTTTATAACTTTGAATCCTAGACCCTTTTGTTCTTATCCAATACTCTTTTCAGAATCTTTATCAAGCTCTTATTACTGGATTCAGCTTAACCATTTACCTGTGGGTGATATGGGGAAGAATAAGAAATTTGAATTCCATACTGTTGGTGAAAGTCACTAAACTCTGCAGATTTGAAACACATAGCATTATCTACCACAATAGTTTCAGGACAACCAAACCTAGTGAGGATATTTTGCATCATAAAATCAGTAATAACTTTGCTAGTACCCTTTTTGGTGGGAATTGCTTCAACCCACTTAGTAAAGTATTAATTTGCTACCAAGATCCATGAATGACCTCCACTAGACTTGTTAGGAATCTCTCCAATGAAATCCATTCCCCATTTTTGAAAAGGTGCATCAACTGCAATAGGCCTCAAAGGTAAAATCCCACTAAACTTAAGTTTACCTACAAATCTCTGGCAAGCATCACATTTTTTTACATAACCGTAGACATCCTTGAAGATAGTAGGCCACCAAAAACCAAACCTTGTAATCTTATGTGCAGTAGTCTTAGCCATGTAATGCCCCCCACATGCACCATTATGCATTTATTCCAACAAGTTCTTGGATCTATCATAGTCCACACATTTGAGCAATACTCCTTCATTGCTCCTCAACCATACCTGACCTTGTATTATTGCATACTTAATGACATGCAACTTAACTATTTGTTTTCTATTTTCATCCATTTCAGGAGGTAGTATCATTTTTTGTAAATACCCAACGATGTCCGTATACCATTCACAACAATCCATATCACAAATATAAGCCCTTTTCTCTTCTTCTAACATATTTACCTGATTTTCATCTAAATTGCTCTGATCCATTAATTTTGCAAGTCCTAGGCCTCTGACCAATTTTGTGAGCTGAAAGTCAACATAAAATTCTTGGATTTTGTTTATCCATCTATAACTCCTTCCTGAAACTCCCCGTTGAATTAGAATGTCCTTCATAACAACACTAGGTACATAAGAAATTATAGTTGCTCGTACCAAATAACATCTAAAAGATTTGACAACTTTAACCAGAGCATATGATTGTTTTTCCATGATGTCATACTTTAATTCTGCTGCTTGTAAAGACTCACTAAAAAAGGAAATGGGCTGTTCAAAACCCTCTGAATTCTTTTGCAACAATATTGTAGCAACACTATTATATGAGGCGAAGGATAAAATCTGCAAAGGTTTATCACAATCAGGTGTTCTCAAAATAGGAGCATCTTTGATAGCTTGTTTAATACCTAAGAATGCTTTAGATGATTCTTCACTCCATTCCACCTTGGATCCTTTCTTCATCATCTTTGAAATGGGAATACTTATTTCTGTAAAATTTGTAACAAATCTGCTTAGGAAATTCACCCGTCCAAAGAAAGATTGAATGCCCTTCACATTCTTCGCCTGAGGGATTTTATCAATAGCAGCAACCCTTTCAGGGTCAATTCTTACTCCATCTTTAGATACAATATGTCCTAGGAGTTTTCCCTCTGTGACTCCAAAAGCACATTTATTTGGGTTGAAAGAGACCCCATATTCCAAAGCTCTAACAAAAGTCTTCTCAAGATGATCACAGTGTTGATCTTCCTTTGCTGAATAAGTTGTTAAATCATCTTGATAAACAACTAACAAGTTATTTATGAAATCTATAAATGTCATATCCATGGCCCTCTGAAAGGTTGCCCCAACATTTTTTAAGCCAAAATTCATTCTCACATAAACATAAGTACCCCATGGTGTGGTGAATGCAGTCTTAAATTGTTTAGATTCCTTAACCATGACTTGGTTATATCCCGAGAACCCATCCATCATAGACATTAATTTATACCCAGTAACTCTTCGTAACATGGCTACCATATTTGGCAAGCCATATTTATCCTTTAATGAACTGACATTCAAATTTCTAAAATCTACACAAAGTCTGATATCATCATTTTTCTTTCTCACAGGTACCATGTTTGATACCCATGTAGAATATCTGATGGTCTTGATAATCCCAACATATCTCATCTTTTCTAATTCTTCCTGAATTTTTGGTGCCAGAGTGAGATTGATAGGTCTCAATTTTTTCTGAAAAGGCTTAGTTCCCTCCTTTAAAGGAATCTCATGTTGAAACAAATCTTCTCTATATGCCTTTAAATCATCATAAGACCATGCAAAAACATGTCTATATTTTCTAAGAAGATCAACCAACAAATTACTGATTTTAGGAGACAAATTTATACCAATATACACATTCTTATGGCTTTCAGGTATTCCTATGTTTATTTCTTCCAAATCTTCAAGTTTACTAACATTATTTGCAGGAAAAGACTTGTCTTTATTATCAAAAGCTCTCTCAAGAATGACTAGCCCCTTGGGAACTCTATTGGAATTCAGTTGAAGAAATTTTTTTACCAAAAATGGCATCTTTATTATCCAAGGTTTCTATGCATCCACTGAAATCCATTCCTTTTTTTAAAAAGTTTGCTTCACAATGCAAAAATCTTAGAATATCTAAGTCATCTTCAAAGACTTGCCAATTTTCAACATTGTTTGGTATTGAAGGCCTAGATTGAATCTCTATTTTAGAAATTTGTGCAAATGTAATATCCTCGGGTCTTAAATCAATGTTTGCTAGTAAATCTTCCATTTTGTTCTGACCTCTATCTATCCAATCAATACCAAATGCATCAAAGTTTTCCAATTCATCCCAAACAACATTTCTATACTGCTTAAGTCTCTGATTTTTTGAAAAATATTTGGACTTTATCTGAGATATTATCAACTCAGAGTCTCCAATTACTTTGAGACTTCTTATTCCATGTTTTTAGGATAATCTCAAACCTATTAACAAAGCCTCATATTCTGCAACATTATTTGTGCATGTAAACAACAATGTAAAAGAAAACTTGAAGGTCTTACCACTAGGAGCTATCAATAGGATTCCTACATCAGCTCCTTCCTTAGAAATTTCTCCATCAAAGTACAGGTTTCACAAATCATATTGGTCCACCAAATTGTTTTTGTCATCAGATAACAACACAGGCTAAGTTTTTCCTTCAACCTCTTTATTTTGTACTTGAAAAGATCCAATATCAGTATCCACAAAACAATTCATATCATCATCTTCATTTATTTCAATCATGTGGGGAGTCCTACTTTCCCGAGACACCTTGAAATTGTTACCAACAATATTGAAAGTAGAACAAGACAGATCACATTGCATACTTCCTCCCATTGAAGCACTCCATTTTCTTGACAACAACATTCCATAATGAGGAGGAATATCAACAACCAAGACACTCATTGTCAGCACTTTGTCAGGACATGCAACCATCTTATAAGGCAAAGCCTTAATAGTATCAATAACATGGATGTCTCTAGATTCCATTGCCTACCATCTTCCATGAGGAGTATCGACCTGTAATCCCATTGACTTCATTATCTTTGCGGGCATAACAGTATCAGATGCTCTTGAGTCTATCATACCATTTTTTAGCATCTTACCATTGATAACCAAAGTTAAGAAAAAAGGACCAAAAACTCCTAAGGGAGTATTTACATGATTTGTAATCAAATAAATCTGAGGGATTTCTAAAATCATTTCTTTAGGCTCTTTTCCATTTCTTTCTGACTTGTGTTGTATATTTTTCATCTTTTCAACACCTTTTGGTTTTTGAAATCTTATTGAAGAAAAACCATCTAGAAATGTGAGGACATTCTCCTTATGCTCCCCAATTCTCATCATTTCCAAAAATATAACTTTAACAGTCATTTGTGACAATAGATGCCCCATATCAACAGGGGTGTATTTTACATCAGAGGATTCTTGTTTTTCAAGACTAAGATTACCATCCTCAACTTCAATGGTCAGAGTTGGCTCTTCTTTCTTTGATTTGTTATTGTCCATTTTAGGAGGGGAACAATTTGTTTATGGTGTTTTAGTTTTTACCTCATATACAATGTTTTAACCATTTGATTTGTTTACACTTTTGACCTTGATCTTACTTACATTCTCAACAGACTTTCCTTGAAGGTGTTTAGTATCTGCAGAGTTACCACTTTGATTTTTTTTATTATCTTCTTTGGTCTCTTTGAAAAGAAAAGTAACTAGTTTGCTTTCTTCTCCACCAACTGTTCTATATCTCAAATCATAATTACTTCTTGCTTTGGTGACCAAATCAGCTGTAATCCGTGCTATTTCTTACTCAGAGGGTCTTCTCAATACTGTAGTTTCCTTACTATTCTGAGCAGTACACCCTACATTATCAAATTCTTCTTCTCCTTAATCATCAAGAAAAACTTGTTGATCATATGCTTCTACTTTTCTTCGGGATCCAAAGACATCACGATTCTTAGTTTCATCATCAGAATCTACTTCAAGACATGAAGATGAGTAGGTTATGACACAAACACTGTTATCATAGAACTTAGCCTGCTCCTCTTCTCATTGTTCCTCATTTGCATATACATTCAGAGCAACAACATAATAATCAAGATTGTGTGGATACTGACAGGCTTCACACCAATAATCCTCATTACACATGTTAACAAATTTTTTTTGTAAAGGATCAGGGGTCTTATTACCAGGCTTGTCCTTCCTTTGTAGGAGAATAGGTTTCCCATCCTTCCATTGGGTATTATAAGGAAAATTTTGCATCCTTGGTTGTTGATTATAACTATTATGGGATGGCCTATTATTATTTGCAGCCCTATAATCTTTATTTTCTGATTATTTTTTATTGATCCTAGTAAGCCTCCCATCTTCCCTTTTACCCATTTTCCCTGATACTCTCCTATTCATTTCTATATTAATAGTTGTCTTCTCTAAGATGATATCCCATTTTAGGATAAAAAACATTTAAATAAGTATCAAGACATACCTCCTCATCAATCCTTATTTTTTGAAAAAGCCTATGCATAGCTTTTTGGAATCTTATATTAAATTCACCAACTCCCTCATTAGAATTTTTCTTGATATTATTAAATTCATTCAACAAGAATCCTTTATTGGTCTTATCACCATATTGATCCTTAAAGTGATATTTTAGCTCATCCACTGATCCCACTAAATCATGAGGTAATGCATTAAACCAATCCCTAACATCCTCAACTAGAGATAGAACAAAAAGCTTCATAACTACATCTTCATGTATAATATCATAATCATCCATGATATGTGTAAATTTATTTAGATGTTCTTCACATGTGATTACATTATTTATAATAAATTTAGGGAGGTTATCCCTAACTTCATTTGGAAATGCATTAGGATAACCAGGGATACCAATAAAAGAAAATTACTTTTACCTTTCTGCATGGATTAGTATCCTTTGGAATCTATCATCATTTTGGAAAGTAGATTCTTTAGAATTTTATGTGGAGGTGGTTTCAACACTAGCATACGCAGGCTGAGTAGATTTCCTGAGAAAATCAATCTTCTTTTTCTTTTCTAAAAGAGCAGCCTCCAATTCTGCTTTTTCTAGCTCTCTGTCCATAATCTCATTCTCCCTTCTGACCCTTTCAAGGCTAGTGTATCCTTTAGATACTTGATCCAATGGAACTTTGTGACTTTTAGGTTCATTTATTTCAACTCCTGTCACCCTCTTTATCCCCTTATCTTTAGGGCTTTGAGTAGAAACATTTTGGTGGGTGGAAGGTTTCTCTTCATCCTTCTTAGGTTTTTCAACATAATTTGTTGCCTGCTATTTCAGTAATTGCTTTTGTGTTTTCTTATTTTTCCTCTCCTTCTCTCTTTGTTTTCTAATGACCCATTTCTCTTAGAGGAATCTATTATATTCATCTTCATCTTTAGAGGAATCTTCAGAATCTGAGGAAGTATTGTCTAATTCCTCTTCTTCTCTCTCACTAGAAAAATTGTAATCTCCATATGCATCCAATCCCAAGTCTGGAGGCTCTTCATATTATGATGTGTTTTCTTCATGACTATATTGGGTTGGATCTTCTCTCCTAATGTCCTCCTCTTGTATTCTTTGAGATGGATCATCTTTATTATTCTTTTCTCTCCAAGGCTGTCTATCCCTCAAAGTCATTGGAAATCCACCTTCCAACTTAACTTCAACACACTCTTTCACTCTAGATCTGGTATTCATATTGAAAAATGTGTATTAAACAATAAATATTACTCAACACTGATTGTAGAGATTTCTTTGAGTCGCCACCCAAAACAAGTTGGGAAAATATAACACTGGCTAAAATGAATACTTGATAAAGAAATATATGAGACAAAGGATTACAACTAAGGGCTAAACAAGACTAACTCTGTTCCTTCAAAGGTCAACTCCCCAACAGAGTCGCCATTTTGTTGGTGTTTAAAGTTGTTATGCTTTAGAAGCCACCAATATACCTTGAGACTGATGTTAAGAGTGGTTAGATTTAAATATTGAAAGCTCTTCAAGGTAACTGGACCAACTATAGGGACAAGACTACCCTCTGCACTTCTGGCTCTACAAAACCAAGGTGGGTACACCTAATCCAGATAATTATCCAACTTTTCATAACTTTTACACTCTAAATTTTAACAACAGATAAATGTAAAAATGTATGAAATGATAACCACTCATTTAGTGACTCTTCATTACCATGTAGGAACCAACAACCACAAAACTCAAAAGGGACTGAAATGGTTTTGATGTTTTTGATAGGGCAAAATATAGCCAAACCTATTCAGATATGTATAAATGTAGAAGATACTAATTACTGATCAGTGCTTTATCCATTGGGCAATATATTTAGTTCAAATACAAGACATAGAAACTAACTATTGTCAAGGACTCAAAACCATAAATACAGATAATTCATTTCAAACACTACTCATAAGATCATTCTGTAGACAAACCCAAATAACTTATGTCATATTCAAAGCATTATTTGATTTGATCCTAGATCAAAACTAAGGACTAATGACATATACACAAATAAATTCCATGAAATGAATCAAAATATTCACAATTCAACAAGTAAGAACCAAGGAGAGACTTAAATATGAAATATTGTATTAAGTACATAGAATCTAGCTTCAATTCCAAAATGCTTCAAAACACATACCACTTCAATAAATGAAAAATATTTGCAACTTTATTCTCTATAATGATACTCTCTATATATACATCTGCTATACTCACTTGAAAATAGTAAAGAGTTCTATGCCTTATGTTACTTGCCCAAGTTTCTCCAGCCCCCACTAAATGATCTTTGGATTCCTTTTATAGGCCAAGGACTACAACAAGATTCACATCATTTAGGGTTAGGGCTCAACTATTAAAACATTACATGACATAAGAAATTAATTCATCTCAATAACTAAGAAGCTTTGTCATTGGAAAGTTGAAACATTCCTTTGATCTAGTATGTTGAAAAATCTGATCTAGCTGCCATCCACCTGGGAAACTGTAGGATAAAGCCTTGTCAAAGGAATAAAAAATGGAATGTTTGGCCTGCAATAATTACCCTAGGAACATTTAGCCCCTAAGAACTATAGAATGCCAATTATCCTCTCTGGAAAAGCTCAGGATCCAAAAACATATATGATTTTCACCTTAAACCACTCTGGAAAAATACTCCCTATTAATGGCAAAGAACACAAAAGGATAAAACAAAGGTTTAAATTGATTAACAAATCAATCAGAAACCCTAAAGAGATAATCTTTGCATAAATGCATTTATAATCACTAGAATTTTCTTCATGCAACATCCAACAACTGTACAAAAGGCCCAGAAGATCAAATTCATCAATTAAAGGCTCAGCAACAAGACGACATAGTTCACTGCCTGAAAACCTTGATAAATTCATTTGAATATTTGAAAATTCACTCCAACACCTACACCTGGTGCAAAATTTATCATCAACGACCGATATTTAAACTTCAAATCCATTTTAAAAATAGGGTCGTAGATCATCTTTAAGTTACCCAACTTTGAAGACTTGATCTGGACATGTGGCATCTTGTCGCAATGCCTTAAGAATTAGCTATCAACCATCTCCACCATTGAGGAAAAACTCCCACCGTTAGATCCTTACAAACCTGCCTGCCGTAATCTTCCTTTAGCACTGACCCAGTGACATCAGCAAAGATATGTGTCAAACAGGTGTATTGCCTTAATGAGACACGATTAGATCATCTCACCTTCAAGGAACAACATCGACCGTTGGATGAAACTGACTTAATTGCACATTAATCATACCCCTTTCATCGAAACTGCAGGTCCCATTTAACCCAGTAGGACATATGTTGACCAGACGCAATGTCTTAAGTAATTATATTTGTCAAGCATCTTCACCTTTAAGGAATAACGCCCATCATTGGATGAAAATAGACTTGACGGTACTTTAACCTCTTTACTTTAGCATTGATCCAATCCCACTAACCGCCACGCGTCATCATCGTGCAATGCCTTAAGGATTAACCCGCGTGCATCTTAAAGATCAAGGAAAAGTGCCCACCATAGGATCAAATCACATCTGCACAACCTTTATCGGTCTTTGAAAACCTGGACCCACAGTGACAGGATGCCACACATCGAAAGGGCGCAATGCCTTGATGGTTATATTGACTGTATATTGTGCATTGAGGGAAAATGACAACCGTAGATGAGATCCGATCTGATATAACATTAACCTTCCCTATGTCACAGCTCGGACCCATGACCATAGATAGATAGATGTCAACACGACGCAATGCCTTGATGAATAAAATGAGATCATCTTTGCAATCAAGGCATAACACCTGCTGTAGGATCCAAACAGACTAGATCGGTAAATACAACAAGACATAAAGTATCCAGGGGACATGAACTTAGGAAAAATTAAAATGCGCCCCACTAGAAATGATTTTAGGAAATAAAGTGGCCCCGACCGACGACTTAAAAGACATGACTTAAAAGTGTTTTAAATGACTTCAAAAAGTAACTCAAAATTATAACATGCCTTTGAGGGTTTAGGGTTTTGGGGTTTTTTTTCATGAAAATGATCAAGGGATTAAGGACCAGAGACCTAAAACACTACAAAAACCAGAAGAAAAACCTTGGAACCATGAATTTTTTTTGACAGGGCTAACATAATGTTGAAGACTTGTTGAAGTTGTTTAAAATTCCAACCCCCATGGAATTTGTCTTGTGAGCAATTTACTTGATTTGATAAAATCATTGATGCCTCCACCTATTAGCAACTCATGAAACTTGACCAAATTGATGAAAAGACTGATGAATATGGTTGGTGATAAGTTACTTAAAAACCTAAGGCATTATGAATAATTATTTCATCATAAAGTTGGCATCTTCCTAAAACTACTGAGGTCGTTAATATCAATAATGGGTTGTTATTATCATCTCAAGTTTTGATTCCAAACCCCGATCAAGAGGGAAGATTCAGTATAAACATGTGAGTTGGGCATTTGCAAAGTTGTTAAAGTGTTTAAAAGAAACAATAACAAAACAAGGAGGTGAGCGACAATTTGCCAAAGTTTTGAAAGCTTCTTTGAAATCTAAAAAGTTGTAATCAATCCCCATTCATATTAATTATCAACCATCAATGAAATTTGTTGAAATTATTTTAAAGCCTGATCACTTAGCGGGTGAAAACATGACCTTTCAACTAAGTTTCAAAATATCTCCAAATATTGACAAATGAGTTGCTTTAGAAACCAATTGAATGTCTTTCTTGTTATCGACATTATTAAAAAGTTATGGAAGTGATTAAAAAGTCCGATGAATAAATTCAAGGGTGGTGACACATTCCAAAACGTGGCAACACGTTGGAGATCTTTTTATCTGTAAATTTTAGAAGTTTTAAAATTATTAAAAGATCCAATATAGTACTTCAAAGAAGCTTGGTGACATGTCTCAAAGGTGGTGAAACGTTGCAAACGGTTTCCATAACTATTCCTCCACTCATCTTGTTTATTAATAAATCAAGAAACATTCATTCCCACATGATTGATTGCAATGCATGAATAATTATCAAGGCAAATTCATGATCTTCAAAACGTAATGGATGAACGATGTGATGAGTGCATGCCCTCTATGAATGTTGTGTAGCATGCATACACTGGATTAACCTTGAAATGAAGCAAGTTGATGCCCTGTTAAGCTATGGAAAAGGTGATATACCCCCTATCAACGCAACTAAACACGCATGATAAGAAGTTTAGTTTTGTCGAGTCTTGAAGGAATCAATGGTTACGTAATATGCCCAGGTTAATGTGTATGCATTTATGAAGATATGGACTAGGCCCATGACATGTCATAAATAGTCGTCTCCCTACCCGTGCCTATACAAGAGTCATTCTTGGCATTCTTTGAAGCTTAACAATGTGTGTGTGTGATTTTAACACCTTCATGAGATTAGTTTATTTTCTAAAAATTCTATGGAAAAATACTAACAATTAAGATAAGAATTGAAAGGAAATCATGAAGCATCCCATGGATCTCTAACTAAGCATGCTAATAGAGCTCTCAACCTTAATCTCTACTAGTGACATTCATAGAATGAGAATTGATAATGATATGCCTATCCAGCTCATAATTCTCTCAAATTGTCTCAACAATTCACTCAAATGCTCTCACAAAAGCATGAAAATGCTCAAATTCCTTTGATATTTCTCTCAAAATGACTATAGTGTGGATGATTTGCATTCAAATGTCTAGGATTGTTTATGCTTGCAAATTGCCTTCTATTTATAGGATTTTCCCAAGTGTAGGGGGTGGAGTCAATTGATCATGGTTTAGCCTTGGTTGAGTGAAAGAATTCAAATGATTTCGAATGAGGGGACAATTTAAATGATTGTCTCAAAGGTTGGGACAAGATGACAAGAATGAGTGGTTAAGATGCAAAATGGTCAAATGAGTGGTAGAGATGCAAAATTTGGAGTGATCCATGTGCTTTTCCTTCTCAATTCTCATTGGCTTTTTTAATCCTTGTTGAAAGATATTAGGATTTAATTAATTCAATTAATTAATTAAATTAGCCATGTAGGGGAATAGGTTGGATTTGATTTTTGATTTAAACTATACAATTAATTGATTAAAATTAATTATATAGTTTGATTAATCCCTTTATGATTATATTTAATTAATTAATGTCATTGTTAATTGATCCTTTGATTAAATTGATTTTGTCCCAATTGATTTAATAAATGTCCATTTTGATGATTTGATGAGATTTGGAGCAATTTGATGAAGAATACATATTTAATTGATTAGAGAACACCTGACCAATTTTAGGTGTCTACAAATGCCCCTCTTTGAATTGATGCGCAAAGCGTATTGATTCAAAGAAAATTTGATGTCCTGATTACTGATTTAATGCCTGATTGATTGATCTGATTTGATTGATACAAATCCTGATGTGAGAATAACCCTGATTCAAGATGCAGAACTTGATTTGAGATGCAAAACTTGATTTGAGACCCTGATGCGAAGATTGATGCGATGCCCTGATGCAAATCTAATTTGAAAAGGCATAGAATGCCCCACTGATGATAGTTTGAAATTTCAATGCCCTATATTTGATTGATGTTTGACGATGCATAATCCTGATTTGATAATGTGATAATGCCCCCTAAGAAATGAAAACAATTGATGTCTGGAAGCAAAAAATGATGAAACTGATAAAGAATAGATCCAATATATTTTCATTTCTAAAAATAATGATGATCCTAGCAACAAAATATGCCCTAGTGCAAAGAAAATTCAAATTAGGTCAAACTGGGTGAAAATCCTCTTCAAAATTAGGTCAAATAGTATAAATACATTGAAAAATCCATTTTTACTATTCATTTTCACTTTTTACTATTGATATTTTTGCTCCGATCCTCCTGAGATTTCTGACAACGGTGGTCCCTATTCGAGAGCATCAGTTTGAGTGAGGGCATAGATATCAGAGAGCCACAGACTATGGACCTTTGGTACGTGGTTTCAAACCTCTCAGTGTATTTATTGCTTTGTTTGACTACATGTAATGCTCTTAATCACGTGTGCTAGTATAGATTAGGTCATTTTAAGGCAAAATACTGTGTAGAATATGTTAAATGACGCCTAGGAGGACAAAATACCGCATCTACCCATTAAAATGATGCATATGCATAGTTAAATGCCACATAGAAGATAGGTCAAAACATGCGTGTGATATATGAAATACCACCTACAAAACCCTAGGGCCAAACAATGTTTTGAATGCTGCCTAGGATATGTGAAAGGCCGCCTGCAAATGTAAAATGATGTGTACTAAGCAAAGTACCACGTTTGATAAGTCAAATCACGCATATGATAGCCAAAATGACACTTAGTATGAAATGACGCGTACACTTAGTGAAGTGACGCCTGTAAGAAAGATTGATAAAAACCTGATTGAAAAGAGAACAAACTGATTGCGATTGAATGTCTCAATTAACAGATTGATTTCCAAGATAGATATGTGTGTTTGTAATGCTACAAAGTGTTTAGGATGTTAGAATGATCACATAAATGGATGTTTTATATGTCAATATGATTGGATAGATAATTGATTGGTAGGATAACTGATATATTGATCCCTTCGCAAGATCTAGAGTTAGGAATAATAGGTTGATGCACTCAAAAAGAGAAAAAGATTGATTTGATTGACTTGAAATGATCCACTGATATAAAGATGCTAATATGATTCACTTTTTTGTGAAACAGACACAGTTATGTAAGTTATATGTATGGAGCCTACCATCGTAGTTGCTTGATTTAGCCGGTGATCTGACGAGACTAGAGACACATTTTATTGAGCATTGTGGTTTGTTCTTCCTCCTTGATATACCTTAGTTCCAGCTAAACCGAGGACTAGTCACAGCTATGGTAGAGTGTTGGAACTCTGACCATAATGCCTTTCAATTACCCCTCGGCGAGATGACGATCACATCCGAGGATGTATACAGCTTGTTGTGTATCCCAAAACAAGGATATAGAGTTTACTATGATTAGGTATATGATGGTAGTGCATGTAGATGGGTATTTGCAAATCTGACGACCAGAGATGATACTATCACACAGGCGCAGTTTGTGTCATTTCCTACTTTGCCTGTAGTTTTAGGTGCAGTGATCGGCAGATTACTTCTCCCAGATTGATGAGGTCGTGAATTTGTAGTCAGAGGGGGTAGGATCCTAGAGGACTTACCTGAGCATCCTCTAAGATTCGATTGGGGTTCATGTGTTCTTGCACAATTGTATCATGATTTACACAATGTTGTGTATTGAGAGAGCGCACCATTATCTGCAGGAGCAATATTGTTAAAGTTATGGACCTGGGAGCACATCCCAGTCACTAGACTGATTGCATATTGAGTGTGGGGTCATGGATGGTTGTATGCATTTCTCTATGATGGCATGATTGTCTAGCATTGATTGGGAAAGGTTGAGTACTGGCGCAGGACAATTGATGATATCAATCAGGTTGTTTAGAGACCTTACTTGGGTTGTGAGGGCTGGAGAGAGGATGATGATGAGCTACCTTATATTTTCTCCCCTCGATGGATGATTGGTGTTGGAATAATGGAAGGGTGTGTACTAAGAGGGGAGGGGTGAATCAATACCCTTAAAAACTTTTACAAAGTAAACCTTAGTACTCATTACTTTCATAACCGACCACTGTAGCTTTTCTACTTTATACATGCAATATCGTAGTATAAATGTAAATGCATGTAAACAAACATTGAAACATTCATGAAACTCATTTACACATTATACAAGTATTTGATCACGCAGAAACTCTTGTTAGAAGGTAAAAACTACGGTGGAGATGAAACCCACAAAGCTTCACTATATGCAGAATGGAAGGTGCATATTAGGGCTACAAGTTGTGATCACTTCTGATGATCTTACTCTTTTAGGAGTAACATGTCATACTTTCTAAGTCTACTCGGTAAATAGATTTTAGCAACACAATGTATGTGTGCACTCGGTTAAGAGATTTGCAAAAAGACTGTTAAGTCCACCTTGTGAAAGGATTTTGTTGTTTGCTGCAATTATTAGAGAGTAAAAAAATATATGACCTAATTTCTGTAATCTCAAATTTCTGATTACAAATCCATTAAGTACACAAAATATATGTCACCTTATTGTGACGGATAATACCTCTGTTCTTCTTGGTAGCCTTATATCTAGTTCTTTATAAACTAAATTCTCCTTTATCTATCCTTGTGCATGAAACTCTCTATATGATCCATAGATATCCTTAGCGGCTACTATCATATCATTCTTTATTGATTATTACATCTATATACAAAATATTTGACCTAATTAGGTTTCACGCTTTTCTTGAAAAAAACTCTAAGATCAAAGGTTTACAACTTGACCTTGATATCCTAGTTTGCATGAATACAATCAGTTAAATAATTACATCCAAAACTAACAATTTTCTTTATCCACAAAAAAATGGTTATCCAACTAAGCAAAAATTTGTTTTAAAGATTAAAGTGTTTTAGCTGACGTGTAGGTGAGATCCTTTTTTTTTGGTGAAATTTTATCTCTCGGTGTAGAATGGTTCTCGGTGATGTCTTCGTATACTGGTGCTTGTGATGTCACTTGGTTGATATACTGCTCGGTGATTGTGCTATCGCTTGGTGTTCAAAACATTTTGGTGATCACTGCGCTCGGTGAATACTATCGCTTGGTGAGTGTTGGCGCTCGGTGATCATGACCGGCCGACCAAAACTGTCTGCTTATATACTAATGACAACTTATGATCCTTTATGCATTATCAATCTCCATTTTTGGCATTAGTATAAAAAGTTGATATGTACAGTATATACACTAAGTGTTTTACCTTTACAATGACTCCCCCTATGTGCATGCCCCGGTATGTAGATACAATGTATGTACACGTTTCCCCCTTTTTGAAAGTAATGACAAATATGTAGAACTTATAGCTTGTAAAAATGTGTGAATGAGATTGCTTAATGGCTGCCATCAACTTTTCCCATTTCTCCTTCAATTCTTCTAGGGTCATTTTCTCCAAAGTGATTTGAGCGTGCATGTCATATATGCTTTCTATTACTAACATCTTTGGGGTGATAATTAGAGTCTTTGCCGTAGTCACGCGTGTTAACAACAATGTGAGATTCGATAGTAACATGGCCTGTAGCTTGGTTAATTCATCTTTGATTTTTATTTCTACCTTTTGTATTTCAAGTCTTAACCGTTTAGATTCAACAAGATTTTCGTAATGTAGTTGGAATGCATTTGGCTCAGTTTATAGACTTAGTGCACTAGCTTTTAGATTTTCATCTATCTTAGCTATCAGTTCACTATGCTCAGAAGTGAAGTTCTCTAGAGTGCACAAATTTTGAACTAAGATAACTACTTCTGAAATAATAGGTTCTAATGTAGCTACTAGTTCAGAAAATTTCACCTTATTCTCTGCCACTTCTTGGCTGATTTTCTCGGTGAGTTTGTATTGACACTTCTCTTCTTCTCATTCCTCAATGACCTTCTCAGCGTCTACATTCTGTGTTGTGATTTCCTCGGTCAGAACTGCAAGTTGATCAATAATGGGTGCAGTTTGATCAATCTTGGTTTCATGCACTACTTGCAATATAATTTCCTTTGTTGTTTCCAAGACTTGTGAATTTCTGTGTTCCTGTCTAAGCTTGTCCTGTAGTGCTTTTCTTTTGCATAGCTCCCCATATCTTGTTAGGGACTCAAGATCAAGTGTTTTTGGATCATAGTCAAGTATGTCTATGATCTTATCAAGTGTGATGGGGGCTTTTCCTTCTTTCTTGTTCTTCTTCTTCTTTTGAATGTTTCTAGCAAGAGCCTTTTGTTGCTTAGTTTCTGTCATTGATTTCTTGGGAGGTGTGGTACCTTGGGTAGGGTGCTTAGTCTTTACATGTTGGTCAGTTGTAGATGTCTCTACTTCAAATTTTTCTTGACCTGCAACCTTGTCTGCATCTCCAGTGTTCTCGGTGGGTGCATCACTCAGTTTGTGCTCTTTACTGGCATCTGTCTTCTCCCCATGTTCATCACCTTTGTCCATTGGTATGTTTTCTTCAGTCTCAGGTGGTGTCTATTGTGATTTAGTCATTATATTGATTGCTTGAATCAATTAAGGCATATTACCTGGTACAAGTGCTTGTGCAACATCAGTAGTGTCCTGTTCATTTATTGGCTCGGTGGCATTAGTGGCATCTTCATAAGCCTTGACATCATCACCAGGATCCCCTTGAGTGATATCTTGTATAGTTATAACTGGTTTTTCCCCTAATGATTTCAATATATTAGGAATATGATCCATGACCTTACTTGCTTGTATGGTTAAGTCAATAGGATTGACATCCTCGATGTCATTGATGAATATGTGCTTGGGGCTTGGCATGACCTCCTTCTCCTCAATGTGAGAAGTCTCAGTTATAGCCAGTTCCTACTCGGGTGGATTAAAGATTTGAGTCCAAATCTTATTGCTCTCTATGTCAATATCTTCAAACTTGTTCTGCAATACTTTCTATCCTTTGGAATTTGCATAAAATTTCTTGGCGTAATGCTTCATGGTTGAGTCAATTTCTTCAACTATGGAATTGGACATGAATGTAACCAGGGATCTCTCTCATCTATTTCTCCGTGTGCAATGCATATGTACATCTAATTGATATATTGTCATGTAGCTCCCATGAAATATGATTGCCAAATTGTATAGGTACATATTTGTAAGCAACCATCATCTTAATGATGACCTCTTCTATTTTGTCCTTATTCTCAGTAGATAGAGTTCCCCATTGTCTAATACTATGATGTTGTATATTGCCTGTGTTGATGATTGAATCTGCAATTTCATCAATTGTCTATGGTATTTTTGCCTTTTCTTCTTAGATTCTTTGTTCTCTTCATCTTCTTTAGTATCATCCTTGTCTTCTCTTCCTCTGACATATTTCTTTCGTCGTCTTGGTTCTAGTTGAGGCTTTAAACTTTCTTTTCTGATATGTTTTTACAATGCCTTTCTTTAAGGGTGGTGAGTCTACCTTTGTTGTTTTTCTCCTTGTTCTAGATGCAACCGTTACTTAAGTAACTTTTTTTTTCTTGGCCTATGGTGGCTCTGCATTTGATTCGGTAGACTCTGAATCACTTAATTCTTTACTTTCACTGATGGGTGTCTATTGCTCGATGATGTCTACTGATTGTTCCAATTCTTCATCAGTTACCAAAAATTTATTTTGAAGTGTATTCACCATTCATGTTTTCTTCTTTCCTATTTTCTTTAATTCTAAGCCAATCTTAATTCTTGACTTGGCTTCCTCATATGTGCCAAATTTTCTTAAAGATTTGTCAACTGGTTCATTCAGCAGGGCTTCAATAGCTCTTGTAGCCAGATCTATGTCAATTTCATATTCTAATGGTGGTAACCATGCTATTCTTGGGTTGGCAGGTTTGATGAGTGTTGTGTCGGTGTCAACCAAAAAAATATCTCATCCTTGTATTGTTCAACTAATTGGGCAGGGATTCTCATCTTCTTCTACATCCTATTCTTGAATGATGTAAAGTAAGCATCCAATAGAGGTGTGAAATTATCTCCTAGTAATTTAATGTAATCACTAATCTGTGTTGTGATAGGTTGGTTGGTGTCCCAAGTGATATTACTGACACAAGGAAATAAATTCTATAAGTAAAATAATGTGCATATCAGTAGGGAACCAGACTTACATGTATTAGTTCAGGCTGATCTAATTATTCTCATGTTCTCTTCAAGTTGTTTCAGTAGCAGCTTGGCTAGATCAAGTTGCTCTCCCTTCTTCACTATTTTGTATGCAGTGTTGACTGCTCCAAAAGCAACACTGTTCAATCTTCTTGCTTGAAAGATTTTATATCCAATCACATACGCATCAAATTTCATTTTAGGGTCAGTGATTGAGTTGATTTTCAGACCTCTTTTGTCCACTCGGCTCCAGTTAACTTTTCAATCTCAGGGCATCCAGGGTGTCTTAGGGATTTTGCTTTCTCAGTTATCCGGTATCCAGTCACTGCATGAATCAAATCCTCTATGATTGGCTTGGGTTCATCTAACCATGTAGTTTCATCATGCACTCGGCTGAGCACAATGAAAATCCATTCTATTTTGAAATCTTTTGGGAACAGTAGGGCATTGGTTAACACTTTCACTTCAATGTGCTTGTACTCATCCCTTAGGTTACCATCCTTGTATATCTTTTGATAAGATTACTCAAGCTCAAAGTCTCTAATCTCTGCAACTTTGTAGTGGATGTATGCATAGATGTCTTCAACCAATAAAACCCTAGGTGGGATACTCAAAAATGCTCCTTTGTTGTTGGGTTGAGCAACAACCTCAGGGAAAAACTTGTAGTTAGGTTCCTCACAGGTCAAGATATTTATTAAAATGACCTTATTGTCCTTTGCCATCTTGATCTTCCAGGTTCGTGAAGTGGTTTCCATTGTTCGTTAATTTAGGGATTCTTCACAAATAACCTGTTAAATCGATCAGTCTACATACTCACTGGATGTTTGCTGTGAATACTTGAAATATATTGGAGTAGCTTTGAAAGTGCTGTGAATCACTCTGAATCACTCTTCTTCACTCTGCAATTTTCTTTTTAATGTTGGGTGAACTAATGAATATATGTTTCCCTTTTTATAGAAAAATACCCTAAGTGATGCATTAAATGCTTCACCTACCACTCGGTCAAAAAATAGAGATGTTCAGTCAACACACCAAAATCTTTAGCTCGGTGAGTATATAATTCTTGGTACATAGTGTCAACTCTATTGTCTTTCACATGTTCACCGAATTGTAGTTTATGCTTAATTCATATTGATTGAATAGACTAGATTCATAAAACATAACATTCAATACCATGGTGCATCTTCATTCATGCTAATTTGGCATATTCTCAATGAATATAGGAAATGATGTAAAAAACAACTTCATAGAGTGCAGTTCCATACTTACTTGTATTGTTTAGGTGGGGGTGGTGGAATCACCTGATCCATTGGATGAGGTGTCACCAACTGTAGTGCTTGGTCCATAATTATCATTGTTTGAAGCTCTTCTCCACATTTGATTTCTCATTCTCATGATGTCTTCAATAGTATTTCCATTTTCAAAAGTGCTTGACTCTGTCACTCGGTCTCTGCAGTCCTTACTTAAGTGACCAACCTTATGACAGTGTAAGCATGCCATTCCAAGGTTAGTCCAGTTTCTAGATCTTCTTATCTATTTCCTCATATAGTTAGCAGCTATATGTCCATATCTACCACATGCTGTGCAATTTACCCAAGTATTGCAATCCCAAACATATGTATTACCGACTTGTCTCAGTCGATATGCATTTTCTTGTTCTTTAGGTTTCCAAACTTGCTTTATCTTTTTCCTACATTCATGAAATGTGTGGCCATGCATGTTGTAAGTAGGACAATGTTTTTCCATGTAAGATTTCTTCTTTGGTTTGTTCAGCTTAGATCTGCATTAATGTGCTTTGTGTCCATGCTTGTTACAGTTATAACAATTACCTATGAATGTAGAAGTAGTTTTAGGAATACCTTTTGATTTTCTCTTGAAAACACTTCATGTGTGGCCTAGTTTTCCACAGTGATTACATGAATGCTTCTTTGGTCTTGAATTTGTGTAGACATTCCTTTGATCAGATACCCTAAACCAGTATTTTAGTTGTCTTCTTTGTCCATTCAGAAATTCATCCATTCTTTTTGTACTGTCTTCAGCTTTCTTGATCATATCATTATGCTGTTGTTGAATCTTCAGTTCATGCTTAAGTTTCTCATTTTCTTCTTTTAGTTTACCAATAGCTTCCAATTTTCCAACAAGTTCCATGTTCACTTAGCTGGCCTCATGACTCATAAGAACTATTTGATTAGTGATCTCAAGGTGATGTTCAGTAAGTCTTTGTATCTCAGATTCGTTCTCTTTCAACTTTTCAGTAATATTTCTCCTATCATCAATAGAAAAAGTTGTTTCTTGTTCAGCTTGTCTTGCATCATTCATAACATCAATCATTCTTACTAGTTGTGTCTCTTGACCGATTTGTAGTACTTTCACTTGTTTAGTCAGATGTTGATTGATTGCATTTAGATCTGCAATGGTTGCTTCAGATGTGTTAGATATACTACCAGATCTAGATCCAGATGAATCAAACAGGTCAGGTATCTCTTCTCCATGATAGTCAGTTTCACTGTAGCGAGATGCCACGACTTTTCTTTCAGCCAATAACTCTTTCAGTTTGTTTCTTGCCTGTTTGTATTGCTCAAAGAAAATCTATATTTTCAACTTCTGATTCTCATTATTTTTTATCAAGCTTATACCTTTCCATTGTAAGATCTTTTCTCTCAAGTAATTAAACTTTTCCAAATAAGAGAACTAGCTCTGATACCAATTGTTGGAATAATGGTAGGGTGTGTACTGAGAGGGGAGGGGTGAATCAGTACCCTTAAAAAATTTAACAATTTAAACCTTAGTACTCATTACTTGCATAACTGACCACTATAGCTTTTCTACTTCATACATGCAATATCATAGCATAAATGTAAATGCATGTAAACAAACATTGAAACATTCGTGAAACTCATTTAGACATGACACAAGTATTTGATCACCCAGAAACCCTTGTTAGAAGGTAAAAACCATGGTGGAGATGAAACCCACAAAGCTTCCAGTATATGCAGAATGGAAGGTGCCTTTTAGGGCTACAAGTTGTGATCACTTCTGATGATCTTACTCTATTAGGAGTAACATGTCAGACTTGTTAAGTCTACTTGGTAAAGAGGTTTTAGAAACATAATGTATGTGTGCACTCGATTAAGAGATTTACAAAAAGACAGTTAAGTCCACCTTGTGAAAGGATTTTGCTGTTTGCTACAATTTTTAGAGAATAAAAAAATATATGACTTGATTGCTACAATCTCAAATTGTTGATTACAGATCCATTAAGTACACAAAATATATATCACCTTATTGTGATGGATAATACCTCTGTTCTTCTCGGCATCCTTGTATCTAGTTCTTTATAAACTGAATTCTCCTTTATCTTTCCTTGTACATGAAACTCTTTGTCTAATCCATAGATATCCTTGGTGGCTACTATCATATCATTCTTGATTGATTATTACATCTATACACAAAAGATTTGACGTAATTAGGTTTCACACTTTTCTTGAAAAAAACTCTAAGATCAAAGGTTTACAACTTGACCTTGATCTCCTAGTTTGCATGAATAAAACCAGTTAACTAATTACATCCACAATTAATGCTTTTCTTGATCCACAAAAAATGGTTATCCAGCTAAGCAAAAAGTTGTTTTAAAGATCAAAGTGAATTAGCTGACGTGTAGGTGAGATCTACTTTTTTCGGTGAAATGTTGTCTCTCGGTGTAGACTGGTGATCAGTGATGGATTTGTATATTGGTGCTTGGTGATGTCACTCGGTTGATATACTGCTCGGTGATTGTGGTATCGCCCGATGTTCAAAATTTTTGGTGATAACTGCGCTCAATGAATGTTGTCGCTCGATGAGTGCTGTCGCTCGGTGATCATGACCGATCGACCAAATTGTTTTCTTATAGACTAATGACAACTTCTGATCCTTTATGGATTATCATATTGGACATCACCTCTAGTGATTGAGAGATTTTTCTTTGGCAGAGTATTATGCCAGTTTGGCAGGGTTCAGGATACACCACAGGGTATGGCATTATATGCTCAGGTACAAGTAGAGTGTTCCATGTGGGGAGCTCAGGTAGATTATGAGTTGATGATATGTAACTGATTAAATGTCTGAAGATGTTAAGTTGATGATCATGCAAGGCATTAAATCAGTTAATGTATTGTATTGTCATTGATGTCAACTTAATATAATATGTATGGTCATGGAGATACTGCCAAAGACTTCAAAGAAATCACAAATCAAGGATATGCTAATTAGTAATGCATACAAGTCTAGTAGTCACCAAGTGACTGAATACACCAACGGAGCGCACCCGACGGTTAGATTAAAAAAACAAAGTCACAGTGTTGCCCGACAGAAAAGACAAGGATGAAGATCCTGATGACAACTGAAGTCACACCAATGGAGCAGTCAGTTATCACCAATGGCTAATTAAAGTATTGACTGAAAAAATAGAGAGTTCAGAAAAAGACAAAATGCCTAGCTGGCAAGAAGCTAAAGATAGAGTTAACGGATACTTATCGTTGTTTTATTCATCCAGATAAAGTTGGAGATAAGTAATTGATTTAAAGCTAATTTGTATAGTTGGCAAGAAGATATCTATGAGACAAATAAGGAGTTATGCTTAAATCAAATTGGCTGGATTGTTTATCATGCCAAGAATCAAGAACCAAGAAACAATGAATATTATGTCTATACAAGAGGCGAGCTTAATTCATTTTAAAAGGGGATTAAGGGGAGTGAATAGAATGAAGATGCTGAAGAGAAATTGATGAAGAAAAACTTCATGCAGTGCTGATCAAACAAGCTGAAGGAGAGCTAAGGAGTTCTGCAGACAACCGAAAAACAGTGAGCACATCATCACAGAGCAGAAAGTATGGAGCACAAGGATTAAAGTGATAAATTTGTCAAAGAGGTAATGTACTCAAATAGATCTAAGAATATGCAATTTGAGTTTCAATATGAATAGGTCATAATGTTTTAGTTTAACCATTGAAGCATCAAGTCTCTTAACTGAGTAGGACTTAACCGTCTTCTATATATTGAGGTACATCTCAAGGAGTGCCAAATAGGTTGATTTAGGAAAGTAGCATTGGATATGCCCGATGCCTATTGACAGTCTAAGAAAGAGGTTGATTCAAGGATGTCAACATTAAATGTCTGATACTAAGTGATAACCTCTATGTATAAAATCCTCTAACAAGGTCACATCTAGCAGTGTGTTTGTAACCTTTAACAAGGTTGGCTCTTAACAGGGCTCACTTCAAAAGAGTGAAAATTTGGGGTACCGGTCCGAGTGGTTTTTTCCCTTAACAGGGTTTCCACATTAAAATCCATGTGTTATGTGTGTATGATTCATTTCTTTACTATTTTTTATCTTATATAATTCATTATGGATATCTCGGTATACTCAACATATTTACTGTATTTTGGTAAATAGATGACTGCTTATCGGTAAACATAACTTAGAAGAAGGTTTAACAAAGCAATCCGACAAGTAGTAAATTGGTATAAGTTATTCAAGGCATTCATCTTGTAGGACAAAAGATAACTTGAGAAATAATTTGTGGTTATAAGTTTTGAAGGGTTGATTTAAGGATTAATTTTTGAGGCCACTGATTCATCCCCACCTCTTAGTTATTACTAATAATTGGTATCAGACCTTGTGTGCTTAGAAGGAAGGTTTGAAGACCTAATACAAAGATCACAAGATGAACATACAAGATGTGCCCAAGTTGAACAAAGATAATTTTGCTTCATGGCAGAGCAAGATAAGAATCCACTTATCAGGTATTGGTAATGATGTTACTCAATTCCTAGAAATTGAATATGTGTTTCCCACAGGAGCACCAACAGTTGAAAAAATGAGAGAGAAGTATGAACACAATGACATGATGATAGAGCTTGCTTCCTCACTCTCTAATGCTGAATTTGAAGATGTAAAAGAATGCAAAACTGCAAAGCAGATGTGGGACAAATTGAAGCTTGTACATGGTGGTGACAAAAATGTTTTGAGAGCCAAGGCAGAAAGCCTTAGAGGAAAGTTTGATGATCTCAAAATGAAAGAAGGTGAAAACATCACTCAGTACAACACAAGAATCAAAGAGGTAGTCAATGCTATTTGAGGAATAAGAGGTGTACTATAAGAAGATACAGTGGTAAGTAAAATTTGAAGAATCTTACTGCCTACTTATGCTATTAGAGTATCTTCCATTCAAGAAATGAGAGGAGTAGAAAATAGCAACGTTACTCTAGACAGTTTAATTGGAAGACTGATTTCATTTGAGATGAATAACTTTGATAATAGTGTCTTACCAAACATAGAGTCTACATTCAAAACTTCTATGAGAATAAATAAACCAAGTCATACAAACACTATGAGAAAAGATAGTGATAGTGAAAGTGAAGAAGATGATTTTGATGAAATTGAAGCACTTATGGCCAGAAAAATGCAGAGAGGCAAAGGTAAATACAAAGGTAAATTACCACTTGTTTGTTTTAATTGCAAAGAGATTGGACACTTTGCTGCAAGATGTACTAACAGAAGAAAAGATGACAAAAGTAATGATAGATCATTTGAAAAGAAGTCTGACAGAGGTGACTATAGAAGCTACCAGCAATCAGAAAGAAGAGATACTAGAGACTATACGAACAAAGGAAAGAAGGCCAGTTACCTAGCAAAATGCAAGGATGATGATACTGACAACGAATCTGATGAAGACATCGAGATGGTGTTTGTGGCTGTAAAGGATGATTCAGATGATGATGAAGAAAGGTATGTAGAAACAAATCTCATATCTAAAATTAGAAAAAATGATGTTTGGATCATAGATAGCATTGACGGGACTTTGTGACTGGGTCCGCCAACAGAGGTATGTTGTCACCGGGTACCGGGGTACCAGCCAACTTCACCTGTAAAGGTTGTCTGGGGAAATAAGATTCCCCGGGCCTCCAAGCATGTGAGAGTCGGGTCTTGACGGTGTGGGGCTCAGTTGGGAGATGTGACTGTTTTGTTTGAGGGGGATAGCTGGTTATTTTAACTCATCTCCTCTGGGGATTCAAGTGAGTGTGGTTTCCTACAAGCACACATTTACTTAACAAATAAACTTAAAAAGATACTGCAAAGTTAGAAGTATTTCATCTACTTATAGTTATACTAAAAATTCAAAACATCAACAATGATCTAACACACTACACTAAATACCGAAGAAATATACAACCATCAGTTCATATTTTATTAGTAGCAAAGGAAAGGAGGTCGTTAATATACTTTAAGTATCAGAGAAAAGGACATGAAGAACACAAAGCATAAAATACCGTTAACCCAGAAGACAGAATGCTAACAACATCATTGAGATAACTCTTCCTTCTTCATTAACATCTTTTTCCAGCAAGCACTGGTGCATGATACAATGGTGGCTCTCGGGGAGCATTTAACTATTGAAAGCTTAGAAACTATGGAGCATTGAGCTCTGCAACTAAAAACTAAGAAAATGAAATTGATATTAACTATGGACTGCAAAATCATCAATTTTGCCGACCCTTGGAATGAGGTCAGACTTATTATTTATACACATCATCTGACCTAAAAACTAACCTAACTTATTTTACACTTCACAATATAATACCATTTTCAGGTGGCCAGTACTACCTGCACCACGTTACAAAAGACCTCAAGACGGAGAAGGTCTGACATGTGAGAAGAATAAGACAAGAAGAGAGGAGTGGAAGAATTGGCCTTGAGAAGAGAGCCAGGAGGAGAAGGAAGAAATTTGATCCCCTGGGGATAGAGGCTACATGCCTCATAAATGGGAAGGTGGCACCCTGTCTTCGATGCGCCAGGTGTAGCATTGAAGCGACGCCTTGGAAGACCATCTATCAGAATCATCTTGTCAAGATGACATTCCTTTTTGTGGTTACCTATCTTCTGACAACCTTTTATTACTGCCTTGAAAGTGACCGGTCAGTCTTGGGAACTGGGACACAGATCACTTAAAGAATACAAAAATGTGGGATCCGAAACTCTGATTTCTGGGGGCTAAGCTCCCAAAAAATAAAGAATACAAAACATTTCTCTGTTTGATCATATCCAGGATCCAAAGGACTTTATTTTTGTTTGTTGTCATTGAAATTCTGGAGGAGACGGGAGATCCCATCTTCATCAATGTCCTTAAGGCCGGCCCTTCGATACTTGGCCACCTCAAACTGCTCACCTAGGTCCAGAATATTTGCCTTAAATTCTTCAGCCATTTTTTCCGCATCGTGACCCCTGAGCACCATGTGAGTTATTCATGTCATCTTTTCTCTATCTATCCCCTCCAAGGACTGGTATCTTGATTCCATTAATTCATCAAACTTTCCCAAAACATACTCCTGCGGAGTACATGTGTCGGTGCTAAACAGATCAGCCCCGGAGAGCTTCACAACAAAAGACTTGTACAAATTGAAAGAAGACTAGACTGCATTAGACTTATCACACCGGGTCCCTACTAGTTGCTTGATTACCCCCAATGAGAGGTCAAGTCTGGAGTGCTGGGTCCTTACAAAATCAAATGACTCCTCTCCCAAAATTCCAGATTCAAAGATGATTTCCTCCTCAATGGTGAGGAGTTTTCCCAACTCGACCTTCTATGCCTCGTAGTTTTCAATATCTCCCTCCTAGATGGAGATAGTAGTCTCGACTTGGTGTAAGACATGGCAGGCCACATATAGGTCTGGGAGTGTGGACACTAAGAAACATTGGATGTTTCTTACTTGCAAGATAACCCATTCATCGACCGCCTGGGCCTTTCTTTTCATCACCTAAAGTGTGTCTATGTCACCTTGAGGAAGCGGTGCATCAGATGTGGAGGCACTCAGGGGAATGGCACTAATAGGCTGGGCCAGCTTGGTCAGCAACCCCATAAGGCTCGCATTTTTCTCTTTCTCTGCCTTAAATTTCTGAGATTCTTTCTCATAACAAGCCTCTACTACCTTGGTTGCTTCTTTTAACAGGTCTAACTCCCTCTATTTTCCTCTATTCCCTAGTGACACCTCTATGACATTGTAATCTCTGGCCTTAGCCGTTGCTTTTTCCACATCTGGGGAAGGTGTCACAATTACTGTGAATGTTTCTCCGCCCGATTCAGTCCAAAGAGTGTGGACTGTCTGGGCTTTCTTAGCCTTTGGCAGATTTTGCACCTGCACCATCATCTCTACCAAGGAGAGATGGGTCTTGGGTGTCGTTGGGGCCTTCCTCTTTTGGGATTCCACCAACCACTATGGTGGTAGAGGTGGCTTTGAAGCCAAAGTCTGCTCTTGTGATTTTTCCCCGAGATCCTGTTGTGCCTTTTCAATAGTATGAGCTTCTTCTGGCTCCTTCTCTGTACCTTTTGGTTCACCAGAGACATTCATTTCGATGGTATGTGTATCTTGTGCCCCGGTGTCTGTATCCTTAGCAATGTTAAAGTCATCATTCATTGTCCCGGGGTTCTCTTCTTCATCCTGCTACTTCTCTTCACCAGCCTCTGGTGTTGGGATGCTTTCTTCCATTGATATGTTTTTTGGAGGTGGGGGAGGTGTCAGGCCAAGATTTAATGTTTGGGCCACTGTGATCACCTCCCTAAATGTTACCTTGCTTGGCGGCATTAGGGACATGATAGTTGGGGTCACGGTTGTTCTTGTGGGTCTGGTTTCCCCAGCCGATGCCATTTGTTCATTTTGCATCTGTTTTCCTTTAGCCCCTGTAACCTGTATCTTCACAACTCTGGAGGGTTCCACCTACTCCTGCCCTTTTTCTTCCTCTACCTAGGCTCTCTGTTCCTATGCTGGTTCTTTCTCTAGAGCTTCTTCCTGCGCGATGATTTCTTTTGTCGATTGTACGATGTCCCCCTACAAATTTTTGAACTCATCAGCTCTAAACACATCGTCAAATTCTTCATGGGGAGGGGGATTCTCTGGGGTGTGCTCTGGTTCTTTCTCCAGCTCTGGGGAGTCAAAAGAAATGATTTGTAATTCTGGGATGTTCAACATCCCTAGCTCTGGCTCTGTCCTTGGCTTTGGATTGAGCTTCCTTTTCCTCCTGGTCACCAAAGGAGGCCTCGAATCCATTAGAGATACCTACTCCTCTTCCACTCCACTTCCTGTTGATTGAACCATTAATGCGGCCAGCGAAGGAGAAGAGGGAGGATGAATGGGCCCAGTCATGAGGAATGGGGTGGCCAACTTTGTGATCAATTTCTCCTTCATCTGCTAAGAGGCCACCAACATGTGTTGCATCTGTTCCTTGATGGGGGCTGTAGATGGGGTTCGTGAAGGAGTCCCCATGATTCCTTTTCCTCTGTCCTCTCCCTGTGAAGAGGTTTCGGCACCGGGGGTCAATCTTAATGCTGTCGGGCCAACTCAACACGTACTCCCTGGGCATGCCCTTTTGAAATACTCGTGGCTTCGCTCAACCACGTAACAGGTGATTTATTCAATGTTGGAACCCTCCTGAGTGTTCCAATTTATTAGAGGGAGGGCCATCTTATCTATTCCCCTTTCCTTGTACTGGGGGTCTATTGTGGACCCGGTGTCCGAGAAGTTGCTTGGGAATTTTTGGAGTTTTAACCTTTCCACCATCCCCATTGTCATTCGAATGAAGTGGTGGCTCCGGACTTCAAAGTCATCTCGACAATATTCCTAGAAGTCCTCCATGTGGAATATGTGGGGCTCTGATGCCCGGGGAAGTGTCGTTGCAATCTTTCCTAGCAGATCAAAGTTTTTCCACGCCAGATAGAATTCAGTTAGGCCCAAGATTTTAAGTTCATTGTCTGCCTCTTTAGCTATGGCCTGAATGCATGTGTAATTCCCACAAGTGAATCAGAATGGGACATTCACCACCTTCTTTATAGTGTATAAGGCGTGCAACTCCAACATCTGTCTGCAGTATTCCAAAAGGATTATTTTATTCCCACAATGTTTCGGCAACAAATAGGGTTTCTTGGAGAACCTCCTTGGAGAGGCGGTACTCGACATTCTAGGTCAGTGTGAGAAGGTTGTAATATATGAATTGTCATTAACCCGACAGAAGCTGAGGAAACTAGCCTCCCATTAGATCTGTTAGAAATAATCCCAAGGAGTCTTTTTCCCCGGGCCAACTCCAAGTTCTCCTGATGTGAGTAGCCCCTTTGGAATGGGGCATTGTTGTGCTAAGGCCCAAAGAACATAGGACATCATATAAAAATTATGGGTCTGGGCCACCTAGAGGAACTATGAGTCCACATGATTGGAGATAATGGTGGCCCAATCAAAATACTGCTCACTGGTGGAGATGCCAAGCAGGAAGTAGTACATCCACCCTAAGAATTCCCTGGCATGGGGTTGCCCAAAAACCCTGCATAACGCTATAATCCCCATTTGGATACTTTCCTTAAACTCAGATCTGGGGATCTCTAACTTCATCCTTTTTGAATATTTCTTTGGGTTCTTTAGCCAAGTATTGTTCAAATATTGCTAGGCCATGAGATCTAGCTGTTGAAACTGTGCTAAGAAATTGGACCTGGTGACGATGACCGGTTCGTCAAACTGGGGGATCCCCAATCCCGCCCGAAAATTTGTGGCATCAAGAGACACCATGGGGGTGGGATATCAGGTTGGGACCAGAGCGACGAGCATGACAACCCAGACAGAAGAGTTGTAATGTGCTACAAGGGTGAGGATAAGTTTTGGGGCCTGCACAGAGCATGGGAAGCAAGCTACCTTCAGGATCCTAGATTCCTCGACATTGATGGCCATTTGGTCCCTGGCCTGCCGCTGAATGAACATCATCTTAACCAAGGCCTACAATTCTGACCACATCTCGATGCTTATGTCGGTGACCAACTAAACCTGGGATTCAATCTTTGATCCTGTAACAACATTATCCTTCAAATATTTCATGCTAAGGGGAAGATTTTCCAAGGCCCTCTCATTCTTGGACCTGACGGCTGCCTTGGTGACTGTTGTGGAGGGGAGCTCTAGACTCCCGAGTGGTGAAGATGAAGAAGCCTCTAACATAGCAAAAGTGTGGTGTTTTGAGATCCTGCAGAGTAAAGCAACCATTATAATTCATGAATAAATAATACTTTGGGATCCAGAGATCTTACCACTGAGGCACGCCCTTCACCTGAAAAGTTAGTTTGAGTCAAAATCCCGAAAAGATATATGTATAATGCAGACTTGGGGAATTAACCATTACCTAGGCCTGGAGGTTTTAGCATACTTGACAAGAGTAAGATATGGTCTAGATGAGGGTAAAGGGCCCAGGGTCCGAAAAACTAACCGTTGGCGATAAAGACCGGAAAGTGGGTTGTCAGGCTCAGGTGGGTGTCACATGGCTATGCAATAAATGGGGAGTTATGGTGACGACGATGCCAAATGTTTGAATGTGCATAAAATGGAGGCCATTTGGACAGTTTTGAATGCGTGCATGGGACATAAATGCACCATAAAGGCTGATTGACGATGGAGAGAGAAAAACACCTGGTTGAAACCAGCAGAGAGCCGAACTCCAACTAGGTGGTATTCTGCCGTGGGGCAAGCTTGTGAACTTAGGTGAAATGTAGATAATGCACGACAAGCTTGACACAAAACCAGAATGATATACACCACTAATACAAAAAGACATAGCAGAGCTGAAGGATATATACACAAAAATACAGAGTGTCGAAGGCTGGGACATATATACACAAAGATATAGTATTTACGAGCTCTTTACAAATTTACACATCTACACAACCATACTTAAGGAAAAAACAACATATAAACTAATCTAGAGCTACATAGAGGGTGGACAACCCCCTGGCAGAGCCAACCCACCAACGGGTGGTGAACCATAGAAGAAGACGCGAAGGGCAAAAAAAAGAACCCAAACCAGAACGAAGCGAAAACCAGAAAGAGCAAAGCAAAACTAGAGAACCTACCTGGAAATCTGAAGAACGACAAGGAAAGAAGACCCTAGGACCACTTTGCAACAGCCTCAACCTTCAAATGATCACTGAGCAACACTACAAATCAACTCATGACTATCCACTAAGCTCAGTGTAATTCACAACTTAATCACACTTCAAATCGCCAAGGAATCACTCTGAAAACTCTAAGTATTTTAATTGTGATAACTGCAAAAGCGACATGTAATTTCTATTTATACTTGAGGTAAAAGCAAGTTACCTTCTTCCTCATGGAATTCAGAATAGGCAAACCTCCGGACTCCAAGCCGGGGATTCCATACCACCATGCCTTCTCACGAGGAGAAGACATCGCGATGGAGAATCTCAGAGTTTGAAATATGGCTGGAAAGAACAAACAACTCCAGGACCGGGTCCTGGAGACACGAAAGACAAAAGCAGAAAGAAAAACAAACCCCACAAGAGGGTAAACCCAAAGAAGAAACAAAGAAAAACAAAGGCAAAGAAAATAAGGCAAGAGCCAAAAGTGGAAAGAGGGGACCCAACATTTTGCACACAAAATGTAGGGACAAGTATGCAGGGCATAAAAAATGGTGACTATCTGGGACGAATGCCTTGGCACATTTGAGAACCACAGAATCTCTGGTTAGAAAAATTGGGACAAATTGTTACTCAGAGCATCCTATTTATAAGGCGTGAAGTATCTGACAAAAACCCGGCTCATACATGATTCAATCCTTGGTCTTTCGTTAGTTGTGCGGTGTGTGCTTTGGAAGAAAGTCAATCCGATGACCTCTGGGAGAAGTAGAGAAGAGGCACTAAGTATATCAATCCAAAGTCATCAAATTTGCTTGTTTCTCTTGGATGACAGAGTTTTCATCCCATCTTTTCTTTCCTTTCTTTTTTATCCTTTTTTGGATGAGAGGGTGATACTTATTTCACCATTAAGCTCAAGCTTAGATCAACTTAATGGTGGTACTTCTTTCACCCTTCCATCCAACTTAATTTTATAAATGGGGAAGAAAAACTCCAGACTCAGAAAAAATATTAAAATTTTAGACTTGGGCCAATAAGCCAGTGCGACCGATCTACTCTCTGTGTGTCCATTTACTTGTTCCTTTAGATTCTGTTTTAAATGATTCCCATACTTTCGGAGATAAATTTGATAAGGATTGCTCATAGCTTGTTACCAAACTTACAAAATAATTCTGGAGACCAGACCAATTCTACCATGCTAACAATAGATTCCAAGTTCACCATAATACGAAAGGTATCATCACAAAGACTAGATGTTATGCGAAGCATACCAGCCTACAAAAAGGGGGAGAAAAACATTGGGAACCCGGAAAGAAATTAAAGAAAACAAAAGAACCGAAAACCAAGGCGATCCCAGAGGACAACTGACAACTACTTACAAGGCACCCCAAATAGGGTACCGGGGAAATGAATATTTACAAGCAAGAAGATTTACATATATTACAACTCCGGAAAAATTTGCCTCATTCAAAATAATGTTTGAGAAATTATCCATTGACGGACAATGGGACAAGTTCTCCGGTCATGGTGTTGAGGTGATAGGCATTTTCCTCGCAGATTTCTGAGATCAAATATGGTCTGAGCCAGAGCCATTGGAATTCAGTGTATTTTCCTTTCTTTTCCTGGGCTTTATCCCACAAGAGGACCAAGTCCAAAATCTGAAAGGCCTTATACTGGGCTCTCCGGTCAAACCATCGTTTCACCACTGCTTGGTGATGTGCAAAATGTTTGAGGGTAGCATCTCTTTGTTCCTCCATCTGCACCAGATTTAGGAGCCGAACCTCCATAATATTGTCCCGATTGCTGAATTCCTGCATAAACTGTAAAACTAGGATTTGTAAGTTAATTTGGAACACTAGGTTCTGACCATAAACCATATAGAATGGGGATGTCCCTAGGGCGGCCTTAATTTTAATACGATCCACCCAAAGGGTGGATCTCAACTTTTGATGCCAGTCCCAGGGATTCTGTTCTAACAAATGTTTGATCACTTCAAGCAAATTTTTGTTGGTTGATTCAGTCACACCATTCCCCTGGGGGTAATAGTTGCTGGAGAAATTCAGATTGATCTTTCGGTCATAGATCCATTCAAGTAATCATGCAAAAGAAAATGTTGGACCATTGTCACATACTAAAGAGAAAGGCAATCCAAACCTTGTAACGATATTTTCTTTCAGGAATTTTATAACTACGTTCTCCGTATTATTCTTGCAAGGTATCGCTTCAGACCATCAGGTGCAATAATCATTAGCAGTCAAGATGTACCAGTGGTTGGTAGATGAGTTGGGGTTGATTTCCCTGATAAAGTCAAATTCCCATTGGATGAAAGGTCTAGCTTTGAAAACTGGTTGCAAAGGCATGGCCGGGTTTCGCTCATGATGTGCCACAGTTTGGCAAGTATGGCACTTCCAGACGTGAGTATAGACGTCTTTGAAGATATAGGGAAAATAGTATCTGGCCTGGAGAATTTGATGGGCAGTGGCGTCAGCTCAGCCATGCCCGATTCCAAACTACCCGTGGAATTCTTCAATTATTTTTGTAGCTTGAACCCTATCAATTCACCAGAGGTACACGCCCTCGTAGTTTTTGCGAAAAAGCGTGGCATTTTTTTATCATGAAGTGTGCACTTTTCAACCGCAGGGTGCGATGTTTGTTTGGAGGCAATCCCTTTGGGCATTGGTTATTCAATAACAAGTACACCAGGTTTGTGTACCATGGATCCTGAGTAATGAACTCCACCGTATATGTTTGACATTCAATGTGGGGAGTTTCTTCTGCCATCGCTCTACATAGTCCCTGGCCTCGAACTATTTTCATGGGTTGCATTTCCAAATCGTACTCCTGAATGATGGCCATCCATTTCCCCTGTCTTTCACCCAATTCACTCTGCATCAGCAGAGACTTCACCGCCTGGTCTAGGATGATAGAATGCACCTTACTCCAGAGAATATAATGCCAGAATTTCTTCACAACGTGAACAAGAGCAAAGGCATGCTTTTCCAAGGATGAATACTAGACTTTGGCATTCTTGAAGGGGGAGCTCATGAAAGCTATTGTTCATTCTTCCCCTTCAACCTTTCGGGTCAACACTGCCATGACAGAATGCAGTGAAGCAAAATAATAGATATAAAAAGGGAGTGAATAGTCTAGACTAGCCAGAACTGGTGCCTCCATTATCGTCTGTTTAATCTGGGCGAATGCCCGCTTTGTTTTAGGGCTCCACTCAATTTTGGTATCCTTTTTCATCATTTTGTTGAGTGGTTTTACGATCTCGTTGAATCCAGTGATGAACCGCTGGACAAAGTTGATCTTTTCAAAGAAAGATCTCATCTCTTTCTTGCTGCCGGGCATTTGTAGGTTCAGAAGCATTTCAACTCTCTAAGGGTCGATGGATATACCCTTCTCAGAGACAATATGCCTAAGCAACTTCCCTTTAGTGGCCCCGAATATGAATTTCTTAGGGTTGAGGGATATTCTATACTGGCGACATCTCTCGCAAATCTGGGCAAGGTGGGTGGAATGGTAACGCCTGTCCTGGAAAAAGACGGTCAAATCATCCATGTAGATGATTATGCACCGATTCAAAAGGCCCTCGAATGCAATTTCCATGGCCTTTTGAAATGTGGCCCCTTCGTTAATCAAACCAAAGGGTATTCTCTGGTATGAAAACGTTGCCCACTTGGTGGTAAACATCGTCTTGTCTCTATCTTCAAACTTAACCATGACTTGGTTATATCCAGAGTACCCATCCAAGAAAGACATCATTTGCGATCCGTTCATGATTATCTTTCTTGGAGGCCTTGTTCAAATATTGGAAATCCATGCAAAGGTGTATTTCACCACTTTTCTTTTTCACAGGGGCTAAGTTGGCAACCCATGTAGTGTGCCAGATTGGAAAGATTATCTGGGTGCACAATAGTTTATGAACCTCTTGGTGAATCAGAGGCTCAATTAGTGGGTTGACCGATCGCTGCTTTTGCCAAAAAGGCTTAGCATTAGGTTTGAGTGGGATAGTATGGGTCATGATGGATGTATCGTATGTTTTCAAATCCTCATACCCCCACGCGATTACATCTATGTATTATCAGAGAACCATGAGAATCTTCTCCTTCTCCTCAGGGGAGCAAGAGGTGCCAATGTGTATCATTTTCTCTTCACCAGGCTGGCCGATGTTCACTTTCTCAAATTTCCCTCCCTCTGAGGAGGATGATATCTTCTCCCAGCCCCGAGGGTCTGAGTCAAAGATTCATTCAAGCGCAACCATCCCCTTCAAGATGGTGTTGGTTGGCAGGTCCATGATCCCATCGTCTTCATCACCCTGCCCAGTATCATCATGATCTCTTTCTTCCACTATCTGGTCCTCAAAGACACCAACATTGGCCATGAAGGCTAGGATATGCTGATCATCCTCAAGGACTTGAAAATGGGTGACATTATTTGGAATGGACAGGGTGGGGATCATCTCAACAAAAAATATCTAAAGTCGCGAGCCGGCCATGGGCTCAAGTGTACTGGTAGAAACAACCAGGGCATCCGAGACATAGTTCTGTCTCTGAGGAATAAGATCGATGCCAAGGCATTAAAATCCTTAATAAGGATCCATGCCCGGTTGTAGTATGCAACTAGCCTTTTATTATGACAGGTGTATTGACTCCGAACTTGTTTAACAATCAACTCTAAATCACCCAAGGCCCAGAGGTGAGTGATTCCTTTCCTTAGTGCAAATAGGAGCCTGAGAACCAAAGCCTCATATTCTATGATGTTGTTCGTGTAGTTGAACTGCAACCTGTAGGATGCAAGAAAGGATTTTACCCATAGGTTGATTAATTCTCCTCTGGCCGCACAACCTTGTTTGGATCAGGACCCATCGAACTTAAGGGTCCACAAATCATCATTTGTTGTCTGGAGCTGGGAAGATGAAGCGGTCTTTGGATTATTTTTGGGAGGGTTGGGAGGAGTTTCCTTTGATGCTAATGATACGTGGGTGAGGTTTGTCTCTAGAGGGGTTTGTGATTGGGATCCCTGGACATGTGGCACTGAGGAGGCACTTTCAGTAGGAACACTAGGTTCTGGGGAATTAGCTGCATGTCCTTTCTTTCGGAGGGCATTGATGTGCTGGGTAGCAGCAGACAGACAAGGCTCACACTGTAGCTCTGAATGCTTCTGGTAATGTACTCGGAACCAAGTGCCAAACAAGAGTATGGTGGGGGTCATTGCGGTACCCTAAGAGTTAACCTCAACCCTCAATTTTGTTTCTAGGTCCTGGGTTCTCTACAAAATTATGGGATCCTCCCCAGGGGTGAAATCGAATGTTAAGATTTCAAGGGGTTGGTACACCCCGGGGGAAGTCTCAAAGAATAGGACCTCATTTACCCTCCCAAATTTGGTGAGGGCCTATCTCATTCGGGGCTCACTTTCATCCCAGATCTTGTTAGATTCTCCTTCCCAGGGGAGCCACAAGTGGAAGAAGTCGGTCAAAAAGTACCCGTTCAGGGATTTAGACCATTTCTGACTTAGCAACATCCCATAAGTTTCTGGGATGTCCACCACTTGGATGTCAATGGTGCTGGGTATCCTGGGGTCCTGGATGAGTTGAATCTAGACATTCTTCAGTTCACCCACCATTTTTACAGCAGTCTTATCCAGTTGGATTACTGCACCGTTGGACGGGGTGGGTCAAAATCCAAGCTTATGGCATATAGATAGGGGCATGATGTTGCCCAAAGTGCTAGAATCTACTAGGTAGTTGTGTATGTTCTTTCCTTATATGTTTAGGCCTACTAGGAAGGGTGGATCTTCAGTATTTCCCTGGAAGACAGCCACGTTGGCATCCTTAAAAGAGATGGTCTTGGGTGGGTGATTGACGGATTACGGGTTTCCCAAGAGCTTCAGAAGGGACTTCTTCTGCTCGAGATAGTTGAGTAAAACCTCCATCAAAGTCATGGAGGTTGTGGTTTACTTTGTTCTAATGCCTTCATGATGTCGAACCTTCCTCCCGGGAACTGGTGGCTTCCCTCAATCGGGTCCTTAGCTTGGTTAGAGCTAGAACCTTTTGGAGGGACAGACTGATTAGTTGTATTTTTCCTGGGGAGGAGTGTCCTTAGGAGGTGTGGGCATGTAAACTGGTCCTTTAATTTCTTGACTCTGAGTGTTGTAGGGATCCCTTGGGTTGGTGAAGGCGTTGGCCTTAAAGGCTAGAATAGATTCATCAAATAACCCCTGTAGTTTGGGTTCATCTTTGTCTTTTGCGGCAGTCCCAAAGAAGACGGTCTCACAGGTGAAGGCACCGTGAGTGGGCTCTTATAAGGGAGGCTCTAGGGGAGTAGGATCAGAAGTTTGTTGTCTGTCTAGCTGGGAAATCATGATGACTTTCTCCAGCATGGCACAATTTACCTCATTGTGGGAGCCTATGTCATGCAATCTACACCAATTAGTCATGGGTTGGAAGTCTATGACTGGTGTGAAATGGGATAGTCCCATGCCACCCTGGTTAGTGTTTTGGTTTGGAGGCGGGCCTCCAGCATTGGCATTGTTGTTCCATTGCTGTTGGTTGGGCTGAGGCCCATTGTTGTAGTTTCTTCCTTCGGCATTATTGTTTTGTTGGTGAGAGAAAATATTCCCTCTCTAGGAGTTGGAATTATGGGGTGTGTAAGACCCTGCCTTCAATTGACACATGTCCACAGTTAGTGTGGATACCATTGGCCGGAGGGATTCAACCTCGGTGGTCAACTGAGTTTTTACGTCATAGTGGGATGGTTGTTGTTGTTGGTTCCCTAGGAAAGAAATAGTATTTGCCAGAGTCGAGGGTAGAAATCCTCCAGCTGCAAATGACTGGAAGAAAGGCACTCCAGGTGGTTGCATCTATGGTTGTTGCATTTTCTGCGGCTAGTTCCAGGGAAAAGATTCCAGACCTGGTATTGTCTGGGTTTGAGATGGGTATACATACCGAGCCTGCTGGTCTATTAGCGATGGTGGGGGATTCATGGCCACCGCGGGGGCTCCCATTGTTTGATTAGGGTTATATCCCCCAGCGTAAGAAGTTCCACTGGGTATCATGTTAAATGGCATACTGTGCCCAATCCCGCCTGGGGATTTATTGAGGCCGCAAGAAAGTTCTAAGGCTAGGTTGTAAACCTTCGCCAAAGTATCCCGGTCACCCGGGGTAGTAGTTCTCCAGAGGAGAGTGGCAACGAAGGGGTCCATTGCATTGAGATAGGTCTGGATAGTCACCCTTGTGGATGAGATGAAGGGACCCGTGCACCGTTGTAAGGCACATTGGAACCGGTGATTGAATTCTACAAGGGGTTCATTTGGTTCCATCCTGATGGAAATGAACTAACTGTGGGACCATGCTGGGTCCACATGTATGCGAAAGGAAGCTAGGAAGGTGTCCTCCATGTCCTGCTAACTGTTGATGGAGTTGGCGGGAAGGTTAAGGTACCAGTTTAGTTCATTCTATTCCAGGGATAGAGGGAACATCCAGGTCACCATGTCTTGATGTTGGATCTAGTGTTGGTTCATGGAATCTTTGTATGACTACAGATGCTCTTCTGTGGTTCGTGAGCCTAAGTGCTCATATCGGGGACAAATCTTTTCTAGGTGCGAAGGTAAATCATTGGCTGCACTTGGAAAAGTTCCCATTGGGGACTCGATATTTCCAAAATATGCAGCCATGGGGGGAGTTGGATTCTGACTAGGTTGAGCACTAGTTCCTGGGATCGTCTGGGGGACTTGGGTATTCTGTGGTATGATAGATCCCCAGACAATAGTGGCTGACTTGACTTTTGGGGTCTGTTTCTTTTGAGCAGGGGGCTCGAGTTTGAAAAACCGTCTGGGATTGGGAGCTGATCTAAGGATTCTTTCGAATCATGCTGGTGAAAATGATCCAATCCCCCTGAAGGTTTGACTCCTAAAACTATGGCTTGGGAAACCCTTGGGCGGGGTAAAATCTAAATCCTCAGAGGGGGACAAGTTCATGCCCTCCTTCTAGCACCAGTTTCTGTTGATGGGACTTTGTGACCGGGTCTGCCAATAGAGGTAAGTTGTCACTGGGTACCGGGGTATCGACCAACTTTGAATGTAAAGATTATCCCAGGAAATGAGATTCCCCAGGCCTCCAAGCACATGAGAGTCGGGTCTTGATGGTGCGGGGCGCAGTTGGGAGATGTGACTATTTTGTTTGAGGGGGATATCTGGTTATTTTAACTCGTCTCCTCTGGGGATTAAAGTGAGTGGGGTTTCCTACAAGCGCACATTTACTTAATAAATAAACTTCAAAAAATACTACAGAGTTAGAAGTATTTCATCTACTTACAGTTATACTAAAAATTCAAAATATCAATAATGCTCTAACACACTACACTAAATAACAAAGAAATATACAACCATCAGTTCATGTTTTATCAGTAGCAAAGGAAAGGAGGTCATTAATCTACTTTAAGTATTAGAGCAAAGGACATGAACACAAAGCATAAAATACCGTTAACCCAAAAGATAGAATGCTAACAATATCATTGAGAGAACTATTCCTTCTTCATTAACATCTTTTTCCAGCAAGCACTGGTGCGTGATACAATGGTGGCTCTTGGGGAGCATTTAACTACTGAAAGCTTAGAAACTATGGAGCATTGAGCTCTGCAACTAAAAACTGAGAAAACCAAATTGCTATTAACTATGGACTGCAAATTCATCAATTTTTCCGACCCTTAGAATGAGGTCAGACTTATTATTTATACACATTATCTAACCTAAAAACTAACCTAACTTATTTTTCACTTCACAATATAATACCATTTTTACGTGGCCGGTACTACCTGCACCATGTTACAAAAGACCTCAAGACGGAGAAGTTCTGACATGTTAGAATAATAAGACAAGAAGAGAGGAGTGGAAGAATCGGCCTTGAGAAGAGAGCCAAGAGGAGAAGGAAGAAATCTGATCCCCCGGGGATCAAGGCTACATGCCTCATAAATGGGAAGGTGATGCCCTGTTTCTGATGCACCAGGTGTAGTGTTGAAGCGGCGCCTTGGGAAGACCATCTATCAGAATCCTCTTGTCGAGCTAATGTGCCTTTTTGCAGTTACTTATCTTCTGACAACCTTTTATTACTGCCTTGAAAGTGACCAGTCGGTCTTGGGAACTAGGACACAGATCACTTAAAGAATACAAAAATGTGGGATCCGAAACTCCGGGATCTGGGGGCTAAGCTCCCAAAGAATAAAGAATACAAAACATTTCTCCATTTGATCATCTCCAGGATCTGGATGAATTTATTGTTGTTTGTTGTCATTGAAAGTCTGGAGGAGATGGGAGATCCCATCTTCATCAATGTCCTTAAGGCTGACCCTTCGATAGTTGGCCACCTCAAACTCCTCACCCAGGTCTGGAATATTTTCCTTAAATTCTTTGGCCATTTTTGCCACATTATGACCCCTGAGCACCATGCGAGTTATTCACGTCATCTTTGCTCCATCTATCCCCTCTGGGGATTGGTATCTTGATTCCATTAATTCATCAAACTTTCCCAAAACATACTCCTCCAGAGTACATGTGTCAGTGCTAAATGGATCAACCCCAGAGACCTTCACAATAAAAGACTTATACAAATTGAAAGAATACTAGAATGCGTTGGCCTTATCATGCAGGATCCCTACCAGTTTCTTGATTACCCCCAATGTGAGGTCAAGTCTAGATTGCTAGGTCCTTACAAAATCAAATGACTCATCTCCCAAAATTATGAATTTGGAGATAATTTCCTCCCTGATGCTGAGGAGTTCTCCCAACTCAACCTTCCATGCCTCGTAGTTTTAAATATCTCCCTCCTAGATGGAGATAGTAGTCTCAACCTGGTTTAAGACATGGTAGGCCACATATAGGTCTGGGAGTGTGGACACTAAGAAACGCTGGACATTTCCTACTTGCAAGATAACCCATTCATCGACCGCCTGGGCCTTTCTTTTCATCACCCGAAGTACATCTATGTCACCCTGAGGAAGTGGTGCATCAGATGTGGAGGCACCCAGGGGAATGGCACTAATAGGCTGGGCCAGCTCAGTGAGCAACCCGATAAGGTTTGCATTTTTCTCTTTCTCTGCCTTAAATTTCTGAGCTTCTTTCTCATAGCGAGCCTCTATTGCCTTGGTTGCTTCTTTTAACAATTCTAACTCCCTCTACTTTCCTCTCTTCCCCAATGACACCTCTATGACATTGTAATATTTGGCCTTAGCCATTGCTTCGTCCACATCTGGAGAAGGTTTCACGATTACTGAGACTGTTTCTCCACCCAGCTCAGTCCGAAGAGTGTGGATTGTCTGGGCTTTCTTAGCCTTTGGTAGATTTTTCACCTGCACCATCATCTCTGCCAAGGAGAGATGGGCCTTGGGTGTCATTGAGGCCTTCCTCTTTCGGGATTCTACCAACCACTATGGTGGTAGAGGTGGCTTTGCAGCCAAAGTCTGCTCTTGTGATTTTTCCCTAAGATCCTGTTGTGCCCCTTCAATAGTATGAGCTTCTTCTGGCTCCTTCTTTGTACCTTTTGGTTCACCAGAGACATTTATTTCGATGGTATGTGTATCTTGTGCCTCGGTGTCTGTATCCTTAGCAATGTTAAGGCCATCATTCATTGCCCCGAGGTTCTCTTCTTCATCCTGCTACTTCTCTTCACCATCCTCTGTTGTTGCGATGCTTTCTTCCATTGGTATGTTTTCTGGAGGTGGGGGAGGTGTCGGGCTGAGATTTAATGTTTGGGCCACTGTGATCACCTCCCCGAATGTTACCTTGGGTGGCAGTGTTTGGAACATGATAGTTGGGGTCATGGTTGTTCCCGTGAGTCCAGTTTCCCCAGCCAATACCATTTGTTCATTTTGTGTCTATTTTCCTTTAGCACCTGTAACCTGTATCTTTGGGACTCTAGAGGATTCCACCTGCTCCTACCCTTTTTCTTTCTCTACTCGAGATCCCTGTTCCTGTACCGGTTCTTGCTCTGGAACTTCTTCCTGCGCGGCAATTTCTTATGTCGATTGTACGATGTCCCCCTGCAAATTTCCAAACTCATAAGCTCTAAACACATCGTCAAATTCTTCATGGGGAGGGGGATTCTCTAGGGTGTGCTCTGGTTCTTTCTTTGGCTCCGGGGAGTCGGAAGAAATGATTTGTACTTATGGGATGTTTGACATCCCCAGCTCTGGCTCTGTCCTTGGCTTTGGATTAAGCCTCCTTTTCCTCCTGGTCACCAAAGGAGGCCTCACATCCCTTAGAGTTGTCTGCTCCTCTTCCACTTCACTTCCTATTTCTTGAACCATTACTGCGGCCAGCGAAGGAGAAGAGGAAGGATGAATGGGCCGGTCATGAGGACTGGGGTGGCCAACTTTGTGATCAATTTCTTCTTCATCTGCTAAGAGGACGCCAGCGTGTGTTGCATCTATTCCTTGATGGGGGCTATAGATGGGGCTCGCGAAGGAGTTCCCATGATTCCTTTTCCTCTATCCTCTCCCTGCGAAGAGGTTCGAGCACCGGGGGTCAATCTTAATGCTGTCGGGCCAACTCGGTGCATACTCCCCAGGCATGCCCTTTTGAAATACTTGTGGTTTTTCTCGACCATGTCGCGGGTGATTTCTTCAATGGTGGGCCCCTCTTGAGTGTTCCAATTTATTGGAGGGAGGGCCATCTTATCTATTCCCCTTTCCTTGTACTGGGGGTCTATTGTGGACCCCGTGTCTGAGAAGTCGCCTAGGAATTTTTGGAGTTTTAGCCTTTCCATCATCCCCATTGTCATCCGGATGAAGTGGACTTCAAAGTCATCTTGGAAATCTTCCCAGAAGTCCTCCATGTGGAATATCTTGGGCTCTGATGCCTGGGGAAGTTCCATTGCAATCTTTCCTAGTGGATCAAAGTTTTTTCGTGGCAGATAGAATTCAGTTAGGCCCAGGCTTTTAAGTTCATTGTCTACCTCTTTAGCTGTAGCCATACTACATGTGTAATTACCACAAGTGATTGGGAATGGTACATTCACCACCTTCTTTATAGTGTATAAGGTGTGCAACTCCAGTATCTGTCTGCAGTATTCCAAAAGGATTATTTTGTTCCCACAATGTTTGGGCAACAAATAGGGTTTCCCGGAGAAGCTGGTTACCCGAATGTAAGTATGCTGCTAGAATTGGATGTATTAGTGGCCATAACTTCTGACTAGATCCATTGCCTCTTTAGAGAGGTGGTACCTAGCGTCCCAGGTGGGCGTGAGAAGGTTGTAATATATGAAGGCATCGTTAACCTGACATAAGCTGAGGAAACTAGCCTCCCATTGGATTTTTTGGAAATAATCCCAAGGAGTCTTTTTTCCCAAGCCAACTCCAAGTTCTCCTGATATGAATAGCCCATTTGTAATGGGTCATTGTTGTGCTAAGGCCTAGAGAACATAGGATGTCATATAAAACTTATGGGTCTGGGCCACCTAGAGGAACTGTGAGTCCACATGATTAGAGATAATGGTAGCCCAATCAAAATATTGCTCGCTAGTGGAGATGTTGAGCAGGAAGTAATACATCCACCTTGAGAATTCTCAGGCATGGGGTTGCCTGAAAACCTTGCATAATGTTATAATCCCCATTTGGATGCTCTCCTTAAACTTAGATCTGGGGATCTCCAACTTCATCCTTTTTGAATCTTTCTTTGGGGTCTTTAGCTAGGTATTGTTCAAATATTGTTGGGCCATGAGCTCCAACTGGTGAAATTGTTCCAAGGCATCAAACCTGGTGACGACGGCTGGTTCGTCAAACTGGGGGATCCCCAATCCCACCTAGAAAGTTGCGGCATCAAGAGACACCATGGGGGTGGGATATCGGTCAGGACTAGAGCGGCAAGCATGACAGCCCGGATGGAAGAGTTGTAATGTGCTGCAAGGGCGAGGATAAGTTCCAGGGCCTGCACAGAGCATGGGAAGCAAGCTGCCTTTAGGATCCTGGATTCCCTTACATTGATGGCCAATTGGTCCCCGACCTACCACTGAATGAACATCATCTTAACCAAGGACTTAATTTCTGACCACATCCTGACACTGGTGTCAGTGACTAACTAAACCTGGGATTCAATCTTTGATCCCGTAACAACATTGTCCTTCAAATATTTCATGCTGAGTGGAAGCTTTTCCAAGGCCCTCTCATTCTTGGACCTGACGGCTACCCTGGTGACTGTCGTGGAGGGGAGCTCTAGACTCCCGGGTGGTGAAGATGTGGAAGCCTCTGACATAGCGAAAAAGTGGTGTTTTTAGATCCCGCAGAGTAAGGCGACTGTTAGAATTCATGAATAAATAATACTCCGTGATTCGGAGATCTTACCACCGAGGCACACCCTTCACCTGAAAAGTTAGTTTGAGTTAAAATCTCGAAAAGATATATGTATATTACAGACTTGGGGAATTAACCATTACTCAGGCCTGGAGGTTTCAGCATACTTGACGAGAGAAAGATATGGGCTAGATGAGGGCAAAGGGCCTAGGGTCCAAAAAACTAACCGTTGGCGATAGTGACTGGAAAGTGGGTTGTCAAGCCCACGTGGGCATCACATGGCTATGCCATAAATGGGGAGTTATGGCGACGACGGTTCTAACTATCCAAACGCATGCAAAATAGAGGCCACTTGGATAGTTTTGAATGGCGTATGGGACATAAATGCACCATAAAGGTTGATTGATGACAAAGAGAGAAAAATCCCTGTTGAAACCAGTAGAGAGCTGAACTCCAACTAGGTGGTATTTTGTCGTGTAGTGAGCTCGTGAACTTAAGTGAAATGTAGACCAATGCATGGCAAGCTTGAACTAAAACTGGAAGGATATACACAACTAATACAAAAAGATGCAGCAGAGTTGAAGGATATATACATAGAAATATAGAGGGCTGAAGGTCAGGACATATATACACAAAGATATAGTATTTATGAGCTCTTTACAAATTTACACATCTACACGACCAGACTTAAGGAAAAAAAGACATATACACTAATCTACAGCTGCACAGAGGGTGGACAACCCCCTGGCAGAGCCAACCTACCAACGGGTGGCAAACCACAGCAGAACATACAAAGGGCAAAAAAAAAGAACCCAAACCAGAATGAAGCAAAAAATAGAAAGAGAAAAGCGGAACCAGAGAACCTACCTAGAAATCCAAAGAATGACAAGGAAAGAAGACCCTAGGACCGCTCTATAACAACCTCAACCTTTGAATAATCACTGATCAACACCATAAATCAACTCGTGATTATCCACTAAACTCAGTGTAATTCACAACTTAATTATACTTCAAATTGCCAAGGAATCACTCTGAAAGCTCTAAGTATTTTAATCGTTGTAACTACGAAAGTGACATGTAATTTATATTTATACCCAAGGTAAAAGCAAGTTACCTTCTTCCCTGCAGACTTCAGAACAGGTAAACCTCCATACTCCGGGCCCAGGGATTCCATACCACCATGCCTTCTCACGAGGAGAAGACATCGCGGTGGAGAATCTCAGAGTCCAGAATCCGGCTGGAAAGAACAAACAACTCTGGGACCGGGTCCCGGAGACATGAAAGACAGAAGCAAAAATAAAAACAAACCCCACAGGAGGGAAAACCCGGAGAAGAAACAAAGAAAAACAAAGGCAAAGAAAACAAGGCAAGAGCCAAAAGCGGAAAGAGGGGACCCAACATTTTGCACACAAAATGTAGGGACAGGTATGCAGGGCATAACAGATAGTGGCTGCACTCACCATATGACTGGTGATAAGAAAAAGTTTGAGACTTTTGAATACTATAAAGGTGGTTCAGTAAGAATGGGTAATGACACACCTTATCCAGTTGAAGGTAGAGGAACAATAATGTTGAATAACTAGATAAAATGTGAGAATTCTTATTGGGTAAATAGATTGAATTATAATCTATTGAGTGTTTCTCAGTTGAATAATTCAGGTCACAAAGTAGCATTTGAAAATAACAAGGCAAAGATCTTCAATAAATCTGGAAATCTTATTGGTACCGATGAGCAGGCAAAAGGTAACTTATTCTATCTGAATGATACTAAATCCACTTGTTTGATTGCTATAAACGAAGACATATGGCTATGGCATAAAAGATTGTGTCATGTGAACTTTGACAACATGATAAATATTAGCAAAAGGAGAAATGTCAGAGGCTTACTGACGATGACCAAGCCCGACAATATCATGTGTAAGAATTGTCAAAAAGGTAAAATGACAAAGTCTAGTTTTAAAAGCAAAACCCATACATCTGATGCAATTCTAGAATTAGTTCATACTGATTTATGTTGACCTACGAGGACAAAGAGTTATTATGGAGATATATATTTTATTCTCTTTGTTGATGATTACTCTAGAATGATGACAGTCATGTTTCTAAAAGATAAATCAGAAGCATTTAAGATATTTAAATGGTACAAAGCAATGGTTGAGAAGAAAAGTGGTATGGATCTAATATGCTTAAGGTCAGATAGAGGAGGGGAATTTATTTCAGATGTATTCACTAACTTTTGTAATGAGTATGGAATCAAAAGATAGGTCTCTGCACCAAGGACACCACAGAAGAATGGAATTGCTGAAGGAAGGAATAAATCCATAGTTGATTGTGCAAGGACACTGATGATAGAAATGGACATCACCCAAATATTCTAGAGGGAAGTTGTCAGTACTATTGTTTACACATTGAACATAGTACAATTGAATAAAGACACCAAAAAGACACCTTATGAACTATGGTATGGATACACACCGAATGTAAGTTATTTCAAAAATTTTGGCAGTCAATGTTATATCTTAAAAGATGATAGAAATGGAAAAATTGACTCCAAGAGTGATGAAGGAATTTTTCTAGGGTATTCTACCAAGAGCAAGGCTTATAAATGTCTAAACAAAGCCTCTAATAAAATTATTGAAAGTGAAATTGTAAAGATAGATGAATTTGCAGAGAAGAATGAACATGAAAGCACTAAAGAACCAGAGGACTACAATAAGTTCACTTACAATGAGGAACCTGACACTATACCCTACCAACAATGTAGAGATCCCGAGCAACAGATCATTGCACCCGAGCATCAAGCCGCAAATACCGACGATCAGAATATTGCTCAAGATGATGCACAAATTGATGAAGAACATAATGAAGGAAAAAATGATGATCAAGCTGATAGACAAAGAGATATACCTGTACTTGCAAGATATGTCAGAAAGAACCATCCACATGACTAGATTATAGGAGATAAAAGGGATGATATGAGAACTAGAAGTAAGTCTCTAAATACAAGATGTATTATTTGTGATTATGAGCCCAAATTTTTCAATGCTACACTAGATAATGATGAATGGATTAGTGCTATGAATGAGGAGATTGAAAAGATATAGAAAAACAAGACATGGACACTTGTACCAAGACCAGATGAAAATAATGTCATCGGTACAAAATGGATATTCAGGAATAAGCTGAATGAGAATGGAGAATTCACAAGGAATAAATCAAGACTAGTATGTAAGGGGTATGCACAAGAAGAGGGAATTGACTATGGAGAGACCTTTGCACCCGTTGCTAGGATAGGAGTGAGAATATTACTTATGTTGCATATAAATAATTTAAGGTATATCAAATGGATGTCAAGTTTGTATTCTTGAATGGAATACTTGAAGAAGAGGTATACATTGAACAACCAAAAGGGTTTGTTGATATAGACAAGAGGGACATGGTATGTAGACTTCACAAAGCCCTGTATGGATTGAAGCAAGCACCCCAAGCCTAGTATGAAAGACTTCATTCCTATCTTATAAGTATTGGATTCGTAAGAACTAGTGAAAATAATAATCTTTACTTGAAGGAAGACACTGATGCTAACACTTTGATTGTTGAGATATTTGTTGATGACATCATATTTGGAGGCAATGATATGCTATGCAAATCATTTTCAAATGAGATGAGCAAAGAATTTGAGATGCCTATGTTTGGAGAGATCAAGTTCTTTCTTGGTCTGCAGATCATGCAACAAGGAGAAGGTATTTTCATTACACAATCCAAGTACATCAAAGAAGTACTGAAAATATTCAAGATGGAAGAATCCACACCAGTTGGAACACTGATGGAAAATGGATGCAAACTGACAAAGGAAGACAAGTCATCAGAGGTAAATCAAACTTTGTACAGATCAATGATTGGAAAACTCATGTATGTTGTACATACTAGACCAGATATTGCACATGCAGTAGGAATAGTTGCTAAATTTTATGCTAATCCTGGAGAGTCACATATTACTACTATGAAAATAATCCTAAGATATCTAAAGATACCGAGGAATATGGCCTATGGTACAGAAGTGAAGGAAATTTTAAACTTCAGGTCTTTACCGATGTTGATTGGGCTGGAAATATTGATGACCGGAAGAGCACAATTGGAGGAGCATTCTTCATGGGTGATAGAATCGTCACATGGATCAGAAAGAAACAAGGATGCATCTCACAATCTACTGCAGAAGCAAAGTATGTTGTTGCTGCTGCAAACTACTCAAATATTGCATAGATCAAATAGTTACTGGAAGGTATGCATATGCAAATTTTAGAACTAGTAATTATCTATTGTGATAATACAAGTGAAATTAACATTTCTAAAAATCCAGTCATGCATGCTAAAACAAAGCATATTGCCATCAAGTATCATTATTTGAGAGAACAAGTTCAGGCAAAGGACATGATACTTGAGTATGTGCAATCAAAGGAAAAATTGGCCGATATCTTCACCAAGCCACTGCCCAAGGATGCATTTGAGTACTTGAGAAAGAGACTAGGGGTCAGACCCTTGTCCACTGGTTAGTAAGCTGACTAGAAGGCTGCATCAGCCTACATATTATCAGAATATCATTCATGATTGATGCAAGCAAAGAGATGAACTTCAAAGCTACATCTATATACAAATAGGTATATATCATCACCAAGCACCAGAGCA
>MU224881.1:1262653-1288257 GCA_018584345.1 Thuja plicata | reverse complement strand
CATATTATCACATCCTTCTAGAAAGGGAGAGAGATTATCCATTATCACATTACTCCAACAGGGAGAGATTATATCCTTAGGGAGAGAGATTGTATGGAAATATTATACAAAGGGAGAGTTGCTGACAGGTGAAACAGAAAACATCAAAAGAAAAGAGAACAGTCAAAGGGAGAGAGTTTGACAGAGAAGGAGAACACATCAAACCAAAGAAAGAAATATTCTACATCCATCCAGTGAAGGGATTGAAGATAGATAGAAAGCCTGCAAGAATTAAATCAAAGCTACTTGAGCTTACCAAAAACCAGACCTTTGTAATAATTACATTAGGAAAGCTTGATGAAACTGTATATTTCATATTGTATTAGAAATAGTATAGTGTGATAATATAGTATGTTTCCATCAATGCCAAAGGGAGAGATTGATGACATGTAACTGATTAAAATTTTGAAGATGTTAAGTTGATGATCATGCAACGCATTAAATCAGTTAATATATTGTATTGTCATTGATGTCAACTTAATATAATCTGTATGGTCATGGAGATATTGCCAAAGACTTCAAAGAACTCATAAATCAAGGATATACTAATCAGTAATGCATACAAGTCTAGTAGTCACCAAGTGACTGAATACACCGACAGAGTGCAGCTGACGGTCAAAGTAAAAGAACAAAGTCACAGTGTTGCCTGACAAAGAAATACACAGAATTAACGACGAGAAGAGTTACAGTGTTGCCCGATGAGAAAAACATAGAGTAAACTGACGGACAAAATTTCAGTGTTGCCCGATGGAAAATACAAGGATAGAGATCCCGATGACAAATGAAGTCACACCGACGAAACAATCAGTTATCACCGATGACTAACTGAAGTATTGACCGACAGAATAGAGAGTTTAGAAAATGACAAAATGCCTAGCTGGCAAGACGCTAAAGATAGAGTTAACGGATACTTATCATTGTTTTATTCATCCAGATAAAGTTGAAGATAAGTAATTGATTTAAAGCTGATTTTTACAGTTGGAAAGAAGATATTTGTGAGACAAATCAGGATTTATGCTTTAAATCAAATTGGTTGGATTGTTTATCACACCAATAATCAAGAACCAAGAAACAATGAATATTATGTCTATATAAGAGATGAGCCTAATTAATTTTAAAATGGGATTAAGGGGAGTGAATAGAAAGAGGATGCTGAAGAGAAACTGATGAAGAACAACTTCATGCAATGTTGATCAAACAAGCTGAAGGAGAGCTAAGGAGTTCTACAGACAATCGACAAACAATGAGCACATCATCATAGAGTAGAAAGTATGGAGCACAAGGATTGAATTGATACATTGGTCAGAGAGGTAATGTACTTAAATAGATCTGAGAATCTGCAATTTAAGTTGCAAAATGAACATGTCATAATGTTTCAGTTTAACCATTGAAACATCAAGTCTCTTAACTGAGCAGGACTTAACAGTCTTCTATATATTGAGGTACATCTCAAGGAGTGCCAAAAATATTGATTCATGAAAGTAGCATTGGATATGCCCAGTGCCTATTGACAGTCTAAGAAAGAGGCTGATTCAAGGATGGAAACATTAGATGCCTGATACTAAGTGACAACCTCTATGTATAAAATCCTCTAACAAGGTCACACTTAACAGTGTGTTTGTAACCTTTAACAAGGTTGGCTCTTAAGAGGGCTCACTTCAGAAGAGTGAAAATTTGGGGTACCGGTCCGAGTGGTTTTTTCCCTTAATAGGGTTTCCACGTTAAAATCCGTGTGTTATGTGTATGATTCATTTATTTACTATTTTGTATCTTACATAATTCATTCTAGATATATCGATATACTCAGCATATTTACTATATTTTGGTAAATAGATGACTGCTTATCGGTAAACATAAAGAATAAGGTTTAACAAAGCAATCTGACAAGTAGTAAATTGATATAAGTTATTTAAGGCATTCATCTTGTAGGACAGAATATAACTTGAGAAATAATTTGTGGTTATAAGTTTTGAAGGGTTGATTTAAGGATTAATTTTTGAGGCCACTGATTCACCCCCCTCTCTTAGTTATTACTAACATGAGTATGCTTGCACGAAGATTGATCTATTGGGTTTCATCAGATGGGATATGTTAGATCATGTTGTTGATGCGAGTATGTCTGCAAAGCATATGTAGTGGTTTTCCTAACACGGATTTATGAGATTCACAGATCCAACAGAGCGTATCCCTGATGTTGATGAGACTTTCGATGATGATGATGGAGGAGGAGGTGGTGGAGGTCCGAGAGCACCGAGAGTTCAGTGGGCTCCTAGAGTTCTGAGAGCTCCTAGGGTACTGAGAGCTCCTAGAGCTTTAGGTAGAGGACATATGGGACCTCAGATGTAGGGTAGTCATGTCAGAGCTAGGGGTGGTGGTTATGCGCCTAGAAAGAGACATGTTCTCCCCATACCAGCTGCAACATGGGGTCAGCAAAGATAAAGAGACGTTAGGAAGGCACATCTTAATCAAGCTAGACAGGTTTCCAGAGTTTAGGTTCAGGCACAAAAAAGTACACTTACAACAAGCTCCTATACATCCATAGGTTAGTTCGGCTCCTACAGGTCCAATCCATCCTCCTCCACCTAGTAGAGTAGAGGAGGATATACAGAGCATACAGACAAGTTTCTCAACGATGACAATGCATATGGCTCAGTTTAGTGTGATGATGCAAACATTTATGAGCAAGATGGATCAGATGAGTCAGGGTGCTTCTACCAGTCAGGCTCCTCCTAGGACTACAAATAGATTAGACAAAGGTCCAGATGGGCCAGGTGGTATAGGTACTAGAGATGGATCAGGTATTGGGACAAGCGATGGATCAGGTGCCCCTACTGGGTCTTGAGTTGAGATAGATTGATATTGATCCTCTGGATATGTTGATGTACCATATGTATGATTGATTAGGACTTTGATGATGTACAATTTTTTGTTGACGTATCATGATATATAGATATTTATGAATATTTTGATGGACATTTATTTATGATGCTATTTGATACCATGATATTGTTATGATGGTGATGTGAGATCTCTTTATATATATATATATATATATATATATATGATTTCTATGATTCATTTAATTTTATACACTATGGATGCAGTGTCTTAGATATGACATAGATAGATGGATGCAAATGATTATGCAACTACTTCTATATGTTTATGATTTATGATGAATGCAATGGTTATGCATTGCAATGGTAAAATGAATGCAACTATTTTGTTTTTGGATTTTGATGTATGCAACTTATATGAAATGCACTTTTTTAAATGGATGCAAAATTAATAATGATTAATGTGTAATGAATCTTTTCTTTGTTTTTCTCTTTTTTGATATAAAAGATAGTGAATAATGATTAATGTAATGAATGAATGCAAAAGAGAATCCCACATAATTGATTTGAAACAAGATAAATGATATTAACTTCAAAATGATTAACTCCCTTGAACTTGGAAAATCCTTTAAACATGCAATTAATCTATCATGAAAATGCAATGCAACTAACTGTCACTAGCTTTTTTTGAAAAAAAATGCAATAGAGATATATTTTCATCATTGAGCATTGTGGAACTAGGAGCAAGTACAATCATCAGTGACCACATCATGATAATAAGAACACCGATTTCATCAATTTTGTAACCATTTAGAAACTATTACAACCCTCACTAGTTGAATAATCAACTATGGGAGTATGAATACTGGTTTCATCAAATTCAATGTTGCAAGTGGATTTTGGTATTAAGATATGGAAGAACTAAATAGCCAAGGTATCCATTTGCGTAAACAAACAAAGGTTAACCCTCATTCCTATATGAAAGTCCTCGATGGTTCTTTGATGACCATGTCCTTAGACGAACTCACACAAGTTGGTGGAGCTTCCTCAAAACAGTCACACAAAGTCAAGAAAATATCATGGATTCATCATTTTTGATCTAGTCGAAACATCATCGATTAGCTAAAAAGACACGACTTGAGAATTCAATGAATATCATAAAAAACTTCAATTGTTTTTATTGTATCAAGATTTTCAATATAATTCCAAACATTCTAATCATTTAGGTTTTGTCAAATTTTAATCTTGATAATAAGGTTATGAAGCTCAAGGATCAATCTTCAAGATCAAATTCTTGGTTTGAACAATGATATCCTTTAAAGGTTCAACAACATCTCTCTTCTGAAGTTCTAAAAATCTCCTCTATCAGGTGACCAAAAAGTAACACTTATTGAATCCATTTATATCAAAACCAATGCTTGCCCCCAAGTGAAAAATGAGACCATGTATAAAACTGGGACAAACGAAACCTAGTATGTGACAATGTAGCTCAGAGACTTTATTATGACTATGCACAAATGACGAATGCAATGAGGATATACAAATGGGATGATGAAAAGGAAATATGTACATATGCAACTAGGTAAGACCTAAGGGATCAAAAAGTGCATGTTTGCCAGGTTTTCACCTTTTGAGGTTTATTGCTCTTTTTCTCTTTTTTCCTTTTTTTTTTCTACCAAGGCGCCTATTGCTAGATTTTCACCAAGGCACTTTTCTCTTTTTCAAAATTTTAAAATTTTTCTTTTTTTGATATCATCAAGGTGTCTATTTGATAGTTTTTCACAAAGACAACCATTGTTTGATTTTTGAATGTTTTTTCTTTCTTCAGGCTCAATTTTCCTCTTTTTATGTTTTTACGCTTTTCCATTGTTTTTGACTTTTTGATCTTTCTCAATTTTTTGGATTTTGAAATTTTCTCATGTACAAAGAATGACGTTGAACTCATTGGATACACACTCATCTGATACTATTTCTTCCTATACTCTTTCATCTGATCATGTATGAAACCTCTTTAAATGGATGTTGTTAATGGGTTCTTGCAACTCATCACCCTCACAATCAGCTAGCTTGTATGTCCTTGTTCCAAAATAAAAAATAATTACAAAAGGTCCAAACCAATTTGCCTCCCATTTTACTTTATTTTCTCTATCTTCTTGGTTTTTAGGGTTTTCTCTCGACACTAAGTCTCCCACTGGAAAGGTTCTAGGTTTGATATGCTTGTTGTAATTCCTTGAGATTCTATTTTGATACACTTTCAAATGATCATAAGCTTGTGTTTGATGTTCATCCAACAATTCCAATTGTTGAAGTTGGGTAACCCTATAATCCTCATCATTAATTAATCCTTGTAATGAAACTCTTAAGGATGGGATCTCAACCTCCAAAGGTAGAACAACTTCTGCCCCATAAACCAAAGAAAATGGTGTAGCTCCTGTTGGTGTTCGAATTCTTGTTCTGTAGGCCCACAATGCCGGGTTTATTTGGATGTTCCAATCTCTTCCTGATTTGTCAACCAATCTTTTGAATATTTTGAGGATATTCTTATTTGTAGCTTTAGCTTTTCCATTACCTTGAGGATTGTAAATGGAGGAAGAATGGTGTGTTGTATGGAAGGTCTCACATAGTTCATCCACATATTTTTTCTTGAATTGGTTCCCATTATTCGTGATGATGACATGAGGAACACCATATCTACAAATGATGTGATTGAGGATAAACATAGAGATTTTTTTCCCATTGCACTTGTCAAAGGTACGACCTCTACCCATTTGGTAAAATATTCTATTGTCGTGATGATGTATTTATGAGCATTGAAAGAAGGTGGGTAAATCATTTCAATAAGATCAAATCCCCATTGGTAAAATAACCATGGTGTAATGAATGGGTGTAACTCTTGTGCAGGCACATAGATCATGTCTCCATGGTATTTGCATTTTGAACACACTTTAACAAAGTGGCAAGCATATTTTTCTAAGGTTTTCCAGAAATACCCCATATGAAGGATTTTCTTGGCTAGGTTTAACCCACTCAAATGAGACCCACAGATACCCTCATGAATGTCTCTTAAAGCTAACTTTGATTCCTCATTCTCTAGACACCTAAGTAGCATTTCGTCAAGACCTTTGTGATACAATGTGTCAGATAGGATAGTGTAACAAGTCGCTTGGCGTATAAAGTGTCATTTTTGGGCAGGAGTTTGGTCTAAAGGTAAAACTTGGTCTTTGAGATAGGTATAAATGGGTCCATACCAAGGCGAGTCATGTCCATTTAGAAGGAAAATGATTTGAGTTTCAGGTAGTTCAAAATCTGGTTTCACCAACTCTCCCACCAAGAATTCTTACCTCGCATTCTGATCAGGTATTTGAAGTAAAGAAGCCAAAGTAGCCATAGTATCTACTGCTCTATTCTTATCCCTTGGGATTTTCTCAAGTGTGATCAAGACAAAGTATTTATTCCAGTCATCTACCATCCTTTTATATGGCATCAATTTTTCATCCTTAGTTTGATACTCGTCATTAATTTTATTGATGACCAATTGGAAATCCTCATAGACTTGTAGTTCTGTGACATTCCATTCTAAAGCCATTTTGATGCCTATGACTAGAGCTTCGTATTCTGCAATATTGTTGGTGCATGGGAAAAAAAGTTTGTAAGACTTAGAAATGGTGTATCCTTGTGGTGTAATCAATATAATTTCGACCGCGGATCCATGTTGAGTGTAGGATTCATCGAGATATAATTTCCATGCTTTGGCTTCCACATTGACTATCTCTACATCAGGAAATTCTACTTGAATAGGATGAGTAGAAACTAAAGGATTTTTAGCCAATTGATCAACCATGACTTGTTCCTTGATAGCTTTTCGGTCCGCATACTCAATGTCAAATTCACTAAGTACCATCACCCATTTAGAAAATCTTCCTGTAAGGGTTGTTTTGCTAAGAAAATACTTTAATGGATAAATTTTGGCAATCAACTTAACCTTGTGCAACAACATGTAATGTCATAGTTTTTGTGACGCAAAAACTACCACTAGACAACCCCACTCCATAAAGCTATAATTAAACTCATACTTGATCAAGGTTTTTCTTAAGTAGTAAATGACTCTTATTTTACCCTCATCGTCTTCTTGTGCCAACAAAACCCCTAAAGATCTCTCCATTTCTGAAATGTATAATAGTAAGGGTTCTCCTTTTATGGGAGGAATCAAAATGGGTGGATTTACCAAGTATGTATTAAATAGGGTGAAAGCTTGTTCACATTCATCATCCCACTTAATAATGGTATCCTTATGTAGCAATCTTGTAAAAGAGTGGCACTTTTCCCCTAATTGAGAGATGAATCTTCGAATAGATTGAAGTATTCCTTGGAGTGACCTCATTTGACTAATGTTTTTGGGAGTTTCCATTTCCAAGATTGCTTGCACTTTTTCTGGATCCACTTCCATCCCTTTTGCTTAACCTATGTAGCCTTATAGTTTGCTAGATTGAACACCAAATGCACATTTGTTTGAATTTAACCTTACTTTAAATTGCTCCAATCTTGTAAAAATCTTTCTAGGATAGATAGATAGTCTTTTCTTTTATGTGTTTTTGCTAAGATATCATCCACATAGTCTTCTAGGAAAGTATGCATCATGTCATGAAAGATAGTTGTCATTGCCCTTTGATAAGTTGCTCAAGCATTTTTGAGGCCAAAGGGCATAAAATTCCAACAAAAATTACCCCAAGGGCAAGTGAAAGCAGTCTTTTCTCGATCCTCAGGTGCAATTCTAATCTAATTGTAGCCACTAAATCCATCCATCAATGAAAACATAGAATGTCTTTCCGTCAAATCCACTATAGCATCAATGTTAGGTAATGTAAAATCATCCTTAGGGAAAGAAAGGTTAAGGTATCTAAAATCCATGCATACTTGAATGGATTTGTCATGTTTAGTAATAGGTACAATATTGGAAATCCATTATGCATAAGCTATGACTCTTATGAAGCCAACTTTTAGCAACTTTTCCAATTTCACCTTAACCAATAGGGCTACATGAGGATTTATTTTTCTCAACTTTTGCTTCACATGTTTTAAGCCGGGCCTCACATTAAGGTGGTGCATTATGAAACTTGGATCCAATCCTAGCATGTTTGCATATGACCATGCAAAGTTGATTTGCTTTGCTTGAAATAATTTGATGAAATCCTTCCTTTCTGTTGGAGTCAATGATGTTGCTAAATGAATAAAATTAGGATCCAATTCGGTACCAATGTTAACCTTTTCTATTGGCTCAATTAGGATAGGAGATCTCTCATCTTCATGTTTAGGTAAAGTATCCAATCTCTCTTCCTTAGGTGCCACAATTGGGTTTTCACTGTTGGAAACATCTGTTATTTTTACTTTTTTGGGGGTCTAGTACTGCCACATGGTGGTTTTCACCACTAGACCTTTTCATTTTTTACTTTTTTTCTTTTATTTTGTGGATTAAGAGATTGGATCTTTGCCTCTATCATAATGTTCAGATTGAATTCGTTGGTGGAAGATGGCTCAACTGCATTAAGGTATTGGGCCATAGCAAAGTCATTGGGAAAATAGAGTAGGTCATTAGGTTCGATTAAGTCCCAATCAATGAGTTCAGGATGAATAAGGGCTAAGGAATCATTAGGAAAGTTTTCATTTGAAGGGTTCAAGGACATGACTTTGTTTGAGGGTTCTTACATTGTATCGATCAAGTCAATAATATGTGCTTATTCGAGGTGTTCCATGGAAGTAGGATCAAAATTCTCTTCACTAGACTCCTCGTGGATTTCCATGGGAAAGAATGCACGCGGATTAAATCTAACATATGAATCACTGCCCCCCCCCCCCCCCCNCCGCCCCCCCCCCCCCCATGAAGGTACCCAAGGTTCACCTATCCATTGGTTGTCACTAGATGCTTGTTCTACATTTGATTCTTGAGAAACAATTGATACATGTGTAGAACTCGACCCTTGATCCATATTGTCTTGATTTTTGGCATTAGGTATAGTAGCATAGGTATGAAAGAAATTTAAATTTTTGTCATGACAAGAATATTCAGATAGGGAATCCCACTCATATTCTCTGGAGTCATCTTCACTCTCAGATTCTAACAAGTGTACATGCTCATAAGAATCATGCCTAGAACTTGAACCAACTTCTTTCTCTTGATACCCTATTCCCGATTTCTCAACCTTTGACCTCCAAGGAGGTTGGATAGGTTCTAGAAAACCTTTATTTCTAATTCCTAAGGCTCCTTGTCCCTTGTACCCCATATTTTGCATTATTTGAAATCCCTTTCCATATTGATCAATTTGGATGGTGACATGTTGCACTCTTTCAACGAGATTATTGGAAGTATCCTCCACTTTATAGAGCCATTGTAAAACTTAGTTATCCTCCTTTTCCATGGTTGATTGGTCACTCTTTCTTACAAAATGAGAGTTGTATTTTTGAGGTGGATGAGAATTTTAAGGTTTCCCATGTGTCTTCGGGGAAGTTGGTAAATCAAATAGGGAAATAAAATATTCCCCCACTCCTTTTGAATTGATTTTGCATTGTTTTTCAAATTTATGCATCATCTCACTCATCTTTTGATAGTTGTCCTTTTTGGTTTTTTCTCTTTCATCCTTAGAGGGTCTCAAAATTTCTATCTTTGGTTTAGAATCTTGGACTGAATTTTCATTGGAACTTTGACCCTCATAACTAAATTTATCTTTTCCCTTATTTGATGTAAGTAAGTTAGTTTCATTAGAACTTGAAGTAGATGTAGCATTTAATGCAGAATTAGGACCTTCCTCTTTAGTTTCCTCAATGATGACACTAGGAATAATTCCTTCCCTATTATGTGGAATAAATAACTCATGAAAAGGTTTCACCATATTGCAATATTGAAAGGGATTGGAATCTCCTCCAATAGTTATTTCTTCACCCATGTATGAAAACTTGATACATTGATGATAGGTCAAAGGCACTGCTTGCATCTCATGAATCCATGGTCTTCCCATTAAAATATTATAATCTAGTTTCATGTCAAGGAATTGAAAAATGGTATCTTTCTTGATAGGACCCACTTGAATGGGAAAAACCACCATTCCTTTAGAAGATCTTTCCTCCTCATCATAAGATTTTATAGTGATTTGTTTCTTGGGATCAATAGATGATTCAGATAACCCTAAAGCTTTGTATAGGTTCAAGGTACAAATATTTAGACCGACTCCTCCATCATTGGGGACTCTCTTAACCCTATGCTTTTGGATCAAAACCTCTATATGAAAAGGGAGATTTTGAGGATGATTAATGGACATGTCATATTGTTCTGAAAATTATAGGAAATGAGGTGCTATGAGATGACCCACCATGTTCAAAAACCTTTCTTCTTCCAAATTTTCAGGAATGGTAGTTTCCACAAGAGCTTTCTCCAAGATTTATTTGTGGTTAGGAGAAAATTTTAATAGATCTAAAATGGAAATTTGAGCCAGAGTCTTTTTTAGTTGATCCACTAGACTATAAGGCCTTGTTGAAGAATATTCTTGTTTAGCCAAAATAGTCAGTTGTGTAGGACCAAAATTTCTAGGGGTACTTCCTTGTAAGATAATTCTTGTGGCTTTCCCCCTAGTAACAAAATTAGAGGTCTCCTTGTTAAGTTTTTCCTTGACTACCACAACATTGATAGTACTATCATGTCCGGATAGGGAATTAATAGTATTATCATAATTGTGGGAAAAGTTAACATTATTATTACCTCTTGAGTTGTTTCCATTGTTACCTCCATTATTAGAATTGGAAGATTCACCCTTCTCATGCTTGAAGAAAGGAGTTTTGAATGCCGTGTGATCTTCATTTTTTTGAGGTCCTTCCACTTTAATCACACCATTGTCAATAAGGTCTTGCACCACATGTTTTAGGTGCACACAATCATTTGTCTTATGTCCTCAATTTCTATGATATTCACAATGATTGGACTCACTCCACCAAGTAGGTTTCACTTGTGGTTCATAGGGTGGAGCCCTAGGTAAATCAATAATCTTATTCGTAATGAGGGTTCTCAATAAATTTTCAAGCGGTTCCCCCAAGATCGTGAACTTCCTTCTAGGTGATGGAGAAAAGAAGGGGTTAGGATTGTTAGCCTCTTGATTGTTCCCAAAGTTGTTATTGTTGAAAGGAACTTTGGGTGCTTGACTTACATTATTAGCTTGATTAGATCCTCTAGTGAGATTAAAAGGAGTGGCCTTCAAATTATTTTATTCCACAAATCCATCATTGACCACACCTTTGTTGTTATTCTTCATCCAAAATAGGTTGTTGTTAGGAGGAGCCCTATTTTGATTGTTGTTAGAAGTATTGTTGTTAGCATTCTTATTATCCTTGTAGAGTTTGAGTTCTCCACTTTTGACCAATACTTCCTCCATAGTAACTCTATTTTTGATCAAGTCTTGGAAAGACCTAGGGAATTGTAACCTCAACCGATAGTTCATTTCATGGTTAAAGCTGTTAATAAAGATGTCCATCTTTTCCTTTTCGAGAACATTTTGAGGTTATCTAGAAAATATCGCTATTTATCTTTGTAGGAAAAGTAGGAATCCTTCCCCCTCACATTGTATGGTATTACATAAATTAATCATCGTGACCTCGTGTTTGATATTATAAGAGTAATGAGTCACAAACTTGGAGGTCAATTCCTCAAAAGTGCAGATGCTGGAGGTTAACTTGGAAAACCAATCCATTGCCATACCTCATAGACTTCTTGAGAATAACCTCATTAAATATTTTTTTATCATGCATGAACTCCAAGCTCAATGCACAAAACTCCCTTAGATGATCTTGAGGATCGGATGGTTCTTTGTATTTATCATACTTAGGAAAAACAACATTGCTAGGGAATGGAACCAGAATTAATGTTTTGTCAAATGGAAATGGACACAATGCTTCGATAGAGAAGGGTTTAGGAGCCCCCATTTGTTTCATTGTGTCCAACTTCATTTGGAATAATTTAAACTACTTGTTCATGATGTCAATAGGGTTGGATTCATCTTCTTTTTGCTTTAGTTTATCAACATCATAGTTGTGAGGGAGTTTAGTCCCCGCTTGTGCTAGGTCTAGAAAATATTTTTCCCTATCTCTTTCCAATAATTTCTCCATGAGTTTCATGAATAATGGGCTTTGAACCGCTTCATTAACTTTCTCTTTGGTAGCCTCTTCATCATTAGGGTTGATATTTCCTCTATTGTTGTTGTCTACCCCTTGATTGTTAGGGTCGACTCCTCTTCCATTGGCCCCATTATTGTTGACCTCGCCATTTCCATTGTTATTATTGTTATCCTTGTTGGTGAGGTTGATTAGGTCAGGATCCATGTTTCCAAATGGGAAAACCATGTTAGGTTCTACCTCTTTTGTCGTTTCGTTTGGTTGTTGTAAAGGAATAGAGGTATCACTAGGAAAAGGAAGTTCTTGCCTCAAGTATGTTTCATCTAACTGCAAGGTAGAATTGATATAGTACGATCGGGTGAAAGCTGACATGAGCATTAATCCCTAAAAACTTGGTTTTTTATCACTTGTTGTATCAATCCCTTAGTGATTTTATGATTTGTCCAAAAATGAGGGTTTCTGATCAGATTAAACTTATGAATAGGTAGAAGATCCAAAAGGGTATCCAAAAATGAAATCAATTGTTTTCTAAACCCTCAAGAAATGCCCCCTATTTTCCCTTCTTTGTTTCTGGGCATCACTTTACTAATGTGTACGTGTGACTTTACACTGTGTACGCAGTAACTGGAATTATTGTACGTGTCACTCTGCAGTTTGTAGGCGTTGTTTGGCCATTTGTAGGCGTTGTTTAAAAACTTGCATGCATTAATTTCCAGTGAGTTAGGCTTTGTTTCAGATGTTCTAGGTGTAACTTCAGTTTTCACGCGTAACAAGAATGTTTGTAGGCATTATTTAACCTTTTGTACACGGCGTTTTGCTGAAAAAGTTGTTTATCACAGTTTTTGAGGATTTAAAAGTATAATGTCCGTGATCAAATTTTTAGGATTTAATTCTTGCTTGAAAATGAAGACACAAACACAACACACACACACACATCAAGTTTACATCTTACTCCTAAAACACACCAAGTGTATGTTCTCAGACGTTTTCACGGGTTTTGCATAAGAAGTTCTTCCAAACAATCTACCTAAAGTCAAATTTGGCGATTAAACATGGCTCTAAAAAAGGTAGCTTTCTAATTAACCGGGTTGTAGTTATCCTCCATTCTAAACCATTAAGAGTCTCTTATACCCTCATTACAAGGGCTTCCCACACACACGAAAGTACCATTTTGGGCAATCCCGAAGGACTACTCGAGGAAGTGAATATTCTCAACACATCTTAGTCACTTCACCCCTTTGGGGATGAGTGCGTTTGATTATAGTGGGTCATATTAGTCTCACGGCTAAAGTGAGTGTATCCCACTTGGGTCGTTCCCTCTCTCCACCTTAGTAAAGGTATTCTTGGGAGGTAGGACCTCTATGTATCTAGCATGTTCATGGAAAGCTATAAATTGAATTAAGTCGAGCAAGTTTGGGAATTTTGTTCACTCAAAGAGTGAAGAGCATATCCCTATTACTTTCCTTAATTCCAAACACTTCAATCACTTTTGTTCATTTTTAACCTCTTGAAAAGGAGGCTTTTAATAAATTGAAATGTGTGGTTCAATTTCTCCCTTTTTTTCTACCACCCAAACACAATACTTTTGGCTTTTTGATCAACTTTGAAAAGTTGAGAGCATATGCCTAATGTTTTGTTTGGAATGGACAATAATAGGGTGGCTAGCAAAGGCTAGGCACAATTTTGAGGTTTTTGCTTACTCACCTAGTGGTGATCGTTCCCTCTCTATCTCCTCCAACAAGTTAGTCAACACCACAACCAAAGTGAAGAAAAACAAATTAAAATGACAATGAATTTAAGATCCTTAATAAAATTTTCAAAATCACACCTTAAGGACTTAATGAATAAAATCAATTTAGAGAAGGGAAATTTCTTTTGTAAGCATTACTGATTTTAACAAAATTCTCAAATAACGCTTTCTCTTCTTGTAAACTTTCCAAAATGAGTGCATTATGAATTTGTTTAGAGTGTTTATTTTGGACCTTACCTCTTTGCTCTCCCTTTTGATCCTCAGCTCTAGTTTTTGCACCTTTAAATGCCTATTCATCTGCGGAAAAATTAACAACAGAGCATTAGTATTCTAAATTTATTAATCTGCAAGTAAGAAAACACAAAAAATAGTAGGCGTCATTTTACAGCTTCTAGGCGTTACTTTGCAGTATACTATGCGTTGCTTTGCACTAATTTAGGTGTTATTTTGCACTATGTTAGGCGTTACTTTACTAATTACAGGTGTAAAAAGAAAGTGATCAGGTGTGACAAAGCAGATTAAATGTGTTAAAGGAAAGTGCATAGGCGACAAATAAAATTTTGCAGGGGTTATTTCAGGGATCACAGGCGTCGCTTTATGAGCACAAGTGTCACTATTTAGCTGAGAAGCGTGAAAGAAGTTAGACAAGAAAAGAGAAGGAATTATCAAGCATCATTTGACTACTTGCAGGTGTCATTAGTTTGCTTTTAGGCATCACTATACCTGCAATCTACAAAATAAACACAAAATGAAGCACAGACGCACAAAATATGAATAAAAACAAGGATTAGAGGCCTAAAGCCCCACGGTGGGAGCCATTTGTGTGTGATTTTTACACCTTCATGAGATTAGTTTATTTCCTAACAATTCTATGGAAAAATACTAACAATTAAGCTAAGAATTGAAAGGAAATCATTAAGCATCCCATGGATCTCTACCTAAGCATGCTAATAGAGCTCTTAGCCTTAATCTCTACTAGTGACAGTCCTAGAATGAGAAAATTGATAATGATATGCCTATCTAACTCATGATTCTCTCAAATTGTCTCAACAATTCACTCAAATGCTCTCACAAATGCATGAAAATGCTCAAATTGCTTTGATATTGCTCTCAAAATGACTATAGTGGGTGGAGTCAATTGATCATGGTTTAGCCTTGGTTGAGTGAAAGGCTTCAAATAGTTTCAAATGAGGAGACAATTTAAATGATTGTCTTAGGACAAGATGACAAGAATGAGTGGTTAAGATTAATTATATAGTTTGATTAATCCCTTTAGGCTTATATTTAATTAATTAATTTCATTGTTAATTGATCCTTTGATTAAATTTATTTTTTCCCAATTTGATTTAATAAATGTCCATTTTTGATGATTTGATGCAATTTGATGAGATTTGGAGCAGTTTGATGAAGAATGCAAAATTTACTGATTAGAGAACACCTGACCAATTTTAGGTGTCTACACAATGGTATAACATGAGTTGTTCTTGGATAATTGCATGCTCACGCAAAAGCATGAAGGTGGCCTTTGACCCATTTCAAGAAATTTAGGAGCATATGTGAATGTCATGTGTATAGTCGCTCCTCAATGTTGGATGTGACTCATTCTCTCTCTCTCTAGCTCAAAATTGTTAATATCCACCCATTTAGTATGCTCAAAGCATGCATGGGAATGTTTACACAAGAAGTGGAATCATGAACTGCACATCATATGAATGGTCTTTGATGGTTTTTAAACCCAAAAACATTTAATAGACATGCATGCAAGATGTTGGAAACATACACAGTGCGTCAATTGTTTGAACAAAATGTATTCAAAGGGAAGTCATCTCAAGGAAGGGATGAAATGGTTGCAACATGTGCTCAGGTTGGATTCATTGAAAACTCTCTAGCAACCTTCGAGGGAAAGAAAAAGGTGGCTATAAAGCTAAAAATTCTAAATGTTTGCCAGCTTCTTTATTGGCTTCGTATGATATTGTAAAATTTTGCAATATAGCATCGACATCCATCAAGGAATATAAACATGAAGATTTTTGTTAGATATTATGGTGGGTGATGCTATGTTAACACACACACACAAAATGTGAAATCATATACAACACAATTGAACAGTTTGACAGAGAGCCTCAAAGAGACATGCAAACAAAAAGTGGAAGTGGATACAAGAAAATAAAGTTAGGGAACATGAACTCAAATTTAACCATCTTTAGGTTAGCATTTTCAGATCCCGTACAAAGATAAATGAAATAGCATCAGAAATGAAGGCAACAATGCTATCACGAAATAAATTGTTCTTAAACATGGACAACCATTTTCATCATTTTCAACATGGACTTAAATGTGAAAATGGTGTTCGGTATTATGAGCCAAGTTACAAATTCATCTAAACTATGGAAATGAGTTGTGACTCCTCTTCCAATCACCATTGTGAGATGCAAGATGGTTGTTAAAAAATGATGATGCAAAGAAAGGCAATTGTTTCTCAATGTGTCCAAAAGTATTATCATTAGTTATGTTTTAAAGAACAAAGGCATCCAAGGGATATTTGATGTTTGATACACACTAAATTCCATTAGTGTCAAGGCATGAAATTGTCAGAACTATCAAAGAAATTGGTTCTAATATGTTGTGCTTCAAAAGCGATATTATAAGTCAACAAATATATCAATATTGGCAAGGAACTTCAATGTTGAAATGAGGAAATGTAAGTAAGTTTAGTTAATCTTTTGAAGTGGTTAGACTTGGAAAGCTATGTCACATGGTAGTAAAGTTTGGATGAGAAAGAATTTGGGAAAGTATATTCATATTCTAAAGGGATCCTTTCATTATTAAAGGCTTGATGTGTAAATTTTCATAATAAGTGAACCTTGCAAGAAGCTGGTGATGAGTTCCAAAATAAAAATAATGATTGAAATAATAAAGAAACTATGTTTTCTAATTGCTTCAAAAGTTGAAGTGAAAGATCCATTTTATACCCATATTTCAATATAGCTTTGACTTGACATAACCATTGCAAAATGATACCTCGACTCAATCATTCTACTATTACAAAAGCTCTTAAACGATATAGAAAATCATTTCAAAATGATACAAGCCCATGAAAGGAGATGATATTTTATCAAAAGTACATCAGACTACATTTCTTCGAAGGCCAAGTGGTTCGTGATTGCAAGAAGATGTGGTGTTCACCTCAACAAAATTGATGACTTTTCTCCTTCTCTGAAAGATGTAGATCTCAAAATCTCATTTTGTAAATAAGACTCATATTACTTGTTGTATTGAAAGCTAGCTTAGTGGGCTTAATTATTGTAAAACTTGGGTAAATCCTAACTTGTTCAAAAGGGTAGTTACTTAAAGTAACCACTTTAGGTAGTTATCCTAAGTAGTTATAGGAAGTAGTTAGGAAGTTATCCTAAGTAGTTACATGAGGTGGTTAGGAGGTTAGTCTAAGGAGTTACACTACTCATGTCTATGTATACGATGCAAATCATTACATAATAGGAGGGGACTTTCTGCAAAGGGGAAACTATGGAGAAATTTTAAAATACGATTTTGGATTTACACTATGTACAAAAGAGTCTTTTAATTTGTATATTTTCAAAGAGATAATGAAGAATACATTTAGTCATATGTCTCAAATGTATTCATGAGTTATTTTTACTTACTTTTCATATGTCAAGTTAGTAATCTCTTATGTAATGGTGGAATCCAATAGTATTTCTAATCTATTTAATTGATTTGGCAAAATGCATTCATTTCTTGGTATCTTGGTGTGAATGTACTGGAATTGCTTATCTTTTTGTATGTCAAGGTTCATTATCCTTATCTTTCCATCATTGCATTTGTGTGCTGAAAACCCCCTTTGTAATATTTTTGCATTGTGAATCTCAACTAGTATTCGTATGTTTACTGTTGGGGTTTATGTTAATCATTTTCTTTAAATTTTTTTTGTCTCCTTTTGTACTTTCAGGTGAAAAGTACACAAAAATACCAAATACCCCCATCATATGAGGGAGATGCCCCTCTCAAACGTAGAGGAAGATTATGGTTTGATCGTGATCGGATTTCAATCTCTCCAAGTGTTGGCACAATTATCACTACTCTTTGGGCGTATAGGGTCATTATGAAGAAAGCACTCACAGTGACAAATCTGTTCACCAACAACTCTAATTAGACATTTTGCATATTTTGAAATCAACCATAATTTTACTCAATGTAAACCCCAAAGGGAACTACTTAGCATCATATTTTTACATAATAAGAGGAACTAGCAAAGGCAACTTATCATTAAAGTAGATTGATAAGTAGAAGATATTTTTCACAACAAGTCAAATTGTGATATTGCTATCAAGAATCAATTGTGTAGTTTTTGAGTCAAACTCATTGACCCATTTTTCATGAGTAGTGGTTCACAAGAACCCATCTCTCATAACCAAATATGAACAACTGGACATGTCAGTTAATGTATCCCATTCAATATCTTCGAACTTGAGGATCAATAACAAGTTCAACTCCACATTCAATGCAAAAATTAGAGTTGTAGTTTTCCTTCTCATTTTCCATCATTGGAGGTTTTGCACAAGCACAAAATCCCCTTTCTTAGGTCCAAATATTCTTTCAAAAATAATCCGTCTCTTACTGGTTCATAAGTTTTATAATCTAATTTTTTTTTGTAGTCACTTATCCTACTCTTTCTCCATTAGGTAATATTCTTTTAGACCAAGCGAGAATCTGCTCAGGAGAAACTAATCCAATTTGAAGTTGTTCATGTTTATTCTAGTCACTCATAAAAAAATATTTTTTGATTCATTTTGATCAAATTTACTTCTTATCTATCTGAAATTCTATCTCAGATAGAATAATATGATTAAATTCTAAAGATCGTAGTTCTCAACTAAGAAATTAGAAAGATTTTGTAAAAGTGCTAGGTTTAGGCATTGGTTCTCCGTTGAAAATGACACTAAATGTTTTTTTCATGAGTGTCCATATGATCAGATTTTAAAGTATCTCGTGTAAAATATAAGAAACACCAAAACCTTCTAGAGCTCAAACTTTCATTTCTCCTACTCATTTCCCTCCTCTAAAGGATTTCCTTTTAGAGGTTGTTGTGTAACAAATGCATGAGGTCCATGGGAATGTGCATGAATTTTGTTATCAACTTGATGATGAAATTTTGATATATAAGTTATTCCTATTGTAACATGTTGTTCAAAAACCTTTCCTATTCTTCCATCGATTAATCTATGTTTTCTAAGATGACCAAGTTCAAATACCCATGGATTAGTTATTTTCTTGCTAGCTTTATAAAGCTCGCTCAATGAATCAAAGGTACACTGGGGATAACAGGTTGATGACTCCCAAGAGATCTTATCGACGAAGTCGTTTGGCACCTCGATGTTGACTCATCACATCCCAGGGTTGAAGAAGGTCCCAAGGGTTCAGTAGTCGACTCAGTTGGGCAACAGTTATCAATCAATCAATAGCTATGTACTGTGTAGTGAGTAGAGAAAGATTGACTGCAGGGGTTTCATCCCCCCCACTCAATATCTTTATGTGGAACATGCAGACCAAATGGATAAGACCAAATGGATGAGTAGGGTAATGCTTCACCTCTGTGAGCATCACCTAGATGCAATGAATGCTAAGTGTTCCATTCATTTTAATGTGAGATGGGTTCTTGTGAACCACTACTCATGAAACACAGGTCAATGCGTTTGAGTCAAAATCTACACAATTGAATCTTGATAGCAATATCACAATTAAAATAGATGTTGACATAAGATGAAATTACATTGTGCATGCATACCCACAAAGTAAATTGTGGAAAAAACTTACTACTAAGTAGTCTTCATATCATTGAACAAAATTATTACAGTATAAAATTGCATGTGTGTGTGTGTATATACACACACACACACACACACACATATATATATACACATACACACACATACATACATATATACACACACATATATATACATGTATATGTATACACACACACACACATATACATATGTGTGTGTGTGTATATGTATACATATATATGTGTGTGTTTCTATATATGTATGTATGTATGTGTATATATATATATGTATATATATACATATATATATATACATATATATATATATATATATATATATATGTATGTATGTATGTGTGTATATATAGATATATGTATATATATACACATACATGTATCTATATATACATATATAGACACACACACACACACACACACACACACACACAATATTGTCTTGAAAACTAACCTCGTTTGCCCTATGAGAAATGACAATCGTGCCAACAGTTTGAGAGATTATAATATGATCACTATCTGGTTACAATCTTCCTCTGCATTTGAGAGGGAAAACTCCCTCGTATGATAGGGGTATTTGGCATTTTCTGAGTACTTTTCACCTGAAAGTACAAAAGGAGACAAAACAAAACTAAAGGAAATAGATGGCATAAACCCTAATAGTGGACATATGAATACCATATGAGATTCCCAAAGGATGACAGGTTAAAAAGGGGATTTGAGCACATAAATGCAATGATGTCAAAATATAACTAACAGACCTTGACATATGAGAAGATAAGCTATTCCGGTATATTCACAATGATGATGCCAAGAAATGTACATTTTGCCAAATCAATTACATAGATTAGGAAGACTATTGGATCACACCATTACATAAGAGATCACCAACTTAACATACGAAAAGTAAGCAACGATAAATGGTGAACACTTTCAAGACATACGACTAAATGCATTCCTCATTATTTCCTTGAAAATATAAAAGTTCAAGAACAGTTATGTACATAGTGTAGACTCAAAAGTTCCTTTAGAAATTTCTCCAGCATTTCCCCTTCCTTAGCCCNCCCCCCCCCCCCCCCCCCCCCCCCCCCCCCTTTACATTACATAAACCTTGTATTTATAGGCTCGCCCTAATAACTAACTTTTAACTACCTTCTTTTTCAAGTTAATAACTAACTTATTTTTGTGCAATTTTAATGAGGTTATTAACCTTGTAATTTTTGCGGAAAAAGAGTCAATTGATTAACCTTGACTAAAAGTGACAAAAATCACTATTTTCAAAACTACAACTTTAAACTTGTAATTTTGATGAAAAACCAAGTCACGAGTTATTTGAGGTACTTCATGTCTCCATCCAATTCATTTGTACTTTTCATCATCATGCCACCTAGCCATTTGAGAACATCGAACAAATATCTCTTTCCATCATTATCATATAGTATCCATTCACCAATATCTTTCTTTAACTAGGCATTGTTCATCATCACTTTGTATAACTATTCCAAAAGGAAATCAAATGCACTTGTCAAACCTTCCACTATAGTAGCAGATAACTAATCATTTTTCCTTCTCTTCCAAAACACAAGTAAATGTCTAGAATCTAGAAAAACCTTGCTGCCTTCATCTGCCAAGCCAATTTATCCAACTTTGTAAAGATCTCACATGTTTATGGATCTAATATGTTTCTTGTACAAAAACATGTGCCATTTATGGCCTTCGACCTGATCACATCCAATTATCCTTTAGTTGCATTCTTTCACCAATCTATTTCTCATTAAAACATCATGCACAATGTTAGAGTATTTTCCAAAGAAACTCCAACTATTCTGGACCTCCTAGACAAAACGGGAAATGATGATGCTCGCGAAGGTAGTAACTTTAGTTCGCATCTGTCAGCCATATTTTCTTAAAAAGCTGTAAAAATCTTTCAATCGTGCCATTTTGCACACATCCGTAAATGATTGCAATCCATGACACTATCTCGTTGAAGCATTGTGTCAAACAGTTTACGTGCATTGATGGATGTGGAAACTTACACCAAAATTTGTGTTCAGCCCTTCTCTAAAGCATTCAATCAAAAAGTTTGCATGCCAGTTGTCCCTTTATGCATCTTTATATCTTATCACAAGGAACAAAACACTTGCATTTCAAATCATGGTCAAGTTCTCTATTCACTGTACCCAAGTTGACATTTTGACCCTGCCAATGACTTTGTATTGGAGTCCGATTCTTCACTGTCATTATGCATCTATTCTCTCAATGTCTCGAAGGCCTTGGGAGTTTCTTTGTAAAGTTCATTTTGTGCACGTTAACCAGCGACATCTTCAGCTATGGCATCTGACAAAAGTATCTCTTCCAATTGCATTCATGAGATAACATGTCTTTGTGGGATTTTGTCAAACACTTATCATGCCTTGCTTATGCTTCCACTTCTCGCATGCATATCAACCTGACTGATGACCACTATAATATCAGATGTATGTCTTTGAATTTGGTGATCAAATGAGTACAAATATTCTCTTTCAAATCTCTCTCATTGGCTCGGTCAAGATGCGACTGAGGTTTTGAAGTTGTTATCGTAAACTAAAAATTGCATTAGCTTGAAAATTTCTAAACCCGTTGTTCGACAAATCCACTTTGACATATTGGGCCAACACTGCACTCCATGATATGATGCCTCTTTTGAAACATGTTGTCAAACAATTCCATAGCTTGCATATTCATCTGTCATAGTATTTCCAATTGTAGTATCTGACAACATTCCCATGCTTTGATAGGTGCCCAGCCTCAGTTAACATCGTAGCATAGGCAGGGAGGATGCATGAAAGATTGGGGAGTTCCATTTTACACCAGCCTATTTGATTTTCCATGAAAGTTTTTAAATCTTTTTCCAGCAAATCCATTCGGTGTATATCTTGCAATCATTACATTCCATGCACGGCGACATTTGTTTGAGGCACTCCATCAAACGATTCAGGTTCATTGCCTACGATTCCACACTAGACATTCACGACAACAAGATTTTCATGAAACGATATATTTTTGCGGCATTTTGTCAAACGGTTAACATGCATAGTCGATGCTTCCACATTTCACATGTACGTCTACCATTCTAAATTTCAAATCTGCATCTTAATCCTTTCTCTCTATTGAGCTAACATCTCTTTCAGGTGGATTGTCAAAAATCCGCGTACCCACTCTGTGCTTCACTCTGGAATGTTCTACCATTTGCATTCGATCGGATAATTGATCTACATTTTCCTTATGCTTTCAAAGTCATTTGAAAATATGCGTTTGTGTATATCTTTAATCACTCCACTGCATCTTTTAGGAAGCATATCGTGCCTCGTTTGCAATTTCTTAAGAATGGCAAGGGTAGTTATGGCAAGTTGGAATTCGGGTTTAGATTCTTAAGATTAGGCCCCGTTTGTTTGGCGGAATTGGCAGCGTATATTTCAGTTTTGAAGCTAATTCGCTGTTTGGTTGCTAAGATGCAAAACCCGGTTTTAGACGCCGAAACCCGAATTTGACTCAAAAATGGGCTGCACAATCTTCCCACCGAAAAGGTGGAATTCAAAATGTAAACCTAGTTTTAAGTTTTTTGAACTCCATTTTATAAACTGTCGGGTCTGGAGTCTTCCCATTTGTATACTTGGGTTTGTAAATAGGGTTTCACATCTTTGTCCAACGTAGCAAACACAGCAACGAGCGCCTTTTTTTCATCGCCGCCGTTCTTCATCTTCATTGCGCGGAGGAGGAGGAGGATTAGTCAGAAGCTGCACCGTGAGTTTTATTCAATTTTGTTGATGTTTCATCGCAGATTATATTGTATTTGTTTAATTTATCAGGGATTTTGTTGGGTTTAAAACTTTTCTCCATATTATTGCACAAAAAACTGTATTAAGATTTAGAAATGGTTTCAATCGTGACTGTTGCTCTACATTATTCACTACCTCTCTGCTCTACATTATTCACCGTAACATCACCTCTCTATGCCAGGAGACATCTATACCTCCCTCTAAACTAGGGTTAGGGTAGAGTTTGCAGAGACTATCACATTGTTCATGAAAGAACGATGTTGTTACACAATCAAGCACTGAGCACAAGAATAACAATTTTTTCGTGTAGCTATCAGTGTTGAATCACATCTATTTGACCCCCCTGTACACTGACATGGTAATAGTAAACGGAGAGCCTCTACAAACAAATGGTGCAGATTTGTGGAGAAGGAATGAAAAATTGATTTTAGGTTTTGCGCATAGCGTTGAAGATGCACCATGAACAGTTAAAATGGCCCACTGAGTGCTTATAAATCCAGCGTCCACAGCCCCAAACATTTCAAATCATCTTGAGGTGTTCAGAAGTCAATTAATTGATTCCTAGCCTATTTTCCCCTTCTGCAAATATGTCTGCTACCTACGATAACTGCGACTGTCAAGACAAAATCCAGTGCACGTAAGTTTGTTCACAATCTAGCTGCTTCAATAATATACTCTATTTTTCATTTGTCGATTTCAATATACTATGTTTTCGATCTCTTGGTTTTTTTAAAGTTTCAATTTTAAATGGTTATAGAGAGGTGATGTTACAGAAAATGGCTACATATAGAGGTGATGTTACAGAAAATGGCTGCATATAGAGGTGATGTTACAAAAAATTGCTGCATAGAGAGGTGATGTTACAGAAAATGGATCCATTTTCTATAACATCACCTCTCTATGCAACCATTTTCATTTGACTGAAACCATAACTCATTTAGCTGGTATTATTAAATTCATGAGTCTTGCCTAAACTCTGTATCCCATATAGATCAATGGATTTCCAAGCCCTGTTCGAACTCCATTGGCTGACAAAGTTGAGGTGTTGGCTTTACATAGACAAAGGCAAAATCTTAACTCAAGCCTTTTCAATATACCTAATTTGTGCTTAGCTGCAATCATTGCATTCCATGGACGACATCTCTTTGAGGCATTATGTAAACAATTTGTCTGAGCTATCTATGCTACTATATTTTGCATACCTCTTCCAAGTGGTTGCAATTACAACATTTGGCAAAACTCCTTTCTTTTATGATTGATGGATGTCCATACTCTGTTTACCGAACAATGTCCTTTCTTTAGCTACAAAAATGACTAAGCAGTTTATTATATGACACAGTATCATGGACAAAACCCATTTAAAATTTTTTACCTAACAATGTAACAACCTAACCAAGCATTTCATTGCAGAGCCCATCCAAAATTGTATTGAGTTGTCTTTTCTTAGACAGTCATCTCTAGAATGTGGTTTAGAAACGTTATGTAGCCTACTATATATTATTATTAATAATACAAACTATCCATAAGTGAGGGGGAGCATCTCACTATTCCACAGATTATGGCAGGAGACATCTATACCTCTGTCTAAACTAGGGTTAGGGTAGAGTTTGCAGAGACTATCACATTGTTCATGAAAGAACGATGTTGTTACATAGTCAAGCACTGAGCACAGGAATAACAATTTTTTCGTGTAGCTATCAGTGTTGAATCACATCTATTTGACGCCCCTGTACACTGACATGGAAATAATAAATGGAGAGCCTCTACAAACAAATGGTGCAGATTTGTGGAGAAGGAATGAAAAATTGATTTTAGGTTTTGTGCATAGTGTTGAAGATGCATCATATTTATTGGTAAGTAGAAATGACAGCAAGTTAGCAACAACACAAACACCTGTGGGTCAATAACAATAAGTCAAAGGATGATATGCTCACAATCACTAATCACAATAACAACAGTATTGTTCCATAATCACAAGTTTTTCAAACCTAATTATACCAAATGTCTCCACAACAGCAGATGATGACATCAATAATTGTCATTGCCCCTTGACAACAGATCTAATTGTTATTCAATACTGACATTTGTTTTAACTTTTAAGAGTTGGCCAATTCAGTAATACTATCATCTAAACTCTGATACATATCTTGTGATATCTTCAAGCAGGATCCTAGGGAAACTAGACAAGAATC
>MU224881.1:1244880-1255730 GCA_018584345.1 Thuja plicata | reverse complement strand
CAACTCAATGCATGGATGCTGAGGAGAGTGTGTGGGATGAGATTTTGAAGGTAGGGTGGTCTTTCTAATGATTTGATTGAAATATTATTGCCTTCTTATAAATTTAATAATGAAACACAAAACCTAATCCATTTATTTATACCAACATGGAGAGGACAGAGTTCAAAAATGCCAAAGTGTATAGGAAGCAACCCTTCCGATACTTCAATGATTTGAGTGTAATTGTTGGTAATGACATTGCTGAAGGTAATGCAACTACGACTGCCCATGAGAGTGAGGAAGGGAACCCTATGGAGGAGGCATTCGATGTGCATGATGAAGAGGACATTGGTTTCGGTATAAATCTTGACAGTGCTGCTGATTTGGATGAAGACCTTCATTCAAATCAGTCCACTGCAAATAAAGGAACTCCTACATCATCATCATCAAGATATGGAAAGAGGAGAAAGGAAAGTATGACCAGTTCCTTGGATGTCATCTGTGAAACAGTCAAGAAATTAAAAGATAGCCTCAAAAATGTTCACCTCCATAAAGTGGATAAATCTGATGAGGATACTGGTTTCCTTAGCGCGTATAACGCTCTCAAATCCATCCCTGAATTGAGTTGAGGTGTTTTTGTGAAGGTAGATGACAACTTCGTGCTTCAACGTGAAAGAGCCAAAGGGTTCTTACTAATGAATGAGGAGGAGAGAGTGGAGTGGATTGCATTCACATTTGGTGGATTGTGATGATCCACACTGCCCAAAACATTCACAAATTTAATGAGGTTTTAACTTGACATTAACCGAAATTTATTTTTTGTATTTAGACTTTTCAGAGGTCTTCAAAACATTTTCATCTGTTATAACTTACCCTTTTCAATGTTTCATGAGGTGACAGTATTGTTGCATCACTTTTTACAATGTTGATATGGTACATAATGATGATAATTATAAGTTTTAGGGATTTTGCAGAACTTGGAGCGAACACCTCTTCTACTTACATGTTTATAGATCACATCTAATGTTGAACATTAAGATTGTTATGGTAACATGTCTTATCATTCTTTGTTGTCAATTGTAACTGCCACATATGCTATTATCGAATGAGAATGAATTTGTATGTTTGCCCGTGCACATCAAAATTTTACTGCACAGGGATCCTGTATCAAGCCCATAGGTAGAAGTTTGGCCAGAATGTTGCATGTCTTCATTATGTTTTTTCTGCTTTCATCTATGATTGTCTTAAATAAATTTCAATAAGTTGTTCACTCTCTTCTCTATCCTTTCTCATTACATCTCTTCATGCATTCTTCTCTATCACCAAATACAAACTGGATGGTTTTCTTCCCACCTTCTCCACTTGTTGACTGTCCACTAGATTGTTGTTCATTGTACCTCACATGGGTATCCTTAACTCTTTTTTTCAACACCTCCTTTCACTTGCTTCAATCTTCTCTCCATACTTAGAAGACTATCCTCTTTACCCAGTTGAACGTATTTGAATGATATGCTTTTTGTATATGGGCCGATGGAGCAAGGTATGTGAATCAGTCTTATAACTCTCACATCTATCATTCTTATAACTGTCCCCTTACAACTCTCACATCTATACAACTGGGTAGCCAACCATCTCCAACAAATGACAACCCATCCTATTACAATGAAACCAATGAGTAGAACAATTACATCAATATGAAACCTTGGATTATTTAAATTATATAATGTGTTTGACAAGAGGCAAACTATGACACAAGTTGTGACGATTATCCTAACTGTTGAACTAAAAACTGACCTGTAGACCACATAATCAACTTGACAAACACGAGCAACAAACCATGAACTGAGCACTTCATCTTCAAAAACATTCCAAGAAATCCTCTCATTTGAGAATTGAAACTCGTCTTCTTCAATGATGGGGGAAATTGCAGAAACCCTTTGGCTCAAAAGGCCATGAATAGTTTTACTTGCTAAAGTTGTGCAACCTAGTATCAAACTAAGGAATATAACACACATAAATACAACCAGATCTGCAATTGTCATCCAGTTTTTTGACCAATTATGTGGGGCCAATTCCAGAAGATCACTCGGGCTCTTTAGAAGGAGGGCCACTTCAGAAGCAATTTGGGTGCAAATAGTTATTGCTAAGGTCACAAAAGTCCACACACTTGGAGCAGACATTTCGAGCATTACATAGGCTATGAAAACACAAACAACAACTCTTGCACTAACGATCAAATTATGTTCTCCAAGCACTCTAAAATATTCAACGTAGTAGCCATGGATGAAATTACTGGAAGTGGTCCACCAGACAATGATCTGCACTGTCACACCGGTGAGGGCGAAGGCCTTTCCTGGCAGCCAAATTTCTTGTTTGTTATATGCCCGCCATACATCCAATCCTATCAACAAACTGAACACACCATAGCATAGCATAGTGAATAAATTGACAAGTGCTCCACCGTAGATATTTTCCAAGTCTATATCATAAATGTGCAGGAAACACAAATAAGGAGAAGTGAAGGATAATAACTCTCACATCTATCATTCTTATAACTGTCCCCTTTTATGACTGAAATCATATTCTTTGTCATTTTAGTCCACTATCAAACTCACAACAATAGAAACAGCCTTCTTCTACAAAAGAAAAGACAATCAAGAGAATATGGAGATACATGGCATAGTTGATATGCATGAGAGACCCATGAAATAAATTGGGCCTACATGTTGTTGGTGTATTCATTTCATTTCATGCATGATGTTGTAACGATGTGCATGATTTCATTACAAAGGCCTATAACCTCAACTAGAACCCAATAAGAAGAACCTAAATGTTTTATGTCTTCATTATGTTTTGTCTGCTTTCATCTATGATTGTCTTAAATGAATTTCAATAAGCTGTCAAAGAATCAATGCAGTCTACAAATGCAACTTATTATTATCTTCTACCAGATTCACACCTATTTGTAATATAGATCACTGATGATTTGCACCTCTCCCACCTGTAGTTTAATATTCAATAAATTGATACACAGACTGCACTCAAAATTGTAAACAATTTTGCATTACAAGCATCAATACAACTCTCTAATACTCAAAAACATATACATTCTAGAGCATTTGAAATCTATTTTCTATGAATTATGGCAAATAAAAAATAAATAAAGTTATGCTATTGCTATCAGGATTCAACTGTGTAATTTTTGGACCAAACTCATTGACCCAAGTTTTATGAATACGGGTTCACAAGAACCCATCTCTCGTCCAGTAAATAAAGCCCAAAATTTTCAACTTAAATATCAAGGTTTTCACTTTTCAATTATCCAAAGAAGGTATCTTGGAAATCATGTATTGGAATTATAATATGCACACACTTTGTATTCTTATGCTCACGCTGGTGCACGGAATGTAGACAAATATGTGATATTCCTCATTTCTAATTCACAAAACGACATTACCAATTCACAAAACCAATACAAGAGTAGAACACAAAACATTATGCTTGACAAATCTGCCTTGACACTGCTACAAAACATTAATATGCTTGACAAATCTGCCTTGACACTGCTACAAAACATTAATATGCTTGAAAAATCTGCCTTGACACTACACATTCCTCTTATATCTTCACAAAGGGGGAAACCTGATTGAGAAAGTGTTGACGGGTCTTTGTGACCGGGTCCGCCAATAGATGTAAGTTGTCACCGGGTACCAGGGTACCGGCCAACTTCGCCTGTAAAGGTTGTCCGGAGAAATGAGATTCCTCGGGTCTTCAAGCACGTGAGAGTCGGGTCTCGACAATGCGGGAGCTTAGTTGGGAAATGTGACTATTTTTTTCAGGGGGATAGCTAGTTATCTTGGCTCGTCTCTTTCGGGGATTCAAGTGAGTGGGGTTTCCTGCAAGCATTCGTTAACTTTACCAAATAAACTTCAAAAGATATTGTAGAGTTAGAAATAATCCATCTACCTATAGTTATACTTTAAACATTCAAAACATCAACAATGCTCTAACACACTATGCTAAATACTAAAGAAATACAGAACCATCAGTTCATATTTAATCAATAGCAGAAAGAAAGGAGGTCATTAATCTACTTGAAGTATTAGAGAAAATGACATAAGAACATAAAGCATAAAATACCGTCAACCCAGAGATCAAAATGCTAACAACTTCATTGATAGAACCCTTCCTTCTTCATTAACATATCTCCAGCAAGCACTGGTGTGTGTTACAATGGTGGCTCCAAGGGAGCATCTATCTACTGAAAGCTTTTAAAACTAAGGAGCATTGAGCTCTGCAACTAAGAAATGAGGAAACTAAAATGTTATTAACTGTGGACCACAAAATCATCAATTTGCCGACCATTGGAATGAGGTTGGACTTATTATTTATACACAAGACTTGACATAAAACTTAAGCTAATTTATTTTACACTTTACAATATAATACTATTTTTGGTGGCCAGTACTACCTGCTCCATGCTACAAAAGACCTCGAGACGGAAAAGGTATGACATGTCAAAGGAATAAGACAAGAAGAGAGGAGTGGAAGAATTGGCCTTGAGGGGAGAGCTAGTAGGAGAAGAGAAGAATTTTGATCCCCCGGGGATCGAGGCTACATGCCTCATAAATGGGAAAGTGACACCTTGTCTCCGACGTGCTAGGTGTAACGTTGAAGCGGTGCCTTGGGAAGACCATCTGTCAGAACCCTCTTGTCAATCTGACATGCCTTGTTGTGGTTACTTGCCTACTGACACCTTTTATTGACTATCTTGAAAGTGACCGGCCGACCTTGGGAACCAGGACATGGGTCACTTTAAAGAATTCCAAAAATAATATTGGATTTGGGACTCCGGGATCCGGGAGCTCGCGCCCCAAAGAATGAATGAATACAAAAATTACATCTCCTAATGATCATCTCTGAAATCTGGAGGAATTTATTGCTCCTTAGTATCATTGAATGTCTGCAGAAGCTGGGTGATCCTATCTTCATCTATGTCCTTAAGGCCGGCCCTTCGGTATTTGGCCACCTCCAATTGGTCGTCCAAATCAGGAACATTTTCCTTGAACTCCACGGCCATCTTGGTCCCGTCTTGACTTTGAAGCACCATGCGAGTGAGCCTTGACATTTTCGCTCCATGCATTCCCTCCGGGGATCCATACCGAGACTCCATCAACTCATCGAACTTTCCCAGGACATATTCCTCTGGAGTGCATGTTTCAGTGCTGAAGGGATCAGCTCCGGAGACCTTGGAGATGAATGACTTGTACAAATTGAAAGAATATTGAACTTCCTGGACTTTGTCACACATAGCCCCTACCAGTTGCTTGATTACCTCCAATGTGAGGTCAAGTCTGGAGTGTTGGGTCTGGACAAAGTCAAAAGACTCCTCTCCTAAAATTCTAGCCTTGGAGACAATTTCTTCTCTGATGCCAATGAGCTCTTCCATCTCGGTTTTCCATGCCTCATAAATTTTTATGTCTCCCTCCCAAATAGAGATAGTAGTTTCGGCCTGATGTAGAGTATTGCTGGCCGTATACAAGTTTGGGAGTGTGGACGCCAAGAAATGTCAGACATTTCCCACCTATTTTGTAACCCACTCATCAACTGCCTGGGCTTTTCTTTTCATTTCCCTTAATTAATATATGTCACTCTGAGGGAGTGGTGCATCAGATGCGGAGGCACCCAAGGGAATAGCAGTAAGAGGTTGCGCGAGCTCCATTAGCAACCCCATGAGATTGGCATTCTTTTCCTTTTCCGCCCTGAATTTATGGGCCTCCTTTTCATAGTGGGCCTCCACCACCTTGGTCGCTTCTTTCAATAGGTCTAGTTCACCCTATTTCCCCCTCTTCCCCAGTGATACTTGAGTAATGGAATATTCATCGGCCTTAGTTGTTGCTTTGTCTACATCCAGGGAAGGTGTCGCGATCACCACGATTGTTTCTCCGCCCAATCCAGTCATAAGAGTATGGATTGTCTAAGATTTCTTAGTTTTAGGAGGGTCCTGCATTTACGCCATCATCTCTGCCAAGGAGAGATGGGCCTTGGGTGTCGCCGAGGCCTTCCTCTTGCGAGACTCCACCAACCATTGTGGTGGTAGGGGTAGCTTTGCAGCCAGAATATGTTCCTGTGATTTCTCCCTGGGATCTTGTTGCGCCCCTTCGATAGTGCAAGTTGTTTCTAACTCCTTCCCTATATCTTTAGGTTCACCAGCGATACTTACCCTGATGGTGTTTGTAACATTTTCCCCTGTGTTTGTATCCTTGACAATGTTACGATCATTGTTTGTTTCCCCGGGGTTCCTCTCATCTTGCTGCTATTCATTAGCCTCTGTTGCTGGGATGTTTTTTTCAATTGGTGTATCCTCTGGAGGTGGGGGAGGCATCAGGCCAAGATTCAATGTTTGGGCCACTGTGATCACTTCCCCAAATTTTACCTTTGGAAGTGGCGTTTGGAGCACGACAATTGGGGTTACGGTTGCTCCCGTAGGTCCAGTTTCCCCCGTCAATGTCATTTTCTCATCCTATGTCTGTCTGCCCTCCTCAATCTTGGTAACCTATATCTCTAGGACTTCGGAGATATCCACCTATTCCTATCCCTTTTCTTCTTCTTCTTGGGCCTCCTGCTCTTGTGCAGGCTCTTGCTCCGTGAGTTCATCCTATGCGACAATTTCTTCCGCTGACTTTATGATATCCCCCTGCAAATTTCCAAATTCATCAGTTCCAAACAAATCGTCAAATTCATCATGGGGAGGGGGGTTCTCTGGGACATCCTTAGGCTCTTTGTCCAGCTCTAGGGAGTCAGAAGAAACAATTTGTACTTCTTGGATGCTTGGCATCCCAAGTTCCGGCTCCGCCCTTGGTTGAGAGTTAGTCTTCTTTTTCTTTCTCCTGGTTAACAAAGGGGGCCCTGCATCCATTAGAGCTGCCTTCTCCTCTTTCGCTCTAGCTCATGTTGCTCGAACCATCAATCCTGCCAGTGAAGGGGAAGAGGGAGGACGAATGGGCCCGGTCATGAGTACCGGGGTGGCCAACCACGTGATTAGTTTATCTTTCATCTGCTGGGAGACCGCCAGCATCTATTGTATTTTCTCTTGTCTGAGGACTATAGATGGGGTTTGTGATGGGGTCCTCATTATTCTTTTTCCTTTATCCTCTCCCTGTGAAGAGGTTCTGGCCTCAAAGGTCAGGCCCCGCATTGTCGGGCCAACTCTGCGTGTACTCCCTGGGCATGCCCTTTTGAAAAAAGCGTGGCCTACGCTCGACCATGTCGTGAGTGATATCTTCAATAGTTGGCCCCTCCTAGGCATTCCAATCTACTAGAGGAAGAGCCATCTTTTCAATTCCCTTCTCTTTGTACTGAGGGTCTATAGTGGACCCAGTGTCCGAAAAGTCACCTCAGAATTTTTGAAGCTTTAACCTTTCCATCATCCCCATTGTCATCTAGACGAAGTGCCAGCTCTGGAATTCAAAATCATCTTGGCAATCATCCCAGAAGTCCTCCATGTGGAATATATGGGGCTCTGATTCCTGGGGAAGCACCGTTGCTATTTTACCTAGTGGATCAAAGTTCTTCCATACCAGATAGAATTATGTTAAGCCCAAGCTTTTAAGCTCATTGTCTGCCTCTTTGGCTGCGGCCAGACTACAAGAGTAATTCCCACAGGTGATTGGGAATGGAAAATTGACCACCTTCTTCACAGTGTAGAGGGCGTATAGTTCCAGGATCTGCCGACAGTATACCAAAAGAATTATTTTGTTCCCACAATGCTTGGGCAACAAATAGGGTTTCCTGGAGAAGTCGGTTACCCGAATGTAAGTATGCTACTAGAACTGGATATAGTAGTGGCCATAACTTCTAACCAAATCCATTGCCTCCTTAGAGAGGTGGTACTCGGCATCCTGGGTAGGTGTGAGAAGATTATAGTAGATGAAGGCATCGTTCACTCGGCAGAAGCTGAGGAAGCTAGCCTCCCATTGGATTTGCGGGAAATAATCCCAGGGAGCCTTTTGGCCTAGGCCAACCCCAAGTACACCTAAAGTGAGCAGCCCATTTGTGATGGGGCGTTGTTGTGCTAGGGCCCAGAGAACATAGGATGTCATATAAAATTTAGAGGTCTGGGCCACCTGAAGGAACTGCGAGTCCACATGGTTCGAAATGATGGCAGCCCAATCAAAATATTGTTCACCGGTGGAGATTCCTAGTAGGAAGTAATACATCCGTCCCAAGAATTCTCGAGCATGGGGTTGCCCAAAGATCTTGCATAATGCTATGATCCCCATCTAGATACTTTCTTTGAATTTGGATATGGGGTTTCAAGCTTCATTCTTTTGGAATCTTTCTTTGGGGTCTTCAGCCACTTGTTGTTCAAATACTGCCAGGCCATAACCTCTAGCTACTGAAATTGTCCCAAGGCATCGGATCAGGTGACGACGGCTACTTCATCAAATTGAGGGATCCCCAAACCTACCTGAGAAGTTGCAGCGTCTAGGGAGACCATGGGTGTAGGATATCCGATCGGGACCGGGGCGGCGAGCATGACGGCCCGGACGAATGAGTTGTATTGTGCTGCAAGGGTGAGAATGAGTTTTGGGGCTTGCATGGAACATGGGAAGCAAGCGGCCTTTAGAATCCTGGATTCTCCAACATTGATGGTCAACTGGTCCCTGGCTGTTCATTGGATGAACATCATTTTGACCAGGGCCTGCATTTCTGCCCACATTCTGACGCCAGTGTCAGTAATCAACTGGACCTTGGATTCGATCTTTGATCCCATAATAGTATTGTTCTTCATATATTTCATGCTGAGGGGAAGATTTTCCAGGGCCCTCTCATTCTTAGACCTGACGACTGCCCTGGTGACTGCCGTGGTGGGGAGATCTGGACTCCCGGGTGGAGAGGATGCAAATGCCTCTGACATAGTGAAAGCATGATGTTTGAAAACCTGCAAGGTAAGGCGACCGTCAGAATCTTCATAAGATAACATGCTACTCCAGATTGCAGAGAACTTACCACCGCATTGCGCATTTCACCTAAAAAGTTAGTTTACGTAAAAATATGGAAAGATATGCATAGGATGTCGACTTGGGAATTCAGCCACTATTCGGGCCCAGGGATTTTCAGCATGTTTGACGGAAGTAAGATATAGGCTGGGCAAGGACATAGGGCCCGGAGTCTAGAAAACTAACCGTTGGGAGGTGCGACCGGAAGATGAGTTGTCAGGCTTACATGGGTGTCACATGGTCATGCAATAAATGGGAGTTATGGTGACGAAAATGCCAACTGTCCGAACACGCGCGAGATGAAAGCCACTTGGCAGAACTTAAATGCGCACATGGGAAATAAATGTGCCATAAAGACTGATTCGATGACAGAGAGAGAAACTGCCATGGTTGAAACTAGCCAAGAGTCGAGTTCCAACCAGGTGGTATTCCGCCGTGTGGGTGAGCTCACAAAATTTGAAAAACTAGACAAGAGCATTGTGAGCTCGACCCAAAACCAGAAGGATATACACTGGATATACATAGGAATTCACAGAGGGCCGAAGGCCGAAATATATAAACACTAAAAACATAGCATTTACAAGCCTTTTACAAACTATTTACACTATTATACACATTTACACAGACTACCCTAAGAGAATATACAATGTGTACATTAATCTACAACTGCGCAGAGGGCAGACAACCCTCTCATAGAGCCAACCCACCAACGGGAGGCAAACCAAAAACACAAAATGCAGAAGGCAAACCAGCAAAATGAACGAAACAAAAACCAAAAACAAAAGGGGACAACAAGGAAAACAAATGAAACAATAAGAAACTAGAGGACAAGCTGAGAGCCTACCTGAAAATATCAAGAACAACAGGGAAGAAGCACACTAGGAGCACGTCTGCAACAAGTTCTACCCTCAAATGATCACAAATAGACACCTCGAATCAACTGGTAATCGTCCACTAAGCACAGAGTAATTCGCAGGTTAAAATCACCTTAATTCACCTTGAATCGCTCCAAATGCACAAGTGTTTTTAATCGCGGTAACTGTAACAATGGCGTGTAAATTCTATTTATACCCAAGGTAAAAACAAGTTACCCTCTTCTCCGCAAACTCCGGAACAGGTAGACCTCCAGACTTCGGGCCCAAAGATTCCATGCAACCATATCTTCTCGCGAGGAGAAGATATCGTGACAGAGAATCTTGGAGTCTGAAATCTGGCTCTGGAAAGAACAAAAAACTCCGGGACCGGGTCCCAGAGGCATGAAAGACAAAAGCAGAAAGAAAACAAACCTCACGGGAGGGAAAACCTAGAGAAGGAAACAAAGAAAATAGAAGACAAGGCAAGAGCCAAAGCGAAAAGAGGGGACCCAACATTTTACCCACAAAATGTAGGGACAGGTATGCAGAGCATAACAGAAAGAAATGTCATATTGCAAGGGTGGAAACTGTTAAAATATTGTTCATTCGTGTTTAATAAATGACATAACAATTATTATTATATATATATATAATGGGATATAGAATATATATTAAATTAAATATATAATATATATTTTATGATATATCAAACAAATCATGATATATATATATATATATATATATCACGTAATAACTAATATTGAATCGACTGTCCAAAGTGATAAAATAGTTTAACATATTCATTAACATGAGTCACGATACTTATCGTGATTGGCATATGTGACAGTCACGATAATATCGTGACTGTTCATATATGACAGTCACGATAGTATCGTGACTGTTCCATTTCCTTATATTTACTGTGCGGTCGATTATGCTAAGTAAACCGTATGTTAATAGTTTGTTTAAATATCAACAGTCATGACTTATCACATACGATAAGTTATGACTGCTC
>MU224881.1:1228076-1238922 GCA_018584345.1 Thuja plicata | reverse complement strand
TATTTAAAAGGAACAAGTGAACTTGGATTAAAATATGACAAGACTGAAATTCAACTTCAAGGTTATTCAGACTCAAATTGGGCAGGAAGTTCCACTGATCGTAAAAGTACCACAGGAGTTTGTTTCAATTTGGTTTCTGCAGTAATTTCTTGGTTTAGTCGGAAACAATCAACTGTAGCTCAGAGTTCAATAGAGGCAGAATACATGGCTGCATCCATGGGAGCTAGAGAAGCAGTATGGTTAAGGAAATTACTTTTTGATCTATTTGGTAAACCATTATTACCTACTATTATTCATTGTGATAATCAGAGTTGCATCAAGCTCTTTGTAAATCCTATTTTTCACAATCGGTCAAAACACATAGAGATTCCATATCACTATGTGAGAGATATGGTAGACAGGAAAATCATTAAACTAGTCTACATCAGCACTGAAGAACAAAATGCTGATATCTTCACTAAATCTCTTGCAAGGGTGAAGATAGAATTCTTCAAAAAGAAAATTGGTTTGATCCAAATATAATTATTGTTGTACATATTATTCATGAATATATATATATATATATATAATTATTGAAATATTTAAAATTTGTGAAGATGACAATCTTCTGTGTATCGGTTTTATTTCAGGGTGGCGATCTTGACAATAGAAACTAGGCTTCAAGATAGACTCTTGAAAGGGGTTGAGCCGGATTGGTCCGGACGTCTTGTTACTGAGGTTATCACTTGTTGTGTAACAATTGTTAAGATAGACTCCTGAAAAGGGTTGAGCTGGATTGGTCCGGACGTCTTAATATGTATATTGTTATTATGTGTGATAACTTATCATGATATGACATTTTGGATTGAGCCAAATATCATGATATGAAAATTCTACAAATCTGGTAAACTCTCTCTCAAGAGGGAGTGTTAAAATATTGTTCGTTCGTGTTTAATAAATGACATAACAATTATTATTATTATTATTATTATTATATATATATATATCACGTAATAACTAATATTGAATCGACTATCCAAAGCGATAAAATAGTTTAACATATTCATTAACATGAGTCACGATAATTATCGTGATTGGCATATGTGACAGTCACGATAATATCGTGACTGTTCATATATGACAGTCACAATAGTATCGTGACTGTTCCATTTCCTTATATTTACTGTGCGGTCGATTATGCTAAGTAAATCGTATGTTAATAGTTTGTTTAAATATCAATAGTCATGACTTATCACATACGATAAGTTATGACTGCTCATGCTTGACATGTTTTAATTCAATATATATAGTTTCTATTCTTTGTAGAATCAATTAATAACAACGGCAATTGTATTCTACAGCATCTTAGTTCTTATAGTATCTTCAGATCTATATTTCTTAACAAAAAAAATTTTCTTCTTGCATTTGTTAGTCCTCTTGCTTTTAACATATTTAAGTGGAATACACCAAGGAGTACCACATGATGAATGCTTAATATAATGCATTGTCAACGTGTACTCTCAAAAGTGTCCATTTCTAGTTCTTGAGAACAGATGGTGATATAAATGTGTTTTGGTAGATGACTATATTGTTCATGCTTTTGTCTCATGGTAAAGAAACATAAATGGATAGTTTTGAGACTACACGTATGATGATAGTGTGAGACTACACATGTTGATATTAAAAAAGTTTGAAATAGCTTCTGGATTCGATTGTGTATATATTTTTTCCATCAACATTTCTGATCACACTCTGTGATCCTTCATCAGGATGAAAGAGAAAAAGGATTGAAAGGGAATTCAATCATTTTGCTCTCTTTCAATCATTTTGTTATCTTTCATCCTGATGATCGATCACAGAGTGTGATCCGAAATGTTGATGCAAAAATTTTGTACACAATCAAATACAATGAACTATCTGATAAGAAAATCTAAAGTACACAAACATGGATACTCCACATATGCTAATAAAAAAATGAGCTATTTGATGATTTTTTACTGTTCATATTTGTAAACAATCAATATTTCTGATGGTGCTCCTTGGTGTATTCCATTTAAAAATAAACTAGTTTTAGTTTTTCTATCATGTTTAGTTTGTATATGCAAGATTGACCATCTAACAGTACAGATAGTAATGGGAAGAATGAATGGGATATGAGACGGTTTCTCGCCGAGTATGGGGCAAAAGGGCGTAGAGCGTGCATTTCCCTACATTTTTCTTATTTAACGGTGTGTTTTTCACACCACCATTCATTTCATGGATATGTTCTTCCCCATCTTCTATCTAATGTTATAGATGTTTCATTGTATTTATTGTATAAATTCGTAGTATCAGCATATTTGAAACTTTTTCATTTTGTACTAATAGAAAATAGTCATATTGTTATTTGAATGTTGCTATTTGTCTCCAATACTAAGTTTGGTTGCTTCAATAGTATGAATGAACAAAAATCTGTTTGATACAGGGGTGATGGCTATGATAAATGTTCCTATGTGTGACTGTGGTGATTGAGTGCGCTGCGTGTTGAGGACGTCACACATAGACAATAATTAGAACCGTAAATTTTGGACTTGCAAAAATAAGAAAAAGGTTGTAAATAGCAATAAATTTAATGTTTACAAATAAAAAATATTAATCATTATATTATATTTAATGTTTAAGATTTATATTGTAGGATGGCGGTGGATGTGACTACATTCAGTGGGCCGATGATGCCCTATCTCTGTCTACATCATCTGCACCATCTAGACATATACCTATTATGGATGATGAGTGCAAGTCTTGCAAGGCGCTCGAGACCACTATTGCAAAAGTGGAGGCTACCTATAAAGCCGATGTCAAGTTTCTACGATGTTTTATTTGTGCTCTAATCGCACTACTTTGTTGGGTCATTCAGCAGATATATATATATATATATATATAATCCCTAAGTTTTGTTGATGATTAGTGACCTACACTTAGTCATTTACTTAGGCAGTTTTAGTTGGTTATCACTGTGGCCGAGCAAGTTTTAGGTTGTCGAGTTACATCATGCCGAGCCGAGTAGAATATTAAGTGCCGAGCAACAGAGATATTAAGTGCCGAGCAGAACAGTTTTTGCATACATGTCAGGATTGATTCAAAATTTGATGTAAACGGTTTAGGCTGACTTGTATGAGATTCGAGCCGACATTTGTACGCATTTAATATTTGTCTATTGAGTTAATTACGCATTTAATTGTTTTATACTATGCATGGCATGGAGCCAATCAGGAAATTAGAATGCATTGGAAGCATAAACTATAGATCTTCATCGTTGATCTAGATCTCGCTGCCAGATCCAAAAAGACATATAAGATTGCTTCTAACCCTAGAAAATAGAAGAGTGTAAGCAAGAGATATACAGAGAAGGGTTGTTGTTCATGAGAGATGAATAGTAAGTCATTTTGAGAAGAAGCCTAAATCAAGCAGAATGACAGAGCAGTGAAAAATAGAGTAAAGACATATCAAATTGAGAGATCACAGAAGGTATTGGAAAGAGCAGATCCATCATCAGCATCTGAGTGCATAATGAAGGATCACTACTTAGAGCATTCTAACAGGTGTATCAGGTGAAATCTCTTAACAAAGTGGTTCTAGCATACCGTTTTAAATCTCTTAGTAGAGTGCTTACTTTACTGTAAGTTGAAATCCTTTAACAAGGTAGACTGTAATGATCTTCAGTTCTTAACCGAACAAACCTTTAACCAGGTAGATTGCATGTTTCCATCAAACTCTTGTAGCCCTAACAGGCACACTTTATTGCTGTAATAGTGAAGATTTTGTGGGTGTCATCCCCACCCCATTTTTACCTATTTGGGTTTCTGGGTTACCAAATTTTGTGTTATGAGTTATACATTTCATGTTATTGATGTTATATGATGTTAGGTTAAATTCATATATGTATGAATGTGAATCAATTTGTTTTATGTAGTTAAGTTTTAAGATTTGATTCACCCCCCTCTCAGTATCTTTCTTTCCCCAGTATTGTACTTCCAACAATTGGTATCGGAGCTAAGTTCACCTACAAAATTTTTTAATCAGCTTGTGAGTACAGATCTTGAGATGGAGGTTTACAAGTTGGGTAAAGTCATTGAGAATTAGAAGATTGAGATTCAGTTAGCATTACATCAGCTTGAGATAGAAAGACGAGAATTGAAGAAATCATTGACAACTAGGAAAGATTTGGCCAAACAAATGAATGATACTCATTACCAGGAAGATAAAACTGTAAATCTATTTTAGAATGGAGATTCTACTGAGAGCGATGCAGCAATTGCAGATCTACTAAAAAAGAACAATGCATTGTGTGAAGAAGTCAGAAACTTGAAAAGAGAACAAGAAATGCAGACAGTAAGACTATGTGAAGTAGTGGAACAAAAGAAGAAAGCAGAAGATGACAAAGCTATGGCAGAAGAAGACAAAAGAGTGATAACTATTAGACTTGATGAAAGGACACATGATGTGTAAATGATGACAATCAATCAGGTTGACATGACAAATCAACTGCTACTTGCAAATCAGGAGATTAGTAGGAAAGATATGGAAATGATAAATTTGAGATCTAAGAACAATCAATTGAAAGATGATTTGAGATCTGAGAAGGAACTGAATGAAAGGTTGAATAAACCTAATGAAGCTTTGACTCATTTTGAGAATTTGATGGAAGCATCAAGGAGGACAAAGGATTATTTTGGATTAGGTCACACTGAACCAAAGACATCTGTTGAGAAAGGAGAATCATCTAAGAATGGTGAAAGGAGGAATGCAAATACAAAGCAAAAAAAGCCTATTTTCCACCACTATGGAAAACCAGATCATACAAAAAACATTTGCCGAAGCAAGAAAGGTAAGTCCAATCCTAAACCTAAGTTCAATGGTTACTGTTTTAATTGCAAGAAATTTGGACATAAAGCACATGAATGTTGGGCTAAAGCAAGTGATGCACCTCCCAAACCAAGATTTAATGGTTATTTTTACAAGTGTCAGAAACATGGTCATAAAGCACAAGACTGTAGATCCAATGCTAAACAACAATGGACATCAAAGACACAAACAAAATCATCTAAGAAAGGAAACACTTACAACTGGGATTATAATACAAGGTAGAGTTGTCATTACTGTGAAGAATATGGACATGCACCTGAAGATTGCTTAAAGACACATTTCAGAGGGAAATCTAAGAGTTGGATGAATGGAATCTTAGTCTGTTTTAGTTGTTTGAAGATAGGTCACACTAAGAGAGAGTGCAGGACAAGAGTTCCTACTCCTACTGTTGAAGAAATAAGAGCACATATGAACCAGACATGGGTAAAGAAAATAGACCAAGCAACAGTGAATCCACTCAAGCTGAGGTCACCCAATCCAATAGATCAGGTGATCACACCATCTCTAACTAAGAAATAGAGGTATGTAAGGAACTGCATTTAAATTTCAAATCTTACATCAGTTCCTAATATGTAAATGTGCCAAAGTCCATATCTGCATATGTTAAGATGCACCAGGACATGTTTGTGACAAGTGCCAGGAAGAGCTATCTGCACTATAGGTGTCGAGTTGGTTAGCCGAGTAAGTTGTGATGGCCAAGTATGGTAAGCCGAGTGGTATGCAAGTTGTGTTAGTCGGCCAATGACAGCTGGCTTGCACTAACCTGACGGGTAAAATATTTATTTCTTACCTATCTTGACCTTTCGAGTATATATAAGGATGAACAGTCTATTATTCATTTTTACCTTGCAATTTTCAGAATTCACAGAGCGATCGAAGAAGTTGCAGAATTGATCTTAGTAAATTTTGTTTCGATAATTTCATTAGCGTGTCGTTGGCAACTCTAAGTTGCACAGTGCGAAGTGTTACTTGCCGAGGTACCCTGTTCTTCATTCTCAAACCCTAATTTCAAATATTATGGCTGCAAGTTCTTCCGCACCAGTCAAGGGAATGGAGGAGGAGCTGAAACAAATTAAGCTAGTAAGGAGTGATGCGTGTGCACCACCAAACTTTTGAGCTGTTCCCGAAAGTGCAATTTTAAGTGATCTGAACGGAGCTCTCTCATAAATCCCACCAAAGGTACTTATGATTCATGATGTTAGATCCTGCTACATGGTTAAAATTGGTGAAGTGGGTGATAAAGAATTAAGGAAATCCTACAACAAGTTATGCGAAAATGGAATTCTGAAAGATGAATTCAAGCATTTAGCCGACAAAGGGTTAACTCATGCCCTAGATTTTTTTCCAGAATTCAAGGATGAATGGATTAAGGTTGTCCTAAGCCGAGTTCATAATATGCATATGTGGCTGGACAATGGACCAGTTAGGATCACAAAAGATATTATCCATAGAGTAACTGGATATCCTGTCATCAGTGGTAAACAAACTATGAGAGATCAAAGTAAAGAAGAGATAGCAGCTAACACTAGAGCTGTCTGGAACAATAGAGGTATGACTATCTCTACAATTGAAGATTTAGAACTTGACTTTGGAGTGAGAGTGATTTCCCACAAGTTCTATCAGTCGAGCCGACTGGATAGTGTTCCCTTCACAGTCATGGACCAGGCATAGAAGATAATGAAGAAGAATCACACCTACGACCTTGCCGAGCTGCAATTGACACAGCTAGCCGAGAACTTACTATCAAGCAGAAAAGCTAAAAGCTCATCATATAAGTTTGGCTCTTTGCTAGTTTGTATATTCTTCGATGTATAGAAGTCATTTCCTACACTAGGAAATATTGTTTGGAAAAAGGATAGACCTATTACTGTACAGATTAGTGAATGTATTCAACAACTAGGAAACAATTTCAATACTATTATGGGAAACTATTTTGTGGAATTCAAAAAGAGAATGAGGTTGAGGACCAGAATTCCCAATTCACTTGTGGAAATGCACTATGAAGAGATATGTTTCCTAGTTGGTACAGACTACACTTACATTCATGTTGTGACACCTAGGGTATCATGGCTGGATCCATTTCCCTATGAAGTTAATATTGATGAAACATCAGCAGCTATCACATCACTCCTAGCAGAGGAGATTGATACTAAAGCAAAAAGATTCAAAAATTATGATGAAGTGAAGGCAAAGATTTCAATGAATCTTAAGGTAGGAATCATGGAGAGAAAGAGGAAAAATATTGTGAAAAATATGAAAAATATGGTTGGCTTTCCAAGTGATGAGGAGCTAGAGGATGCACCTCTAGACATATCTACTGGACAAGGAGAAGATGTATCTGAAGAACAAGAAGTAGAATTCAGTGAATCTGAAGATGATATTACTGTTAAGGAAAAAGGAAAGAGACCATTAGTAGCCAAGGTAACCAAGCCGAGTAAAACAAAACCTAGAGTTACCCCTCACATTGCAAATTGTCCAAGGACAAGGGCATCTGCTGCCACATCTCCAGTAGAGAAAACAAAATTCTATGTAAAGAAGGTTGGAGAGAGTAGTTCTGGATCGAAGACAAAATTTGCAACAAAGGTTGTGCCGAGCCTACAAGTTAAGAGACCAAGAAGAAAATTGCATGTGGATCTAGAAAGTGATGAAGACAAGACAAAAACTGATGAACCCAGCAACATACCAACAACGCCATTCAAGAAACCCATAGATATTAATGAGGTTTGTGAGAACTTGAGAAATTCTGCAGGGTTATATGGTTTTAAGTTTATCAAGTATGAAAAATTGAAGGTAGAAGACAAGCATAAGGTTCAGGAAGCTCTTCTAGACATGATGTGTAATTTCAAGTTAACTCGTATAGCAATAGGAAACAATGTGCCGAGTGAGTTATATGAGTTTCTATCTGGCAAATGGGAATTTGCACTCACAACTGAAAGACAGATAAGGGAAGGCACATTAACTCAAGTCATTCTTGAGCTAACTAAGAAACAGAGAGAAAAAATTGTTGAAGAGTATAAGCATAAATTCATACCTAAATAGAGAGGTTATGCTATCTTGAAAAATGATATTGAAGGGATAGTATAGCAGAGTACTAGGATTTGGAAGGAAATTTTTGGATTGATTGCTCCAAAAGAGAAGAAAATTGATTAAGGAAGATATGAGCCGAAGGCTAAAGAAATTGAATCCACCCCTGTACCACAGAAATCAATAGTTCAAATTTCTACTGAGCCTGAGAAGACTAGAACAGAAGCACTAGGACAAACAGAGACAGTTAACAATGTTGATCTGACAATTGATAGTCCAATTGATGTGACAATTGATGACTCTAGCAATCTAAATGCCGAGGGTCAGGATGAGTCGAGGGACTCAACTATAGAATCACCTATTAAGGAAACTGAGGCTGAAGAAGAGACGAGTACATAGGAAGATGAAGAGAGAACTCAAAAGGAACCTGAGGATAAAGATGCTTAGAAAGAAGTAGAAAAGGAGAAAACAATTAAACAAGAGGTAATTGAACAACATTCACCTATTTTAGAGGTTGTGAAATCAGTTCTAGATAGTAGTGAGGAGATAAGAGATACTAACAATGATCCTAAAGAACAAGAGGCAGTGCAAGTGTTGGTTGATCTACCACATTCTGCATCATCAACTCCCACAAGACTTAAAACAGGAGGCATGTCTGATCAGCAAGCAATTTTGACTGAACTGAAAGATGCAATGGTGTCTACTACTGAAATAAAGCCGAGCAGTAGTTCACCTGAATTTAAGAGGAGGAAAGTTATAAGGAAGAAGTCTTCGATTCTTGATGTCACATTAGATGAAGTTATTGTGATCCCACCATGGGATCCCAATGTTTTATCTTATGAACAGATTGAGACTCTTCAAGAGCTACTTAAGAGGAAGAAAAGACAGGAGGAATTGAAAAGGGAGCATAAGCAAAAGCAAGTGTTACATGACATCAAAGACATATTTGTAAAAGCTTTTGACATGGAAGATAAAAACCCTCAAGCTCCTATTCTTGAACAGTTAGTTCATATTGTGCAAAAGGTAAATGATGACAATATTGAAGCCAATGAGAAGCTGTTGCAATGGTCCGAGAGGAAATTCGAGAACAAGGTACTAGCAAAAATCTCAGGAGAGATTGCGGTAAAACAGGTTGAACTTTCTTCTCTGGTAGAAATTTTAGAGGCAATTGCAACAAATGTTTATTCTTTGTATAAGAAGTTATCTGATGTTAAATTCTTCACAAAGGATAATCTACAAGCTTTAGAGAAATTGCAACTAGACTTAAAGTCAACTGGAAGTTCACTGAGTATGGATGCTAGCACTAGCTCCTTACATTTTAACAAATTGACTTATGCACAAAGGAGGATAGCCGAGCTCATGGATGAAGATGGTTGGATTAGGACCAAATTGATTACTATTCAAACAAGCCTGATACCTCATCTGGAGGTCATTCAGAAAGAAATTTCATCTGCAAACGAATTGGTTAAGAGAGATTCTCATCTCTCCACTGCAGAAAGTTTAGTAAGTTTAGCTACCGAGCTAGAAGTAAAAATAGAGGTTATGAAGTTTGTCAAGGACAGTTGGGACTCTGCATTTGCATCCACCTTACAACTTCATAAACAGTTTTTGGACAAGTATAACTTGACCCCACCTGCAATCAGTGACAAAAACAAGGGGGAATCTGACAAGACTGACAAGGATACAACATAAGGAGATCAGTACAAGGTATCTTTGTAAATTTTTTTTTTGAAGGCATGTACACTATGTAAATTTTTGTATGTAGTATGATGTACATTCCTAGGGGGAGTACACTATGTACTTAGGCAACATTTTGGATGGAATGAATCAAAATGATAAGTGTTTTTTTGCCACTAATATCAAAGGGGGAGATTGTTAATCCCTAAGTTTTGTTGATGATTAGTGACCTACACTTAGTCATTTACTTAGGCAGTTTTAGTTGGTTATCACTATGGCCAAGCTAAACATTCAAGGCCGAGTAACATTGCCGAGCAAGTTTTAGGTTGCCGAGTTACATCATGCCGAGCCAAGTAGAATATTAAGTGTCGAGCGACAGGGATGTTAAGTGCCAAGCAGAACAGTTTTTGCATACATGTCAGGATTGATTCAAAATTTGATGTAAACGGTTTAGGCCGACTTGTATGAGATTTGGGCCGACATTTGTACGCATTTAATATTTGTTTATTTAGTTAATTATGCATTTAATTGTTTTATACTGTGCATGGCATGGAGCCAATCAGGAAATCAAAATGCATTGGAAGCATAAACTATAGATCTTGATCATTGATCTAGATCTCGCTGCCAGATTTGAAAAGATGTATATAAGATTGCTTCTAACCCTAGAAAACAGAAGAGTGTAAGCAAGAGATATACATAGAAGGGTTGTTGTTCATGAGAGATGAACAGTAAGTCATATTGAGAAGAATCCTAGATCAAGTAGAATGACAGAGCAGTGAAAAGCAGAGTAAAAACATATCAGATTGAGAGATCACAGAAGGTATTGGAAAGAGCAGATCTGTCATTAGCATCTGAGTGCATAACGAAGGATCACTACTTGGAACATTCTAACAGGTGTATCAGGTGAAATCTCTTAACAGAGTGGTTCTAGCAAACCATTTTAAATCTCTTAGCAGAGTGCTTACTTTATTGTAAGTTAAAATCTTTTAACAAGGTAGATTGTAATGATCTTCAGTTCTTAACCGAACAGACCTTTGACCAGGTAGATTGCATGTTGCAATCAAACTCTTATAGCCCTAACAGGCACACTTTATTGTTGCAGTAGTGAAGATTTTGTGGGTGTCATCCCCACCTCAGTTTTACCTATTTGGGTTTCTGGGTTACCAAATTTTGTGTTATGAGTTATACATTTCATGTTATTGATGCTATCTGATGTTAGGTTAAATTCATATATGTATGAATGTGAATCAATTTGTTTTAA
>MU224881.1:1211663-1225177 GCA_018584345.1 Thuja plicata | reverse complement strand
GTATGTATGTGTAAACCATAATTCTCAGACTCGGACTCGACTCGAACTTGGCAAGGTCAACTCGACTCGTGATTCGACAATTACTCGACAAAGTGAAAAAACCCTTGATTTAGATATTTTTAAGAATTTAAAACTTATTTAATGCACCCATTATTGAATAAAGCTTAAAGACACAATAAAATCATCAAATAGAAGCTAATTTGATCAAATACATAAATATACATCGATCACATAAGCACAAATGCAAATTAATACATTGACGATAATTTATACACTAATAAATAACCAATAATATCAAACACAAAAATAGGTATTTTATGCTGACTACATCCCCCCAAAAAGAAAAAAATGACAAGAGTGTAGATAATGACTCATACTACTATAAACTCAAAGTTGTATTGTACTTCAAAAATAAAATGGGGGTTTGGGAGCAACACCCCCAACAAGGTCAAGGGGCAGAGCCCCCAACGGAGTCTGGGGGCAGCGCCCCTCGTGGGGGTCTTGGGGTAGCACCCCTCATGGGGTCAAGTGGCAGGGCCCCTTGCGGGGTTGAGGGTTAACGCCCCTCGCGGGGTCAAGGGGTAGAGCCCCTTGCAGCCAAGACCAAATTAGCACCTTGAGAACCACATAAAACTCCATAGTGTGCACCATTTTCTTTATTTTTTAAGATGCCAAAAACAATACTAATAAAGCCCAAAAATGCAATTTCCAAATATCTTCCTGCCAAATCTCTTAGTTGTCGAACAAAGCACAAGAACTAAATAAATTGTAGCTGACGTAGGGAAGGGTGACATTCATGTAGCTTCTATTTGATGATTTTATTGAAACTCAGTGACCCACTCAAATTCTAGATGTGACTTTTGCATCTCAAATTGAATGTTTTTAGGGCTGCAAGTTAGAAATAAGTAAAAAAAATTCAATTTTTTTAATGTTTTTAAAATGCTAACTTTACCTTGACACTGGTCAAATCAGCTAGCTCAGACTTGGTGAGTCAACCACCCAACTCCCTGACTCGGCGAGTCAGGGTCCTCCTGAGTCGTCGAGTATGTCTCGATTCGTAGACTCAAGTGACTCGCTGTGAGTCTGGGAACACTAGTGTAAACAAATTTGTCACTGCAAATGTTACCTTGAAACTAACCCTCTTCGCCCTGTCAATAGTAACAACTGTGCCAACAGTTGGAGAGATTGCAATCAGATGAAAATCAAATTGCAATCTTCATTTGCGTTTGAGAGGGGTGACTCCCTTGTATGATGGGGTTATTTGTAATTTTTGGTGTACTTTTAACTTGAAAGTACAAAAAGAAGAATGGAAAAACTAGAGACTAGATAACAAAAACCTTATTGACAGACATACGAATACCAAATAAGACTTCATGGTTGATGCTAATTACAACATGGGTTTAAGCACAAGAATAAATTTGGATAAGCAGTGGTAATGAAAGTAGGGAAACATATTTCTACATACGAAGAAACAAGTCGCTTTAGCACCTTCAAACCAAGATACTAGAATATGAATGTGTTTCATCATCAATTGAATTAAAGAGTGATAGATCACACAAAAATACAAAGAGACTATCAATTAAACATATGCTAAATTGGCAATAACAACATCAAAAATATATTCTAGACATACGAATCAAATACATTCCTTGTTATCCTTTTGAAAATATACAAGTTCAAAAGACTTAAATACAAAGAGTGTACATTAAAGTTCTCTAAAAAATTCTCCAGAGTTTCCCTCCAATTGTAAAAAGTTCCCCATTTTACATTCCCAATGCCTTGTATTTATAGTCATCTACTTCACATTACTACCTTTTGGGTTAGTAGCTAAGTTGGAGCATGGAAGTTATTCATGCTTTAACAACCAACTCTAACTTTTACAAAATAAAAGTCAAAATTCTAACTTTTACAATGATAGAACCTAAAACCTAAAAGCTAACTTTCATTTACAACAAGTGACACAAATCACTTTTACAATAAGACAATATGAAGCACTCCCATAATATCAAAGAGAAAATACGATACTTGCTTTGTAGAAGTGGCAATGTGCCTTCTTGCAATCAAGAACAACTTGGTCTTTGAAGAAATCTGCTACAACTATGGCATTATTGAAAGATGGTGCATGTAAACAACCTCTTTTAAATGATGTCAACGATTGTATCCATGCATTCCTCTTGACTAAGAAGTATTTTGTAAAAGTTTTCATTCTAATTTTTATTCATCTTCGATGATGAGTCCATAATTGATATGTACACCAATTTTGTCTTCTTTCAATCTACCCTTCACCTGTTCATGAACAAGATAATCTTTAGGGGAATAGATTCCAACCACATCTATTAGACATGCTTTCCTTTTGCAAGCTTATGATGACGCGATTCTATCCTTATTTGTCTTGAAATTTCAATGACAATAATGATATTGAAAGTCTCCATGAACTTATGTTAGATATTATGCTTATCATAATTGTAATCCTGTCAAGATCTTCCAATCCTTCTTGAATTAGAGATGATGAAGCCACACCAATCTTGATGATTTTGAAGGTGATATATTTCAAATTTTATAGAAACAAAGTAATTATTTGTCTCTAAGAAATGACATTATCTATCAAGGTAGTAGTTGTGACCATAACATCTGATTAAATTTGTTTCTTCATGTGGATGATTGATGTTCGTGCCCATATCAGTTTCTCAAAAGATTGTTTCTATGTCTCCACTTTCATCATTTTCTTTACAGGTGCCATAATTTATCTTCAAACAAATCTAACTTCAATTCCCAAGCTACTCCAATATTGCATAGATATCTTGTGTCTCTGTAGGTAATCTGACTTCTATACACTTGCGTTTTTGCTCATATCCCTAAATGGTCTATATGTACCAAGAAAACACATCCACACCCTTGTACTTAATTGCATTGTAATATCCTACAAGTATAGCATGTTATATGCTAGTGTCTTATGAATACTTCTTAAATAACATGAATATTTGACACATTATTTGCAAAACTTGTATCTGACATAAACCTTCTACCTTTTATGCTTTGATGGCCTTTTATACATATAAATATTGCTCACATTTTATAATGCAAGCCTATTTACCATCTCCATTAATCACCAAAGAACATTGTCTCTATTTGAAGTGATGGAAAATGATCTGCATCTTTCACATACGCGGGCTGCACATGAGGGGATAGAATGCTAGTAGTGAGGATTGAAGTTATACCTGCAAACCACATTTTCTTGAAACCTTTTAAAGCCATGTCAACAAAACCATTATGAGGGCGATCTATAATACTGATCATTACATGTCATGAGATGACATCTACCTACAGAGTGGAGAAGTCCCTGCAGCGAAAGTACCCTATGACCCATTTATGCAGCTAGTGGGCTTTCTTGAATGTCCTCCAGAATTGGCACCGGCCAAGCCTGTAGCTTCTGTTACTAGTAGTTTACTAGTAGATTTCATGTTTTTGTATTGGGGTGTATTTGGGATGAGCATCGCACTAATTATTGAGGAGAGGCCATTCATAAGACTTTGATTGCCCTTACTGCCTTCTCATTGTTGTGGATCACTTTGCTCATCTTCTTTAATTCGTTGTTCAATAACCTTTTGTGATCGTGCATTGCACAAATGGAGTAATGCACAAACATAACTGAATATTTGTGTAAAAATATTCACAAATGGAAGCGTTTCTAGCTATAATATCTGTCAAAAACCCATCCTCATTATGCCTTCATGAATGTTCATTTCTGATATGCAGATGTATGTCGATACCCTGTTACTTCTGCCCATTGCTAGCGAGGGTTGTTGAGTATTTCTTTATCTCTGCTAACATCAATTTCTTCAAATGTTTCCAGTATCCCTTCGAGCACAAATATTTGGTGCGCATTCATGGGATCAGACATGTTGCATCCAAGCGACCGTATTTCTATGAGGCATTTTGTCAAACAGTTTACGTGTATTCTCTGTTATATTTCCTTGCATTTTGTATATACAACTAACAAAAATCTCTCAAGATTTATAAGTCAAACCAGTACACAAACAAATCCAATAATGGAAATGAGTGCTCCCACAAACTCATTCAACTTTTTATTATTACTGTATCTTTATCATGCTGAAACGCCTCGTGGATCTAAGAGTGAACCAGACTTCATGCCGACTTCTTTTACAAGACATATGCCGCCAGCATTGACCATGGTGGTTTTAGATTTTTAAAATGTTTTCAACATAACATTTTCCACAAAACTACATTGCATTCCATTCGTTGACATCTCTGTGAGGTCGCCTGTCAAACGATTCATGCGCATTGTCTATGTTTCCAAATTTCATGCATGTCGGCTACTGTGCAACAAGTACACCATCTGACAAAAATTTTCTCGGTTTTGAGTTTTGATGGTTATTCACAGCCCGCTCCAAAATTCCTTTTTGCATGTCGGACGAAATTAGCAATGGTTGTGGAAATTGGCATTACACCTGCTAACTGCATTTTCTTTGAAAGTTGCCTGAAGACAGTCAAGGATTTGAAACCAGTTTGGAGTTCTAATGTGCAAAAGTTAATGTTTTGAAAAAGTCAGCCTAAAAATTAAGATTTTGGGTGAAAAGACATAAAAGTTAAGGTTTGAGGTTTCAATAGGATTTTGGATTTTTTTTTTTTTGAGAAAGTTGGAATTTGAGGTTTGAAAAGTGTAAAAGTTAATGTTTTGGAAAAGTTTTCGTGAAAGTTGGGGTTTGAAATTGAAAATATGAAAAAGTTAGTGTTTGGAGTTAAAGAATGTGAAAAATTAAGGTTTGAGACTCCAAATACGTAAAAGTTAAGTTTTGGGATTGGATAGGCCTGGAAGTTGGGATTTTCAAACGTTTTTGAACATGAGAAAAAAGACTTAGATTAAAAGAAAATAAAAAATTGACCTTTGAAAAAAGCAGACAACAATATATATACACACACACACACACACACACACGTATGTATGTACACATACACATACATACATATGTGTGTGTGTGTGTGTGTATAAAGTTAACTATTGAAAATGGTGTGCAACCATCTTCAACATTGATTGATTTATCATTATATTAATTCATCAAAATATATATATATATATAAAGAGGTTTGTATTCAATTGCCGTATTTTATCCTCGATTTTAAATGATAAATATATCTCATGTTTTGTACGATTCCAGCATACATACTCTACTATTGTTAGGCAAGTCTCCAATATTCAAAATGAATTAAAATAGTTAAATTGAAGCTATCATAACCAACATATAGTCTCTCAACTACTAATATCACTCTCTAAAAAATACATCTTAAATCAACCACTAATATCACTCTCTGCAACTTGCTTGGCCTGTGAAGCCTGGAGGCCAGGGTCGTAAAACCACCGTGGACAAGGACCGTGGCCTCCTCCACCCATGTAAGTGCCCTTCACTGCCCTTGTCTTCTGCATTCATTTCATTCGTGTGAATTAGCTTGGATCCTTCTTGTAGATGGTTATTTATGCAATTTATTGATTCTAGAGATGGATGGAAACCCATTTGATAAAATAATCTCCTTGCCTAATTCTACCTCCATTAATAAGAAAACATTCAAAGTCACTCTAGTCATATAAACATTGCCAATGTTAGACTTTGCAAGATTCTTCACTTCCTTTGAACTGGTTGAAGAAGGTTACAATCTCCCCAATGGAGTAGAATGTAAGCACCTTGGTGGCCCTAGGCTCACCATCATCCCCTAATATGGCTAATATTATTTAAAATCCCCAAGAAAGTCTCAAAAGAGGACTCTTCCCTCCTAGATAAGGAAATCTCCACATAAGAGATCCGTATGACCATCAAGGCCCTCAACAATGATAAATCTCTAGGTCTTAATGGGTTTCTTGTTGAATTTTATAAAGCCAATATTAAATGGATTAATGATGACCTCTCTGAAGATTACAAAGAGGCTATTAGTAAAGGCTCATTGGGTCCTAGCTTCAACAAAGGTGTAATTAAGCTCATCCGTAAAAAGGGGACAACACCATGATAAAAAAAATGGAGACCCACGACCCTTCTTAATGTCTCCTATAAAATAATGGCCAAAATTCTGGCCAACGAAATATTTAACATTTTCCCTAGGCCTTGTTTGGTTATCGAAATTGGGGCGGAATTGGGTGCGAAACTTTCATTTTTTTGCCAAATCCGCCGTTTGGTTCGCTAAAATGCAATTCAAGTTTTGGACATCAAAATCTGGTTTTGACACCAAAATGGGCGACACTATCTTCCCACCTAATAGGTGGAATTCTGAATTTTGGATTTTGAAATCATCTTCTGCGCATCAGGTCTACCTGTTGACAAAATGAGAGCCAACGAACATCAAATCCTACGGAAGATGTATATGCAAAATGTGAGGCCACGTGAGCTAGTTAGTGCTTGAATGAAATTGGTGAATAGCCTTCAGAAACTTTCAGGCAATGGCATTTGAATAGTATATGTCCGATTTTCACAACCGTCGCTGCGTCCTCGTCCATTTGGCTTCTTTGGAGCAGGGTCTGAACGCATCTAACCATGCGTGTGGGCATGAAAAGCATGGAAGCAAAGATAAGGATCGCATCATAACTGCCTTTGCAAAATACGAGAGTCAACAGATATGGGAGCCATTGAAACAGGGTATTATGTGATCTGGGTTTTGAAACAGAGCATGGCCTTTCATCAAAGGTAGATAGGATTGCAAAGTGTGGAAGCAATAATAGTTCACGTGAGCCTATATCTTAAGCAAAATGCCCCAAATAATGTATGCATACATTGGGCCTTCATACTTCAAAATCCAAGCCATTGAAGCCTATGTTACATAACCTAAAAAAATAGAGATTCTTACAACACCAGTTCTGAATTTGATAGAGGAGTAATGATCTGAGCATACCTGAGAAATGTACAGTTAGTATTGTTCAAAATTGGCAACCAAACACAGAAGATGGATTGTCTCAGTATCTTTCGGGTCATCCAAATGGTCCAAACTATCTTCCGAATACACAAAACCAGAATTTCAAAACCTTATTTTGAGATAACAGGTTTTGAGTCAAATTCTAATTCCTCAACCAAACGGGGCCTAAAGTTATTAGTAGTGGGCCAAAAACACAATATTAACAAGGCTCATAAAACAAAGTTATTAGTAGTTAATCTGGAATATATTTGGTATAAACTTTAAAGACACGCAAAACTATGAATCAATGTGATGTAATTTTTGTATATATTCATGACTGGAAAAAGTATTATAATCTCTTTTGGCTTATATTTTCTAATGAAATTATGTGGCAAACTTGGATTCTCATATATGAAAAACTTTTTATAAGAAGGGATAGGGTGCTTACTGAGTCTCTCAAGAGACATATAAAATTTAATGTTTCCACACATGTGTTAGTTATCATGAGGCTATCCAAGAGGAAAATTGAAAGATTTCTTTAGGATGGCACTGCTAGGATGTTCACGTCGAAGATTTCACATGGATTCACGTGGGCTAGGAATAACGGAGACAAAACACCGTTTGTCAGAGGACTTAAGGCATTCATCCCAAAACTCAATGATCACAGGAAAAAGGACAATCTCAGCCATAATGATCAACTGCATATGACAACTAAAAACATCATAGACTTGTATAGAAATCACTTGATCTTGGACCCTAACGATTTGGAAAAACAACTCCCATGGATAGATCTTGGACCCTAACAATTTGAAAAAAAGTCACATGGATAGGAGGCCCTATGAGCTAGCTTGCTCTGATTGATGTGCAATTTGGGCAGCAAAAAACCTTTGATTCTAGATAGAACAATGGTGCAGGGGTACCAAGGACATTCAGTCAAGGCATGAAGACTATGAAGACCTTAAAGACATCTAAGGAGGACCAGAGGAAGGGCATGTACAATCCAAGTCAGGGGATCAATTGGAAAGTCCTAGAACCTATAATGGTTCTCAATTGATGTAATGAATTCATTAAATTTGGGAAGTTCTTAAAGGACTTAATTATATCCTTGAAATGATCAAATGATTGTAAAAATGGACCATTAGTGTCCAAGGGTGTCTTAGGGTAGTGTAGGGTTATAGGAGTATTGGAATTAAGTCTCCTAAGTATTGGAAAAACTTTGGAGTTCTTAAAAATCCAATTAATAAGGTTTTTAAAGCATTTTCATAGTTTAAAAATTCAAATATTTGAAAATAAATGGTTAGAATGTCTTTTAGAGGGAATTAGGAATTTAGTATGTTTTTAGAATAAACTAAAATTTCAACTGATAGAAATTGGTTGTTATGGTTATGGAGAGTCTATATATATGTGTCTGGTCAAGCCATTGTAAAAAGGCAGTGGTACTCTGGAGTGTATGGACAACAAATGAACAATTGCATAAAAATAGTATTTCTCTCATTTTGGGTGTTTTGATGTGTGAATACATGTGAATTTGGTTTGGAGGCATCCATAAAAGATCTAATACACATTAGAAGGTATCATTGCAGAGTTTTGGATGTTTTAAGAACTATTTTAAATGAGTGTCTTTTGAAAACAACGTATACCACTGTATTGTATAGTTTCATTTATTGTTTTGAGTTAGTTTCTTGAGCATAGACCATTCCATGGAATCAAAGGCCTAGAATCCATGGAATGAGACTTATTTAACAGTGTATTATAGCTTCCTAATAGTGCATATGCAGAGGTAATAAGAAAGAGTGATCACAGTTTGGAGAAAGGGTAAAAGTTCAGGAATGAGGGTTGCAGAAAATACAGTCTGATGAGAGGGCCATAACTTTGGATTGAACCGTTGGATCTTCACGTTCTTTGGATAGAATGAAGAAAGCTTAATTATGCACAAACTCACCGAAGGGATTGAGGAAATTCAATCTGGTTAAAAAGTTATCAACGACTGTTCACAGGTCTATCCAGAGGGCAGCAAGGTGGTGTATTTTGGCTTATTTGTTTTATAAGATTGAGTTAATGAATGAAAATGATATGAGAGGTTGTAGATTGTTATGATTGGTTGTTCCAAGGTTGTTTTGAGTTATTTTTTTGGGGATTACAAGTATCTTTGGTTTTTCTAAGCAAAGAACAAGAGTTTAGGAAGATTGCCCAAGACTGGAGTGTTGGGTGTTGTTGTAAACCCATTAACCATATGAATCCTTTATAATCCAGTGTAAATAGACTTATTATATCATTGTTTGTCATTGGGGAGAGTGAAATCATAATTCGAGTCTCTTGGAGTACTTGGTGGGTTCTTGAAGCATAGTTGAAGCATTGGGTTTCTTGGGACGAATCATTTCACTTATTGAAAACCTTGTCCACCACCCTTACCGTCTGCATCAAACAATTTTCCACCTAATTCAACATGAAATATTTTGTATATGAAAGTTCACAAATTCTTTTTGCATATAATGTACTCACAATGTATAAAATGTAACATCCACAAATGTATTTTCAACAATTAGAAATAGATTTTCATAAGATGTATAGATTTGAAATTTGATGTAAGTACTTACCATCTAATACTTGGTGATACTATAGTTGCCAGTTGGGCAACTTCCCATTATTTTTGTAACTATTTATTCTTGATACCTAATTAAAAAATACATCATACATACTCTACTACTATTAGTCAAGTCTTCAATATTTAAAATGAATTAAAATAATTAAATAATAATCAAGATATACCTACCGTAAAGATTGTTCAACTATCATAACTAATATATAATCTCTCAACTACTAATACCACTCTCTAAAAAATATATATTAAATCAACCACTAATATTTGTAACAAAAACTAAACTATATAAAAAATTCCAATAAATACATACATATATACATGTGCAAATTTATACTCTTACTATGAGATTTATGATAACAAACCTTAATGTATTTACTACATAATTTGTGAGTGCTACTATCAAATTCAATTTTATTATTATATAAGAACTAACCAAGATTACATGCTATTTTTTTTTCAATATCTTTATATTTAAATTTTATTAGTTGAAAATTTATACAAAATAAATTTAAGATTCAATATTGATTTTTTATAGAAATTAAAAAAGAGACATGAGAATAATAGCTTGGTTTTATAAATGAATATTACCTATAATGTGGACATGCATGAGGTTTTTAGACTCGGAATAATGTCAAGAGGTATATTTATAGAGTATTAAGTTGAAAGGTATTCTTTTAACATTAGTAGGAAGGGTTTTTTATATAAAAAATAATTTTAAAAGAAGAAATTGATATATATTTGTATGTTTTTAATTAAATAAGTAGGGAAGGGTCATGTTTCCAAGTATAAAATAACATAACTAAAACATCATAAAACCAAAAACAACATGAAACTAAAAATCAACCAACCAAAAAATTACCAGGTCGACCCTCAGAAGACCCATCACCAGAACACCATCAAAAACTAAACTAGCGTCTATAGATATAGTAGTTCATAATAGAAGATAAAACTATAACTATGATAAAAATTATTATCCCAAAACACAATCCAACCAAAAAACCATCATAGTTTATGAACTAACATAATGAAAACAATAAACTAAACATCTTTTTAGAGGCAAAGATAATATCTTTGTTGCTTTGACTGCTCAAGAAAGTTATTTCTTAATGGACTAACCCAAAGAAGTACACACAATATTTTTCTTCATTATTTCATCTAATATGGTAATCAAGGCATTGATAACACTCCCCATTTTCTTTTTTCTTCTCCTTTTTGTACACCCTTACATTTTCATTTCTAGATCATTTAACCTCACACAAAGGTTTGTTGTCTACACTTTAACCTCGTCCATTTTGTCAATTATATGCTAAGTATTCTCTGGGATATTATTTTCTTCATTCAAACCCACAAGAACCATCCTCATTTTTCCTCAGAATTATTATCTTCCTCTTGAAATCCCTCTCCTATTAGTAATAATTGAGGGGGGGGGGTGGCGGGGGCGGGTGAATCAAGGGCCTCAAAAATATTCCAATAATCAACCCAAAAACTTAGTACCACAATATTAAGCCTCTAGTTATCTTCAGTCCTATAATATGAATGCCTCCAAAAATAATTATCCAAATACTACTGCTCAGAATGCTTTGTTAAACCTTCTACTGTATGTTTACCGAATAACAGTCTGTTAATTTATCAAAACACAGTAAATTATCTAGAGTATACTGATCAATCCAAATTAGCTATGTGTAATGCAAAACACTAAAGTAATGACTCATAAACACATTGGCACATGGATTTTTAACGTGGAAACCTTGTTAAGGGAAAAACCACTTGGGACTGGTTACCCAAAATTTTCACTCTTTTGAAGTGAGCTCGGTGAAGAGCCAACCCTGTTAAAGGTTACAAACACACTGTTAGGCATGACCTTGTTAGAGGATTTAAAAGTTTAGTTTGTCACTTGATATCGGGCATCTCTATGCTACCTTCCTTGATCAAACACTCACTTGGCCTGTCAATAGGTATCTGATATCTCATGCTATCTTCATGATCAAAATTTTTGATACTCTTGTGGATGTATCTCAATATAGAAAGGATATTTAAATCCCTCTCGGTTAAGAGACTTTCTGAGTCAATGGTTAAACTGAAACAGTATGATTTGTTCACATATACAACTTATACTTGCATATTTTCAGATCTATTGTAATCTCATAAAACTAATCTGATCAATATATCTCTGTTAATACCTTTGCTCCACTTTAGTTCTGCTCGATGATGTTGTGCTCTGTTGCTTTGTCTACATACCATGTTTCTCTTGTCTAGATTAACAAACCCTTCTGGTTGTTCAATGTATACCTCTTCTTCCAGTATTCCATTTAGGAATGCAGATTTGACATCCATCTGGTATAACTTGAATCCTTTAAATGCAACATTAGCAAGTAAGATCCTAAATCCTTCTAGTCTAGCGACAGGTGCAAAGTTTTCTCCATAATCAATACCATCTTCTTGTGCATATCCCTTTCATACTAACCTTGCTTTGTTTCTTGTGACTTCTCCATTCTCATTCAGCTTGTTTTTGAATATCCATTTGGTACCGATGACATTCTTGTCATCTAGTCTCGGTACTAGTGTCCATGTACTGTTCTTCTCAATATGTTCAATTTCTTCATTCATAGCACTGACCCATTCTTCATTCTCAACTACAGTATTAACAGATTTAGACTCAAAATCACAAAGTAAACATCTGGTGTTTAGTGACTTACTTATTGTTCTTGTTCCAGCCTGCTTGTCTCCTATGATTTGATTTTGTGGATGATGTCTTCTGACATACTTGGCAAGTTTTGATTCAGCTCTGTGTTCATCATTATGATCATCTTCTTGACCTTCGTTCAGATCTCCATTGTTCAGAACATCATCTTGAGGATGTTCTTGATTTTTAGTAATTGCAGCCTGATGCTCGGGCGCAATGATCTGTTGCTCAGGAGCGATACACTGTTGCTCGGGTAGAGTGTCAGGTTATGTATAAACAAACTTGTTGTAGTTCTCTAGTTCTTCTCTGCTTTCCTTATCATTCTTTTCTTCAAATTCATCTATTTTTACATTTGCACTTTCAATGATTTTGTTAGATGACTTGTTAAGACATTTATAAGCCTTGCTTTTGGTTGAGTACCCTAGAAAGATACCTTCTTCACTTTTGGAGTAAAGTTTTCCATTTCTACCATCCTTCAAAATATAACATTGACTACCAAAGATTCTGAAGTAACTTACATTGGGTGTATGACCATACCAAATCTCATAGGGTGTCTTCTTTGTGTCCTTCAATTGTACTCTGTTTAATATGTAGACAACAGTACTAACAACTTCCCTCCAAAAATTTTGAGTGACGCTTTTCTCAATCATCAATGTTCTTGCACAGTCAACTATTAATTTGTTTCTTCTTTTAGCAATTCCATTTTGCTGTGGTGTTCTCGGTGCAGAAACCTGTCTTTTGATTCCATGCTCATTGCAATAGTTAGTGAATTCTTCTGAAGTAAATTCCCCTCCTCTATCTAACCTTAAGCATTTCAATTTCTTTTCACTTTAGTTTTCTACCATAGCCTTGTACCATTTAAACATCTTCAATGCTTCTTATTTATCTTTTAAGAACATGACTGTCATCATTCTAGAATAATCATCAACAAAGAGAATAAAATACCTATCTCCATAGTAGCTCTTTGTCCTCATTGGTCCACATAGATCTGTATGGACTAATTCTAGAATTGCATTAGATGTATGGGTTTTACTCTTGAAACTAGACTTTGTCATCTTACCTTTTTGACAATTCTTGCACATGATATGCTCAGGTTTAGTCATGCTCGGTAGGCCTCTGACTTTCCTTTTGTTGCTTATCTTTATCATGTTGTCAAAATTTACATGACACAATCTTTTGTGCCACAATGACATGTCTTCATTTTTAGTCATTAAACAAGTGGTGTTAGTGTCATCAAGATAGAAAAGGTTACCTTTTGTCTACTCACCGGTACCAATCAATCTTCCTGATTCATTGAAGATCTTTGCCTTCTTATTTTCAAATGCTACTCTGTGA
>MU224881.1:1172311-1210152 GCA_018584345.1 Thuja plicata | reverse complement strand
CAGTATCTAAGTATTGAACAATATCATTTCCAATACCTGATAGGTGGAGTCTTATTCTGCTTTGCCATGATGCAAAGTTGTCTTTATTCAACTTGGGCACATCTTGTCTGTTCATCTTGTGATCTTTAGCTTGAGCTTTTAAACTCCCTTTCTAAGCACACAAGCTCTGATACCAATTGTTAGTAATTTAACTGAGAGGGGGGGAATCAATGGCCTAAAAAATCTTCCAATAATCAACCCAAAAAATTAGTACCACAACATTAAGCCTCTAGTTATCTTCAGTCCTATAAGATAAATGCCTCCAAAAACAATTATCAAAATACTACTACTTGGAATGCTTTGTTAAACCTTCTACTATATGTTTACCGAATAACAGTCTGTTAATTTACCGAAAGATAGTAAATTATCTAGAGTATACCTATCAATCCAATGTAATGCAAAACACTAAAGTAATGACTCATAAACACATTGACACATGAATTTTTAATGTGGAAACCCTGTTAAGGGAAAAACCACTTGGGACCGGTAATCCAAAATTTTCACTCTTCTGAAGTGAGCTAGGTGAAGAGCCAACCTTGTTAAAGGTTACAAACACACTGTTAGGTGTGATCTTGTTAGAGGATTTAAAATTTTAGTTTGTCACTTGATATTGGGCATCTCTATGGTACCTTCATTGATCAAACACTCACTTGGCCTGTCAATAGGTATCTGGCATCTCATGCTATCTTCATGATCAAAATTTTTGATACTCCTATGGATGTATCTCAATATAGAAAGGATCTTTAAATCTCGCTCGGTTAAGAGACTTTCTGAATCAATGGTTAAATTGAAACAGTATGATCTGTTCACATATACAACTTATACTTGTAGATTTTTAGATCTATTGTAATCTCATAAAACTAATCTGATCAATATATCTCTATTAATACCTTTTCTACACTATAGTTCTGCTCAGTGATGTTGTGCTCTGTTGCTCGGTGTCTGCAAAATTTTTTAGCTCTTTCCTCAGCTTGATTGATCATGACTGTATGAAGTTTCTCTTCATCAGTTTCTCTTCAGCATCCTCTTTTCATTCATTCACCCACACCAATTCATAATGAATTAAGTTGTCTCTTTTATAGACATGATATCACCGTTGTTAGGTTCTTGATTTTCTTGATCTTGGCATGATCCACAATTCTCGCCAATTAGATTTAAAGGAAATCTCCTATTTTATCTCACAGAGATCTTCTTTCCAACTAGAAAAATAGCTTTAAATCCTTTACTTATCTCTGGCTTTATCTTGTCGATGAAAACAAAGATAACTACCAGTTAAGTCCATATTTAGCTCTGTCAACTAGATATTTTGTCGTTTCTGAACTCAAGTTAATTTTGGTGTTTTAACTCTTTGATGGCTTCGGTCAACACTTCAGTTCCCCTCGGGCTTCTCCGTCGGTTTACACTATGTTTCTGGCCGTCGGTTATGCTTGTGATTCTGCTAGTCGGTAATGCTCGTCAGTGTTCTTGCTCGGGCATCACTGTGACTTGACTTTCGGTGATCTCTGTTCGTCGGGTTCCACTAGCCGTTAGTGTTTGAAGTCATAGTGTGAATGCTTGTCTTTTATGCATTAATGAAAGCATAATCTTTATCTCTTTGATTATCCGAATTCTTTGACAGTTTGATTATAACCGATTAGATTATATCAAGTTGACATTAATGACAATACAATCCATTAACTGATTTAATGTCTTGCATTATCCTTCTGCATTTCGGTGATCAACTTAACATCTTCAAACATTCAATCAGTTACATGTCATCATCTCCCTCATTCTCCTACACATTGTCCTCATCAGACTCAAACTCCTCATTTCCATCTTCATCAACCAAGACAAAATCTTCCCTAGAGGACATGTCATCCTCTTCTTCCTTTTTGACCACCCTTTTACCCTCAGGGTAAGGGTAATTCTCTTTAGGAGTCACCTTGGCAAGGCAGACCAACCTACGACCCATAAAGAAAACAACCACTGAAGCCTTTTCATGTTTGTTCCTCTTACTAGTCTCCATGTCATCCTCATTATCTACAATTAGGGTTATAGTAACTCCCTTGTTTTTTTATTCCTTTTTGTTCCATTTTTTCTCATTTTTGAAGTCCTCGAGAGAGTAGAAGATGGTTTTCTTTTTTTTTTAGAAGTAATCTTGAGAAGTTTGTTTTCCCAGGGATCAAGGGATTATGCATGGCTCTTGTTGGAAATCTTCTTTCCAAAGAAGTACCTCTTTTAAGGGAATGGGACTTGCTAGCAATGAGTTTAATCTCAACTAAACTAGGAGGAGACGAATGGTCATCTTGGAGATTCATTAGGGGGTTACCATGAGAGCTAGTAGCTAGGAAAAATAAATCTAGGGCCATGACTAAACCTTGGTGCAGGGGAAGGGATGCACCCTTTTCTATACTCTGTTGTAGAAAAGAGAACAAATAAAATGGAACATTTACCCTTTCATTATGCCTTACATGGTTTAAGATAGGAAAATGGTAACCATGAACCATCACAATCCTCAAAAGTAAAGTACCACATGCTATGAAGGCTTATCATGGCATAAGAAGGGAAATTTGAGTCTATCGTTACCCATTTTTGAAACCTCTCTAGCCATTCCCGACCTTCCCATAATGTTTTGATGAATGTTTGATATTTACCAGTTCTTTTCTTCACAATTCGCAAGCCCTCTAAACCAGTTGCATCTACAATTAACTGGGGGGTCACCATAAATTTAATGCTACTAATGGCTGCCTAGCCTTAACCCTGCATGGTCTAGGAGAAAGGTGTAAGCCTAGCTCTCACAAATGGGTGTCAATGATGAACATTTTTCTAGAGAGGTTCATAGTTAACAAGCTCAATGCATTTCCTTAGGCCACCCATAATATCAAACCCACAATTCACAGAGCTAAACTCATAGATATTATTAGAAACCCTTTTGTTGTTCTTTGTATTCAGACTCTAAGCACTCTTACCATGGTGTGAATATAAAAAATTGGTTTTTAAAACCCACAATTATCTTTGAACCCAATTATTAATGATGCCAATAATGCAATTTTTGCAATTCTATCATATTTTGAAATTTGACATATTGTTGTTTCCTTTTTCACCTTTAATAACATAAAATTTGATATCATTATTATTATTATTATTTTGTTGTTGTTCATTTTTCATCTTAGAGCCCTTTAACCACTGGGTATATTGTCACTTACTTTTTCACATTTAATAGCAACTGTCCAATGGATCTATTTCTCCACACATGAGATGGGATGAGTTTCCTGTAACAAGTAAAACCATAGATTTTAGCATTATGGGAAATATTGGTATCATAATTAATTACGATAAAACTTATGCTAGCTTTATCAAGATTAATACCTCCAATACGTTTATTTTTAATCTTTGAGAATATAAATAATGAAATATGATATACATCTTGGCCTATCCATATCATAACTTAATTTGAATCTCCTAGAAAGTGTCCTTAGGAAGATGACAGTTCCAAACTTCCACCATTGCTATTTTACATGTACAGTGTTTATCTTATGAAATAGATTTACAAAAAAAAAATGATCATCCATATATCTTGTTGAGGACCATACCATATTTCAACAAGAAGAAAGAAGGAAACGATGGGCAAAGGTAAAGGCGGCAAGAGACAATGAAAAATGGACTTGGTTACAAAATGGTAAGGCCCAAATCAATTCCTGAATGAAAAATAAGAAATAGGAACTCATGATCCCCTAGGAACACTTAACTATGGTTAGTTAGAATTTTAGAGGCTACCCATGGAGAAGAGGACTTGGGTTAGGGCTCATAGCTAAAGATAAATACATTATGTTTCTTATAGAGACACATGAGCATGTTGGGTGTAGTGTTCCAGAGTTTGAGGGATACAAAAAAAAATATCAGTTTGGAATGAAAGAATTGATAGTGGCAAAGAACATGGAGGAATTATTATCTTAATTAAAGAAACTTGGGGTGGATTCATAAGTATAGAGAAAAAAGACTCAAATAAGCATTACATATGGCTGAAAATAATAGAAAACCAAGTTTCGATAAGGGTGGCAACATGTTACTTTTCTCCAAAAGGATAAAAAACATATAAGAAGAGGAATCTAGATGAGAAGATCCCTACGCATCGTTGAAAAGGGAAATTTCTATTTTTAATAATTTGGGTGAAGTCTAATAATAGGTGACTTTAATGCTAGAACAACAAACAACCAAGCCCTCAATTTGAAGAGAGGTTACAAAGAAATAAGTGACCCTCTATGGTTAGAAGAAGAGAAATATCAATGTTTGGAAAGGTCTTCACAAGACAGAAAGGTCAACATTAATCATTATGGAGAAAAAATTTTGGGCTTCTGCAGTTTGTACAACATGGTCATATGCAATAGTATGAAAGTGTGGCCATATTCAGGAAACGTCACATGAAAAGTTACAATAGTAAAAGTGTTGTTGATTGCGTTATTTTCTCTCAAGATCACACCTCAAAACTAATGGTGATGGAGATAGGATAATACCCAATAGGACTAAAATTAGATCACAATCCACTTTTTTTTAAATTGGCCATGCATTTAAATGGGCAGAAAAGAAAGAAAATTCATCTTAAGCAAAATAAAGCTCCTGTGCATGGTAAGATATTAATGATGTTGTATCGTCGGAAAATGGAAGCACTTCCATTTTGGGCTGGTTTAGCCCTCTGAGTAAGTGGTTTGGGGTCATGTCAAACACATTGAATGGGTCTTTGACTTGGATTTGGCTTTCCCCTATTCGGCCCTATTTCCCACTTCTCTCTGGCCTATTTCTGGCATCTTGCTCTGCAAAATTTAAGGTTCTTGACCTCAGGGTCAAGGTCGACCTTCTGGGTCAAGGTCGACCTTGACCCTGACCTAGGTCAAGGTCAACCTCCACCCTAACCTAGGTCACGGTTGACCTCGACCCTGACCCAAGGTCCAAATTTCAAGTTTCCAAGGTTTCCGGTTGTTAGGCTTTGGAAAGATTTAATTCTCGCTTCTGGGGCTGTTGTTTCGGTCTCCGAAGTAACGACTCTTAAAATTATATTTAATATAGGTCCACTTCTAGGGGTATAAGTCTAATTGGAATTTAATTCTCCTATGTAGGAATCTCTAGAAGATTGTGCCCTAGATTTGTATATAAGGAAGCCTTTCTCCTCTCATTTTCGCTAATCACAAGCTAATACTTGAAAATACAAGATTTGGAGAGAAAAAAGACTTTGAGCACCTAAGACACGTAATCTATTGAAGTGATCATCTACTCTCAAGAATTAAAGCATTCAATTCATCAAGGAGATCCATTGGTATCCATTGAAGGATTCAAGCTCTATGGAGCCCTCTTGTTGAAGATTTCTCCATCCACATCCATGCAAGCTTTTTCCTATTCCAAGATCCATTCAAGATTGGTGTTGAAGATATAAAATAAATTGATTTGAGACATCCTACATTCTAAATTTTACATTCATTTGGAGCATACATACTTGTGGATACAAGGATTTGAATCCCCCACAAGGTTTCCTATACAAGCAAGGTGAATTTGTTCATTTACTTTGTTTATCTCTGCAATTTCAATTATATTTTAAGGTTAATTCCAACATCGGGGTTCGACCAAGGCAAACCCCTCCCCCAAAAAAACAAAACCATTTTTCTTCTAGGTACAGGTACAGGACAATGAATTACAGAGCAGATTCAGATACCCTTTTCGGCCAACTTTCAGGATCTGTGAACAAATTTTCCGTCAGAGCAGTGCAGGTCAAGGTCAACATAAAGGGGTGCAATTGCGCCCCCGCATTTGGGTCAAGGTCGACCTGACTCAGACAAGGAAAATATTTATGGGTTTTCTTTGTCTCTGTGTTTCTGTTCCAGATCTAATTGCAGAATTTCTTGAAACCTGATACAGACACCAGAAAATAACAATTTCTAGATCTACTATACTTTGAGGTTAGTACTTGTCTTCAATTCATTTCAATTAAGGTTTTAATCAATTAAAATCTATTGCACACTCTTCATCCATAAATCGTGAATGTAAGGCTCTCTTCTTTCTTTTTATTTCTGATCGATTGATGCATTTGTGCATTAACCATTTTCTTATGGTTGATCAAAGTGGATCTTTCCTTTGTGAAATTTGGGGCTAGGAGGAGAATCTTATCTTCCCCCAAAACCTTTAAATACACAATCAACACCCATTTCTTCCATTACATACATTTATATCATTTCCATAATTTACATCAATCTCCTTCCCATATTTTTATATCATACACAACACCTCCTTCATATACATTTTTTTATATCTTACATATGCAAGAAAATCAAAAAATATTTAGAGGTAGACTTGAACGGTTCATGGATATTTCATAATACAATTCAAATTACATGAAGAAACACCTTGTAGACATCAATACTTTAGTTCTTCTAACTCACAAGTCATTAGAAGGGTGTAGGAGGACTAGACACAAAAGAGAGGCAAAAAGTACTTTCCCAGCAAACCCTTGGTTTGATGATGAGTGCAAGCTAGCAAAAAGAAATCTGCGAGGGGGAATGAGTAAAGAAAACAAGAAAGAATATGAAAAGTTGCTAAGATGTAAAAAATAAAAATATGTGAGCATAAGGATGGAGTCGATTACCCTTGGAAAACAAAATCCTTTTTTTTTGGAAAGAGATACAACAAAAGAGGAAGAAAATAGAGAATAACATCACAGGGTCCCAATGGCTTGAGTATGCAAAGATGTTATATGAGCATGAACATGATAAGCATAAACCTATGGTAATCAATGTTAGGACTAATCTTTTCACCATTGAAGATATCTTTCGGGCCATAAAGAGGTTGGCAGGGGGGAAAGCCCAAGATATCGATGGGATGCAAGTTGAACATTTGAAATGGGGCATTGATGTCCTTGCACCTCATATCAATCGTATATTCAATAATGTCAATGAAGAGGGAATTCCAAAAAATTGGATAACTAGCATTGTGATTCCCCTCCACAAAAGTGGTGACTTAAATAATCCATCAAATTGCCACACTATTATGGCCAACCCCCTCCTAAGGAAACTCTTTGGTCGCATGATATAATGCAAAATCAGAAGGTGGGTAGAAATAGAAGGTAAAAGAGCTAAGGGATGGGATGGATTTAGACCAAAACATTTTACTATTGATCACAGTTTTACCCTTAAATTCTTCATTGAAAAAAATGGAATACTCAAGGTGTTGATGCCTTTTGTTGTTTTCTAGTCTTTAAAAAGGCCTTTGATACAATTCCACGTGACAAACTTTGGAATATAATGGAAAAGTTAAAAATTCCTAATGAGCTTAGAGTTGGGGTACATAGACTTTATGAGCATGTCAAGGCTAAAATCAGAACCCTAGATTGGATGTTGGAATGCTTTGATAGATATATTGGTGTCAAACAAGGTTGCCCACTCTCTCCAAATTTAGTTTGGCTATATATAAGTTTGAAGGATGGACAAACAAGACTAATGAAGAGGGAGTTCAACTTGCTAAAAATTTGATAAAATTACTTCTTTATGCAGATGATCTTATTTTAATTGTTGAAACAACTGATGGATTAAGTGAACACTTGAAGGCGCTTGAAACATTTTGTCATGAAGTAGGGATGCAAGTGAACACTAGCAAAACTAAAGTGACGATCTTCTAGTTTGAAATGAAACAAGAAGACACAAAACATTTTCATTTTTGAAAACAATCCTTTAGAGATAGTGAATGAGTTCAAATACCCAAGGATTGATTTTCACAACAAACTCAGTTGGGAAATGTACAAAGAAAAAGGAATGTAGGGATGTTACAAAGCATTATATTCGTTACAAAATAAATGTAGGAATGTAGAGTTGTGGGATTGGAAAACCAAGAAAATGCTTTATGATTTGTTGGTCAACCCGATGATCCTTTATGGATGCTAAAATTGGGGCAACAACATGTACAATTAGAAATGGAGGCAAGTAGAAAGAATACAAAAACATATAATCATCATCAGTCTTAAAATTAAAACTATTGTACCTTATGAGATCTTATCGGTGGAAACAAGTATCTTCCCGTTAGAAGTTTCGATCATGGTCTGGTTGTTAAGTTACTTAAAGAAAAGTCAAAGTATGGAAAAACATCGTTGGCCTAAGTTGATTATGGATGAAAGACTTGAAAGAAGAAAAAACACATCGATGAAGCAAAATAAAAAATGAATTTAAAAATTAAATGTTAACATATAAGAATGTCTAGATAACAATGAGGAAATAAAAATCTTTGTGAGGGAAAGACTCAGGAGTGTCATTTGGTCAAAACAAAATTAGTGTAAGAAAGCCTCCTATATCAAAGAGTTTAACCTCACAGGAGACCATGAGGAAAAAAAATACATAGGAGAAAATATCAAATGGAGAGCAAAACTACTTATATCTCAACTTAGGACTAGTTCTCACATTTGAGGTGTGAAACAAGTAGATGGATAATACCTAATGAAGAATGAGAAAAAGGGATATGCATATTCTGCAACAAGGGAATGGTAGAGACAAAGCGACATTTCATCATGTAATGACCAACACACAATGATATTCATTCCAACTATGTGGATATCTTAGAAATGGACAACTAAAGTACATTAGAAGCAAACCTGGTGATAAAAAATCATTGTAAAAGAACATAATTAAAGAATTTACAAAGTGCTTAAGATCTCGGCACCTGGTTTTGGGGTGTGTGTTACTTAGGGGGTCCCATAGGCTGCTTTTGCCTTGTGGATGTTATTAAAATCGTCTATTCATTTCATTCTGAAACAATAAGGAGAGTAATTTGGAAATATTTCATATTTCATTTTATATTTAGAACCATAATAGAAAATCAAGAAAATGAACAAAAATGGCCTAACAAAACATGAAGTACTTGACGGAGAAAAATGAGGAATATTGCCTAACAAAATAAAACTCATTGCAATTTCTTGCAATACTACATCATTTTTCCGTGTCCAACTAAAGGCTGTCTGTAGGCGCTAATTTAAGACGTCGTGTGACTCCACTTATCAAATGATTGGTTGTGGGTCATAAAAAGGGATGTGGGGTTTTTCCATAGTTTTAGCCACAAATTTCAACACGATTTTCATGCATTTTTCAACCGATTCAAGTGTGAGAAATTTATTTTCAAAGATCCTCCATTGTCTAATTTTTGCAGAGTTCTACTTCTAGGGTTCAAATGCTAGATGCAAAATCTTATTGTTTGATTTTTCATCTCTTAAAGTGTGCATCTGAGTCAAGTTATAACAGTCGACTCTAGGCTTTGCTGAACCAAAGTTTTCAACACTTAAACAGTCTCGTCTCTCATGAACCTTGTATGTTTTATATCAGTTGACCTGATAAATTGGTTGTAGTTGGCTTCATGGACTTAAAAGTCCATTGACATTAAGTAGTGAACCACTGCTTTTGCACTAAATATTTCATATCAATATGTCAAATAGATGTTCTTTGTTAATTACTGAAGTACAGGGTATGAGATTGTCCTCTATTGGCCTTTCTTATTCCAAACCCGCTTTTGGTTCCCTTCTGATGGGCATGAAAGATGAAGGTTTGGACAATTGTCAACTATTTGATCTAAAAATCCTTAGTCGGGAATACTGGTGTCTAACCCTAAACTATAACATGTTAACAAATTTGTTGACTCTAGCATTTTCCTATTTACTTAGAACCCTATATGCTAAGCCTATAATGGATTCTCAAGCTCCATTGGGTTTAGAGAAAGTATCTCACTCCTCTATTCCCCCATCAAATAGTTATTCTTGAACCCTAGGAAGAATAACAACAACAATCATTGCTCCATTTTTCTTGGCAATAATTTGTAGACAATGCAACAAGCTTTACTGGATAATCAATTTGCTGCTCCACCCAATTCAAGGAAATTATAAGAAGACTTTTTAAATAGAAATCATCATAAAAAAACCTCTCTTGGAATAGGGAGCTTTAATGAAAATGGAAATTTTATGTCTGGTTTGGCTTCTGAGACCATTTAGAAAATTTATTAGAGATGATGATGCATGATAGGCATCCATCCAAGTACATGGAAAGTGAATGGAGATCAAGAAGTTAATATCGTTCAAATAATGAAGAAAGAGGGTTCTCGTCCAAGTTATAAGGCTAAAAAATCTAGCAAATATTATGCAATTTATTAGTGAAATAAAAAACTTGCATACACTTGGCAAGGAAAAAAGATAGAAGCAACAAGCATGTTTAGATATAAGAGACTAGCAAAAATAGCAAAGAAATCTCAAGTTGTGTTAGAAAAAATATTAAAAAGGGCAAAATAATGCTAGACTGCGTTGTTGGCTCATATTCAAGACTTTTAAGGCCAAACAAAATCACAACAATCTCGTTGAGTCGCTCATCAAGTTTGGCTACATTTAAGTCCAAGATGGGTGGTGCAGAGACATGCATCAGGGCCATGTTGACTAATGATGACAACTGTCTTGATAGCTTTAAGGTTTCCAATAATAGCAGAGTAAAAGTGCTTGTAAAGGGAGAGGTCCAACTGTCTCAGCTCCTAATAAATTTGTTGTCAATAGGATTAATAATCAAAATGGAAATTGGCATAGTAACACTATATAAGTATCACTTTAGTTGTAGCAACAGGTAAATGAAATTTCATGTTATCAATATTCTTTTTCACAACACTAGTGGTTGTGTTGTTGAAAAATATTCGAAGAACCTCTCAAAGGATCAAACATGAGTATTTACTTCCTTTGGTTATCGTATATTGTATGTTTTCTGTTGGAAGCAATCTCCTACAATAGTAATGTTTGTATTGAGGTTCATCCTTGTGGGCCAAAGAAAGCACAAGTCTTTGGAGTCTTGTTGAGATAATTTGGCACCATGACATAGCTAGGAAGTTAAAACTGCATAAAGGGAAGAATGTTAACAACTTTTATCACAAAACTAAGGCTAGGGAAACAAGTTGTAGAGGGTTGAGGCTTGTTATAACCTTGCAAATGAAATTTTTGAGAAAGAAAGCAATAGGAAGCATTGTGAGTACATATCAAACATGGAAATAAAAATGTAGGCACACCAGAGCAATCTGGGAAAAATTTGAAGAAGTGCACTATCTTTAACAAGAAGAGATATTTGTGAAAAATACGAGCCATGGGTTTTGTTGTGGGGTTTTCACACCATCTCCCCATTGCAAATGAGGACTCCCCATCCTTTTGTAGTTTTTGTTAATAGGTGTTAGTGTTTGAGTAGATTGGCAACATTTTGAGAGTTCAAGCCTTAGGCAAGTTGTGGGGTAAGACCCTGAGAGGAGAACAAGTGAAATTGAGGTTGATCATGAGCAAATAAAAATGGGCAACTTTGAAGTATGAGCAGTGAGATAAATTAGGTCAATCCTGAGAGGGCTTGACAATTTTGAAATCAAATTCAATATCAATCCAAGTTTTATCAAGAACAAAGAGATTTTGATCATATGGGTGTAAGCAATCAAGGGGGAGAAATATGAAAATTGTGGTGATCGATGATGAGGAGATGTGAAATTTGTGCTCGAACATTTTTGTGAGAATGTTCAACTTGAGCCCAGAGACTTGACCATACATTGGCAATACATTGTGGCAACTTGATCAACTTTCAAAATGACAAGATCAAAATTCAAGCATTCAAGATCAAGTTTAACTCAAATGACGAAGATCAAATTCAAAATCAATGCAAGTAATTTTGAGATTGAAATGATATAACAATTTGCCTTATTTGGTCTCCATTTCCACCTCACCCATGATAGATGCAAGTTCAAGTGACTTATTCACACTAAATTTCCACCTTTTGATCATGCAAGTGCCTTATTTGGGATGGATTTCCTCATTATGTTGTTTGCATCTGCCTTATTTGGGTTGGATTTCCACCATATGTTGTTTGCAACTACCTTATTTGGGTTGGATTCCCACCTTGTTTTGGGCTTACTACCTTATTTTCCCTCAATTTTCAACTTGCACTTATGTAAGTTTGCCTTATTTGATGGTGATTTCCACCTAGCACATGGTGTTCTTCTTTAACCACCTCAGATTTCCACTATATGTTGTTTTCACTTGCCTTATTTGGTATGAATTTCCACCACCCCTCCTTGACATGGTGCCTTAATTGATGTGGATTTCCACCACCCCTCCTTGACATAGTGCCTTAATTATTATGAATTTCCACCAACCTCATGTCTAAGCACCTTATTTGGTGCAAATATCTGCCCAACTATAATACATGACACCTTATTGGAGTGTGATTTCCACCCTGATCTAAAAGAAGATGTGATAGCGCATTATTTGCCTAGGAATTCCACCCAGCCTAATGATGATTGAATTTAATGAGGGGGGTGTGAATTCAGTTGGAGGGATTCAAGTTGATCTAATTAGAGGAGGTTTGAATTCAAATGGAAAAGGAATGAATTCAAGGCAAGGGTAACTAAATTCAATATGGAAAGACAAGGTCTAGTGTGTAAAAAGATATTGAACTGTGAATTAGGTCTAGATTTTTTGAACATAAGAAATCATAGTATAATATTTGAAACAAGTCCATATTTCATTATTGAGATCAAAATTACCAAGTTCATCAAATTTAGAGAATACATAAGACTCTTGTAAGGATAAACACCTCCAAATTCAACTTTTTTAAACTCAGAATTTTGACATTAGCAGCAAGGTGGAAAGCACTTCTTGTGGTGTTTTTCTGAAGAGTGGAAGGTTGTAATTATGCGAATTTGAACTCTCCATGGCATTTGACCATGCTTGAACCTCTAAAGTTGAAAATTCGATAATGCAATCTCTGATTAAGGAATTTGATTAAGTGAATGGTTTTAAATGTTTTGGATTTTGTTCCAATGCAATCAACAAGATCACAAAGTCATATGTATGTTCGTATAAGGTGGTACATGAGTTTATTTTTCTATCAATAACCCCATCTTTGATTGGAAATGAAAAGGTAAAATGTAAATGGCTAATTGATGGTGTTGTTTACAGCGGCTGATGATGGTGACAATTTGAAGTCCGAGACAAGGTGTTGTCAAGTTCAAGATCACGGTCGAGACACCAACATGAAACCAAGATTTCAATTAACACCAGAGTTGAAGTCAAGACAATGAGAAGGTTTCAAGATGGAGATTCAAAGGACGAAATCATGAAGATAAAAAATTTTGGGAGTCTAAGCCATCACAATGGATTAAGGGCTTGATAATGTTGAGTATCAAGAGATATTTTATCATCACCAACAAATATTTTATCATCACCAAGAGATATTTATCAAGTCTATAAGATAAACATGTTGTGTTGGAACCCATTCGCCTTCAACTAGTTGGATCATGTCAAGTGTTCCCACATAAGAGCTCAACAATATCACATCTAAATTCATTGAATTTACTAAAATGGGAAAAGGTCAAAGGAAGTTATCTTCTAAGGGGAGGTTTTTTATAATCCCATGTGGCATTTTATTAGTGGCCCACTGATTTGTGCCTTCTTCTATAAGCTTCTACCTAACCGATTTTCTCATTGGTCAATTAAAGTATTGTAATTGTCTTATTGACCCATAGGGTGGATACGCAATTTTATTTTATTTTTGGCGGGGGAGGGGGGGGTTGGGTACGTGTGTGTGTGTGTGTGTGTGTTGAAAAAATATACAAAATTTAATCATTTGATAGTATGATACTTCATCATTGATCAATGTCAAATGCTAAAGATAAATATTAAGTGGCAATTGATTGTTCAAAAATATTCAAATAAGCCATATCATATATGTCTATGTTCACAATTCCAACAAAAATTAAAAAATCATTACAATTACAAAATGTAGTTCATGATTCATCAATCATAAAAAAGATTATAAAAAAAATCATCATCTATTGGATTTTCATCTTCAGTTGTTGCAAGTTCAGGATCATTTGAACCCAAAGCGGTTCCACTCACACTAGATGCACCATGTGTAGGGATGTAATAATCATCATCATAATCTATAGTGAGTCTAGTAAGATCCTCAATGGTTATATCCAAGTTGGCACATTCAGGGGCTACATCCCAAAGCTTCGTTGTCGCATCTTTGCAATGTTCCTCCTTACGTGACAAAAGATGCAAGTTGCAATAAATATAAACGAAGTCTTTAGCTTTTTTTGAACTCAACCGATTACGCTTCACTGAGTGGATAAAGGAGTATGTACTCCAATTCCGTTCAACAATAGAAGAACTTGCAACCTAGACAGCTTTCACAAAATCAAAAATAAAAATGCAAAATAAATTAAAGAATGTTTAGGTACTAAATTGTAGAATTAAAGTGTTTAAAAAAAAGCTTACTTGTGAGAGAATCTCGATTGCAAGAGGTTGGAGGTACCCAAATTTTTTACCATGGACTTACCACCATGTGATAGCTTCCATGTCGTATTGGTCATTAATAGATGTTGGAGTATGATTTCTTCTTGAGGAAAACATGTCAAATTCTTTCCTAACTTCTTTCTCCACTTCATCTTGGAAAAGTCTAGTAAATTATTTCTTGTACCAATTAGAAATTTATTCATCTCTATCCGGTGATAATCTCCCTGGCATAGAAAGCACTTTCTTGCTATAGTAACTCGAAGATAGAGCATATGCAAGGAGGTGTAATGGGGTGGTCATCTTTTCCCAACGATGATGAATGATTGATTCCACCTTATTGCATAAGGTTTTACATTCTACGAGGTCATTCTCATATTTTTGCATTTCCAATTTTACTTTCTCTACCATTGTGTCCACGCCATCATAGACATCCCTCAAACAAGGAGCGTTTGTATCAACAAATCAGAGCATAAGTAATGATAGGCTTGGTAAATTCCAATACATATTCCACATGAGCCCACCAACTGTCATCCAAGACCAATGACTTGACATTTTGGACCCTCTCTAAATGTGAAGCTTCTTATACATCCCATTGATCGCAAATAACTATTTGACTCAATGCCTCTCACACCTTAAAAAATCATTTCATAAGAATAGTATGAGATGCAAATAGGGTCTCAACAACCTAAGTAAGTTAATAGCAATATCAATAGGTAAATAACACATTTAAAAAATTAAAAAAATTAAGCAAATTTATATACAAACTGATAAATGACCGTGACATAAATAAAATTAAATATAGTATTTACCTTCAACAACTCCAATCTCGAGAAAGATCTGAATATTGATTGTGACATTTGGTGGTTCGTCATAAACATCTAGATCTCCTTGACCTCTTCGTATATTTGTTTCACCCACTCTATTTGAGTGCCAATTTTTTGCATCACCAAGTTGAGAGAGTGTACGGTGCATGGTGTACAAAAAATGTGCTCATATTTTGTCTCAACTAGAGAACTTATACCCCTACATTTTTTGCATTGTCTGTGATTACCCGGATCACATTCTCACTACCCACCATCTCTATGGACTCAATGAGAATTATGGAAATAAACTGTGCATCTTTCACTTCCCCTTCACAATCAAATGCCCTAAAAAACATTGCTTGTTTGGGGGACACTGCAATAATATTAATCAATGGGCAATTTCTATTATCTTTCCATCCATCGGAAACAATGGAATCACCTGAATCAATCCAAAAATCTCTAATTGGCTGAAGGGGGATCACTATAGCATTCATCTCTCTTTGCAAAATGGTGGTACACGCCTTTTCGAACCCAAGACTTGTGAAACCAGCCAGTACACTATTAATTGTCGGCCCCATTTCCCGCCAATATGATCTCACCAAGTTGAAAGGAAGACCATTGAAATAGAGGCAACATGCAATTTTTTGTTCAACAATGTGTCTTACCTCCATTTTAAATGTTTTGTCCAATGAACCTCTTTTGCGAGTGGTAATTTGTACTTCATCTTCATCTTTTAGTATAGGCAATAATGGATGTTTGGAGGCTCCAGTTGACCAATGGGTAAATTTATTATTATTTATCTTTCTAGCTCCACCAGTATAAGGACTTTATTTTGACCTTTGAACCAATTTATCAGCCTCTTCTTGTTCTTTTACAAATCTTGCTATTTGTGCGGGAGACCCCTTCTTATCTAGGTCTGGACACATTCCCATCCCTTTACTAGCAGGGCTCATAAAGTGAAGTTTCACTCAAGAATATTAGCTATTTTTTGATTTAATATTGTTTATGTTTGTAGCTTCGGTCAGATTATTGTAACCTTAAGCATTTGATATCTCTCAGTCTTTAGATAAAATGAGAATTAAATATTATATACATTATCATTGTATATTTGATGATCTTATCAATTGGAGAATTCATTAAGATTCATTTTATAGTTATCATTATTGATGACCATGATAGTTATAATTGGTAACTATCATAGTTATCATTATTGACAACTAATATGATTAAAGGTAATATCATTATCATAGTTGATATTGTTATCAACTTTAATTGTTAATAAAGTTGATAACAATACTAACTTAACATTATTAAAAGTTGATAACTATATCAACGTAATGAAAATAATTGAGTTGATAATAGTGTTGATTATGGTATCGACCAAAACATGATATTACTTTATGTCGATTATGGTATCGACTATGAATCTGAATTATGATATTGATTAGTCATTATTGATAATGATATCATTATCAATAATGATAATCATACTTGCTTGATCATCAAAGGTATTCATATTGACTTTCATATCTACCAAAAGTACATACTTATCATCGTTAACAATGATACTATCGACGTATGTCGACAACATCATTATTAACAATAACACTATCAACATGTATTTTGAATGGTAAGTTGAATGCAGACCGATGTGAGTATCGACTGGTATCACAATGATCAATATTAATATCAATGTTACTGAAGATCGACATTGTTAACATTAACAAATCGATATTAGAGTATCGAAATGATAGCATACATAAACATATCAATATTGGTTATCAATGAGAGTTTATATTAAGCAAGATCAAGTATCATTTACATATTACATGGTTTAGTAGTAATGAAAGACCGAATAACAAATCGGTGTTAGTGAGACATGTCTCTACGTGGACATGTTTCATGTAGAGACATGTCTCTATGGGGGACATGCCTCTCCATCCTTGTATATAATGTGAAGTCGATCAGATCTTGTAAATACACAAAAATTATAAAGTGGAGACCTAATAACACATAGATTGTCAACGACAATATTATCGCAGAGGATAGTATTTATATAGTAGAAGACATTAAACATATTTCATAACATATACCGATTGGAGATTATATAAATGGGACGTCTATCGTATTGGTTGATAGTAAGACAGTTATAATATCTCTGGCAGATCAATATTGACAAACATATCAAATCACATTCACAACAATATACATTAGATAACATTCTATTGTGAATTTATCTAATATATATACATAAAATTTTAAGAGAATTACATTCTCAAATCTGATCAATCAACAATAATTACGCTTCCAAATATATGCCCCACCTCCTAGAACCTATGAAATTCTTGTGGTATGTCTCCATAAAGGAGATCCTACATCAATTTTGAATTTATTGTTTCCTTCCCCACCCACTGAACTTTCACTAGTGGTCATTCTTGCAATTTGATTTCTTGCTATTATAAACTTATAGGAAATTAAATAAATTTTAATTAGAAAAAAATCTAAGAAATACAAGCATACAAGTGCAAAATAAAGATGCAAAAACATTAGAAAAAAGAGCTAAAATTGTTATTATTTCTTTAAAAAAAATTGGAAATAACTTGAAAAATTTAATCAAAATCTTAAAAAAATCATTAAAAGACTCAATAATAGGGTCAAATGTTTACCTTAGATATTTAGATTTCCTTTGTGGAAGCTATCTGGCACCCCACAAACGGTCCCCTTCAAAAATAATCACCTGCCCTTTGAAATGCCAAAATAGAGACCAAATGAGAACAAAGTAAAATAGCAAACAAAATTATGTTTTAACTATGAATTGCCTCATAAAGAACCCTTTTAGGGTTTTGTGGAAAAAATAAAAATAAAAATTCTTTTAAAATGCACATGTTTCAAGTGAAAATTCATTTTTCTTGGGCGTCAACATCTGAATGCGCCTACGAAGTCTTGAAGGTAGCGTCGGGAGGATGAACCTGCAGGCATCTGTTCGTCTCAAGTGATGCATTGCATCACTTGAGACAATGGTGTATTATTTGTTATCGAGAAGGATTCCTCCTCAGCTTAAGGGAGTGTTGATTTTATTATAACTGTGGTCGGAATCCACAGGCCGACATAGACATCACAAAGGTCGTGATTATATTATTATGGTGAGCTAATATAATTATATTATTATGTGATGCATAATTTTGATCTTGCTCTGCAAGTTTGGGCAAGTGGATGCTTCGTCCGTACTTGCAGAGCATGTGTGGCGGATATTTTTTAGTCCTACATTTGACTAGTTTTTATGTGTTCTCTTGACATGTTTGTTTGTTCATTGTTCTTCCTTTTTGTTCGCTCGTGTGTGCTTTCAGTCGTAACTTTGTGCCACTTGGGGTTTGATCTTCTGTGGTTTTTTCTTGCTATGAGTGATCTGAATGGATATTGATAATGTTGTACGCCCTAATGATGGAAAAGAGAGGGTCGTTATTGCACAGAGAGAGAGGCCATCGATGAGGATATATTATAAGTTAAGGAGGATACGACCAAACTATCTTACAAATCCATTTTGGCAAAGCAAATGATTACTAAGAGCCCAAATTCTGCTTGTTTCAATGGAAAATATTCCAGAGGCCTCACCGTGGGAACCGACGGAGGAATGGGATCCAAAGCCGTTGGAGATGGAGTGGGAATCAGAGGCTTTGTCCAAGCTGCAGACACCAGAGGAGGAGAAAAGGGTAAGCCCTCTCTTCCTGGGTTGAAAATTTTTTTGTTGTCTCCGAACGAAGATATGGTAAGAGCCATCAAGCCATCAAATTTGACCAATCCCGGTTGAGGAATGTTGCAAATTTTTTTGTATGCATGGACATTAAGTTTTTGTCAGCTATAATTTTTTTTGATGAATGGTTTAATAACGTGTTGGGTAAAAAACTTGGCATTTTTTTGAATTTCAGTAGGATGATTAAAAAAGGATTTTTTGTTGTGTTTTTGAAAAACCATAATATGCAAGAAAACGTTAAAAAAAGGATTCTGGAATGTTGGTCAAGCTTTATTCAGATCATCTCCTTGGTCGCCCAAAGGCAACCTTGAAAAGGTAGTGGCTAGATTGTCTCCCCATTGGGTGGAATTGAGAGGTGTACAACCAGAATTATGGCCCTTTATTCCCTAAATCTTGAAACCCCTGGGGTTGGTCTTACAAGTGGAAGAGTCAAGGGTGACCCTCCCTCATCTCAATGCTAGGGTTTTAATTGCACTCGAACCATAAATCGATTTTCTTTTTGTCATTTCTTTGGAGATAGAAGGTGATTCCTTTTCATGGGAGATAGCCCTCCTCAACAATTTGGGGGTATGTTTCCATTGTAAACTTAACGATCACACGAGAAGGGATTTCCCTTCTCTCATGAATATAAAAAATACTTTTGATGTATCCGTTATAAATACTAATGAGATTAATGTGAAAAAGAACGATGATGAACTGTGAATCAATGAAAAACGTTCAGAAGCCTCTAATAAAAAACATTCAGATGAATATGCAGGTGTTCCTTACAAAAAATTAATAAAAGATAGTAATAATACCAACACCATTCTTGATCAGAGTGGGGGAAAGTTTGTTTCCCTGTCCAACCCTCTTTTTAAAGAAGATTTTGAAGTTATCCATGCGGGTAATAAGATCTTGCATAAATATTTTACCCTAATCGGTTGTCAACCATAAAAAGCTCCACACACAATGATTCTCAAAAGGTAGATGTCCCCATTAGGAAGAATGCCCAACAAATTGCCTTGGATAGTATAAAGGGAAAAGCTGAAAAACATTAGGAGGTCTAAACAACCATCCTTGGAGCAGAGCAACCCCTCTTCTGAGCCCATAACCTCCATAATGGAGAACAGTGACAAACATATTATTCCTTATGAGGCCTCTGGGGATATTGTGGTTGAAGAAGGTGAGAAATTCAGAGAAGTATTAAGCAAAAGTACAAAGAAGAAAAGGAAACTGCTTGAGAGACAATTAAGTGCTAATAATATAGGAAGTGGAAACAAACTCATTCACCCAAAGATGCCTGAATGTTTCATCGGGCTTTATACGAACCAAAAATCCCCTAAGTAATAATTGTGTCATGATGATGAATATACATAGTTGGAATGTTCGTGATCTGGAAATGCTTGATAGAGAGTATATTGTTAGAAAATGGCGCAACAATTTACACAAAAAAGATATTATATGCTTACAAGAAATCAAAGTTGTGGGTTATCATGCTTACAATATTCTGAAATTTCTTTGGGATAAAGCAACATGGCTTTATACAAATCATGATAGGGGCAAGGGAGCAACTGCCCTGCTTATTAGTCCTCAATGGGATGAGAGGATTGAGAATGAAGGTGTCTCCCCCCATCAGAGGGCTCAATGGGTGCTCTTCAAATGGAAGGATAAATTTATGGGAGTCTGCAATATATATGCACCAAATGATTATAAAGAGAGAGCTATGTTTTGGGACTGGCTAACCAACAATCCTCCTAATGCCCATTGGGTCTTTGTGAGGATAAATGTGGAGTTATTAGCCAATCATGGAAGGGTAATGAGTATTATTGTGGGCCAATTTTAAAAGGAAATCTAAGTTGATTGACCCTATGGAGAAAAGGAAGAATGATGGAAATGGTATATGGTTCACTTGGTGTAACAACCAATCTGGAAAACATAGAGTTTATTGTAGATTGGACAAAGTTTATGTTGACTCCTTTGTTGTTGTCTTCCCCCATGCTTCTAGTCACTTCCCAATGAAGGTCTTCCCTACTAGCATCTCTTATCACTCCCTCATCTCCACCTTTCTCTGTTACGAGGATCAGCAACCAGTGGACAACATTCTCAGGGAGAATAATATGTTCAAATTGAATATGTCCCTTCTTCAAGATCAAGATTCCTATGAAGCCATTAGAATGATCACTTGTTTGTCCAAATTCAGTTCATTGGGTCATTCTCCCTATGACCAATGGAATCAATTGGTTGAAGTATGGAAACCGATGTTTCAAATTATTGCGAAGAAAAGCTAAAGACAAAAGAAATAATGAGGCTTTACAAAAAATGAAACTTAATGAGATAGAAAAGAAACTCCAAGAAAAGGGGGAAGACAATCAGCTACAAGAGGAGTTGATCTGTATTAAGACATAACTTAGGAGGAATCTTAATTATGAAAAATAGGGACAACGGGTAAGAGCCAAGATGAACAAGCTTAGAGAAGGAGATAGAGGAACCAAATACTTTTTTAATATTGTCAGAGCAAAGCAAAAGAGGGAGCTCATTGATAAAATTCAAGCTGAAGGTGGACTTATTAGTGATAATAAAGAAATACTAAAAACTTTATTCTACAAGGATTTGTTCACATCAAAACATGAGGCCAGTAATCAAAGAGCACTAAAAAAATGTTTCAAGTTGAATCTTAACAAAGTTTCTGAGGAGGAAGCCAAGATGTTAGATCAGGGTATTCAATTAAGAGAGATTAAGGATGCTATCAGGGCTGTAGCTAATGGAAATTCCCTAGGACTAGATGGATTGCCTGTTGAATTTTACAAACAAAATAATAAATGGATCAGTCTGGAATTGTTGGCGGTATATGAAGTTGCTTTTGTTAAAGGAACATTGGGAGAAAACATTAATAGGGGTATTATTAAACTACTCCCCAAGAGAGGTGATAAGACACAAGTTAGAAATTGGAAACCCATCACTCTTCTTAATTTATCCTACAAAATCATTGCTAAGGTGCTTGCAAGAAGGATTGTAAACATACCAAACAAGATCATCTTGGTGACCTCGACAAGTTTTATCAAGGGAAGGCATATATCAAAAAATCTGATCACTAGTTGGGAGGCAATGAATTGGGCAAAGTGTGATGGACAAAATGCAACCATGATCCTTTTAGATTTTGAGAAGGCCTATGATAGAGTGGAGTGGCCGTTTGTTACAGGCATGTTGCAAGCTTCGGATTTCCTCATTATTGTAAATGGGTTTCAATCCTATTCAAAGACTCTTCCACAATCATTGATGTTGATGGGGAAATCTCTGATCCTATCCCCCTTAAAAGATCTATTAGACAAGGTTATCCTATTGCTCCAGCCTTATTTTTCATTGCAATAGATGCTTTATTTTATATCTTGAGAGCCACGGATTTGGGACCCTTGTTAAAGGAATAACCTTGCCTAATAATGAACAATTATTAAATGCTAAGTTTGCAGATGACACTTCTCTATTTATGAAACTATCTGATGATAATTTTGATAATATCATGGCAAGACTACAATTATTTTGCTAGGCATCAGGTGCCAAGGCTGCTCCCCACAAGTCCTCTGTTTCTAGGGTGGTCTGATAAAGCCCCTAAATGGCTTGCCCAAAAGGGATGGTTGTGGGTTGGGCCAAGTTCAATAGTTTGGTATCTTTGTATACCTTTTGCTGTTGAACCCTCAATCAAAGACATGTGGCAATGGATATATTCAAAGATTGAAAAAAAGCACACTAAGTGGCAGACTCATATGCTCTCATTGGATGGATGAGTTCAAGTGGTCTAGAAGGTGTTCACATCTCATGCAATATATTATGCATCCTCTTGGTTATTTGCTAAGTACCAAACCAACAAGCTAGATAAAATACTGAGGGATTTTTTATGCTCTGATGGCATGGGTAATAACAAAAGACACTGTGTCATCTGGGAATGGTGTTGCAAACCTAGAATTTTTTATTTTTTATTTTTGGGAGGGGGGGCTTGGGGCTCAGATTTCTAAGGTTCATGGGGTAGCTCTAGCCTCCAAATGGATTTTTTAAGTCACGCACAGTAATGAGCCATCAAAAATTTTGGTTAGAAATAGCATTCTCAGATCGGTGATCAAGAAAGGCAAGTAGTGGAAGGATGTTCCCCTTTATGACATTATTTTTGGTCTGTTTGATGTAAAAATATTTGGGTCTAATGTGTTTTCTTCACTATGGAGAGCTTGGACTCAGGTGAGAACTCTGCTTTGCTCCAAGGATGTTGTTGGAGGCCCTCCCATGTATGCCCTCCCATGTATGCCATCAAAGATAGATCTATCTAGTGGGATATCTACCTAAATGATAAACCATTGGCTCTAACACAGTATTGCTCTGCCAAGGCATGGAATGCTAGGTCCATATCACTTATCAGTGATATTTTGATCAACAACCGATTGGGGACCTGGGATGAGATCAGAGAGAAATATGGTATACCTACTACTCAGAAGAAAACATATACTTTGATCTCTAAAGCTATCGAGTTCTTCTTTCCTAGTAAGGTGTTTGATTGTAAGCAATTCATTGAACAGTTGAAATGGGTTGATGGTAATTTGTTGTTTGATGTTACAAATAAGCAAATTTATAATATGCCAAAAGAAGATTTTTCTATATTCAATTGGATCAATCAAAGTTGGGGTCTTAGTTGGTCAAACTCTAGATGACACTTTTTTTCGAACTGTTTTGGCACTCCTCTTGAACCGAAGAAACCTTGTTTTAGATGGATCTTGTTGCTTAACAAACTTGTTGTGGGGACTGTTCTCTCATATGTTGGCATAAAGTCTGTGAAATTTTCTATCTGTGGTTGTTTTAAGTCTTTTGAGCATCTATTTTTTAATGCAAATTTGCTTGCAAAGTTTGTTCTATTTTTTTTGGTAGCACCATCAAGTGGAATTGTAGACTTGGGTTGACTTGGCATGAAATCTTGGTTGGCTTTGTAGAACACTTTGACCTCAATATGAATAAATTTTGGTTTGTTCTTATTGTTGAGGTTCTTTGGTTCATCTACCAACAAAGAAATGAAGAAGTATTTCAAAACAGGAGAAGAGTGCTTACTGAGTTTAATTGTAAACTTATACATTTTCTTATTATGTCATAGGTCTTTGTTGTTCTGGAAGTTCCTAAAGACAGGTTTATGATAATCGTTCGAGAAGGAGCCATGATCCTTTACAAAGAAGATATTGTGAATGCAAATTACTTTGACACTTATATCAATATGCTAAATTAGGAAGAACTAAAAAACTTGAAACAATACACTAAGGAAAAGCAGATTGATATTGTTAAAAAGAACACCCTGATCAAAGAAAAAAGAGATGACAGTGAACATAGTTGGGAGGATGTTGCAAAAATACCTACGATTGACCATGTTGGAAAGTGATCAATTTTGTATGATGTGATCCACTTTTTGGTCGTCATTTATGGCAACACATCTGGCATAATGATCGATTCATTTAAAGTTAAGTTTTGTTGACTCTGAAATCGGTTAAGTACAGAACCAGAAATACAGAGGTATTTTGAGTATCGAAGATCGAGATCGAAGAGTTACGGCAAGCGAGCTTAGAAGAAGATAGTATGGGGTATGTGTGACCTCCACCGAAGATCCATTTTGTTTTGTCTATGTTTACAGTAGGTTATAGAGATTTGAAGATAGACAGACAGTAGTAGAACAGTGATACAGAGCAGTTGGACAGAAGCGATTACTCAGGGAGTATGACGTGGACTCCTGGCAATCGGAGTTGGATTATGATTGTTGATAACCTATATTTTGATTATGTAAGAGCGTCGACTATGCATTTGACATTATTTTTTTTTAATGTATTTTGTATTGAGAGCCGACTATGTAATATTTGTATTTGAGAGCCGAATTGGTAAAGAAGAAGATATATATGTAAGATCTTTTTGTTGAGGAAAGAGAGTTGTGTGAACAAAGTTTTGGATATGATATGTGAATGGCAGAGCAGAGGATGACAGAGATCATTGAAGAACTATGACTGGAACTATCTAAGCATTAGAGATGCTTGTTTTCTTCATTAATGAGAACATTTTGTAACAGAACTACATTGTAAGAGTTGTATGCTCAGTTGGCCCCTAACAGGGTGTTGTATACCTTTAACAGGGTTATTATTCCTTTAACAAGGAAATGTACTATGTAATATTCAGCTCCTAACAGGGACACTATAATTTAGTTCATGCTTGTGGGTACCATCCCCACCGGGGTTTTCCCTTGGCCAGGGTTTCCTCGACAACAAAAAATGGTGTTATGAGTACTTTGTTATTTGCTTATGTTCTTTTCATTTCTGCAAGCTTATGAATTATTTATAATTGGTTGAAAAGTTTTATTAAGTGTTGTAATATTGATTCAGCCCCCCTCTCAGTATTACCTAATCCTAACAATTGGTATCAGAGCTTTTGGCCCTTGGAGAGAAAGTCTAACAGCTTAAGGGAGATCATAATGGATTTAGATAGTTTGCAAGAAAACTTTGATGCTGCACTTGAAGATCTTGATAAAGCAAAAGCAGAGAATGGAGAATTAAGATTCAACATGCGAAGAGCTGAGAAATTTATAAAGAAACTTAGAGACCAGCTTGAACTTTCCAGAAGTCAGAGACATGATCTTGTGGTTCAAATAAAAGAAGATTCAGACAAAGACAATTCAGACCAGATGAAGCAACTTGAAGAAGAAAATGAAACCTTGAAGCTTGAGAATGAAGCCATGACTAAAGAGATTCAATTACAAAAGGATGGTAAGAAGAAGATTGAAGATGCTTTGAATAGTTTAAATGTTTTGATGGAACAAATGAAGAATGAGGCTAACAACTAAAAGAACAAGTATCTAGAACTGGAGAAATACAATCAGATCATAAAAGGTGAACTTGTTGAGGCAAACAAACACATTAAGAAACTTCACACTAGCAGTGATTTGATCGATGAACAAAGGGACAGATATAAACCTAAAGGTGATGTGACTAGTGTTGGATTCAATGAAGCTGAATGTTCGAAGAAACAAGAAGAGAAATCTTATGCAAAGATTGATGCTGAAAAACCTACTATTGAAGAACCTAGAGAGTAGACCAGGCCCTTCAACGGTGGATGCTTTGCTTGCAACAAGTTTGGACACATGAAAAGAGATTGCAGAGGTAATGCCCCTTTTAAGACCTTTTCTGGTTATTGTTTTAATTGTAATGGATATGGGCACAAGAAAGAAGAGTGCAGGAAACCTAATCAATCTAGATATAGACAAGACAATGGAAGAGAACCTACATGCTACAGATGTAATAATCTTGGACACGTTGTGAAGTATTGTAAGCTACAAGTAAATCTGGAAAGAAGACCTCCTATATGTTACAAATGCAATAATCTAGGTCATATAGAGAATTTTTGTAGGTATAATGGAGTAAACAACAAAAGAGTACCACCTCCTATGAATACACAGAAGAATGGAAATGATATTGGTAAGAGTGTTGCAGATTTAAAGAATGATTTTGACAGTTGTTTTAAGAAAGTAGAAGATAACAACAGTGGTAAGATATGGAAGATCAAAGAGACAAGTGAAACATTGGTTCAGGGAGAGACAGTAGATGCTACTGGATCTTCGCCTGATGGTAACAAAACATAATCGACCTAATTGGCCGATCATGGCCTTAGGGGGAGCATTGGATGAAGATATCAGAGTATATCCAGCCCCTAATTTTGTGGATTGAGCTCTAGCGAGCTTAGGTATGATTGTGGCCAACATCATGGAGTATATATTTAAGAGCGCAACATTGGATGATGCTTATTGTGTGATCGCGAGATTTATAGCCGACTGGACAGTATTGGGTAATGTGAACTTTTAATGACTTAACATTGTATAAAGCACCATATGATTATCTATTTCCTTACCATTTGACGAGCAACAACCTAAGGAAATCAGAGAGCAGAGAGATTCAGTCTATCTTACAATTGCCTTGCGTGATCGATTGAAGCGAATACTTGGAATTCAACATGTAAGAGGTATTTACATCATCTAGCTATGGATGCACCTGTTATTTATGAAGTTATAGATCGAACCAGATGCAAATTCAAGAAACATCCTTTCAAGTTTTGTGAAGAAGACCCTAAAGGAGCATTTTCTCAGACACCATACAGAGTTTTACACGTAGAAGACATTAGGGCATACATTCATTGTAAGTATGATATACTGGGTATTGATGAAATTTCTACCAAAATGGAGTATATGACTGACAAAGGCATTATGAGAGATGAATACAAGAATGTTGATCAATTGAGCATTATGAAAATTCTGAACTTATATGAATTCGACGAAGAAGAATGGTTTAAAATATTATTGAGAAAAGTACATGATCAATTCATTTGGATAGGTGAGCAACTTGTGAAGATTTGTAGTGAATTGATTCATGAGATTATTGGATTGGATAATACTGGAATCATTCTTGTAGCAGAGAAACATGTGAAGAAGCAATTTGAAACCCTAACACACTCAAAATGGGACATGTGAGCTATGTCAGTAAGCGACATTGCGCAACAGGATGTAAAATTGATTGCTATGATACTTGCTTACAAATTCTACTATAGTAGTAGACCTAATTCAGTATCTGCAGGAGTTATCATGATGACATATAGAATGGTGAAAGAGAATATTAAATACAATCTATGTGAAGTGTTAGCACAACAATTTCCGGAGAATGTGAAATTGATAAAGAAATACAGATCGAAGACCTTCAGATTTGGTTCATTATTGATGCATATGTACTTACACATTGAGCACAAATTTCCAGGCATGCACCCTAGTGGTTGGAGAAGAGGGATACCTACTGGTATACATATTTCTGACAGTTACAGAAACACATGGGTTGATGGTGAGTTGTTTGGTATGATTAAGATTCTTCAGAGGCAGATGAAGGGAAGATACAAGATACCTGAAGACTTAGTTGAAAAGTACAAAGATACAATATGTTTCATAGTTGAAACTGATTGTGTATGCTTTGAGACAGTAATACCAAGGAAGAAATGGTGTTATCCTATGGCATATGAGCTAAGTTTTGAGGTGTTAACTATGCAAATTGAACATGTCCTTGCATCTGAGATAGATACATCTGAGAAGAGATGGGGAACTTATGAGGAAAAATCAGCTAAAGTAAGAGAGGAACAGACCAGAGGTTTGAGGAAAAGAAAAGTAGACAACATTGTGCATGAATGTGGTATTAAGGAAGGATTCACAGAGGAAGAGTTGGAGGAAGTTAAGAAGAAGTTAGCAGAGTGATCTTCTGGATTGGCAAGTTCTGCTACTGCAGCTCTTACAACTCCTGAAGTAGTGATGATAGACAGTCCACCTCCTACAATTATTAATGTAACCTCCCCTCCACCACAATAGACCTTGCAGGCATAAAATATTATTCCTAGAGTGAGTACCAGATCCAGCAGACAGATTTCACCACTTAAAGAACCAAGCACTGTGAGAGAAGAGAAGAAAACTGAAAGTGAGAAGCATATATGGAAACCTGACTTGAAGATGATTGAGAAGAGAGCTATCGAGCAAGGGAAGTTAGTTTCTATTAACAAATACTATGACAGGTATGAGGAAACTGATAAACTTTGGATTGAGGATGTTGTAGTCAATCATTTACTTGTTTTCAAAAAGAATCTATTGGAGATAGAGGGCAGTATACCTGAAGAGTTATATGGTAGATTGGAGACTAGGAAACAGCTAGCACAGATTGAGGATGAAACTATCAGAAACCAAGAAATTGATAATATGTTGCCGGTAGTTTCTATGCAAGAAAGAGACAGAATATTTAAATAACTGAAACCTGTATTAAGAACTAAGACTAGATTAGTGAAGATTATGGCAAGAAAATATGATGAAGTCATTGAAGAGACTCAGAAAGCACTGGACCAGATATTAATGAACATTATTCCTTAGAAGACCCCACTTCCTACAACTACTTTGCCTACACCCTTAGGAATGGGAGAGAGTTCAAAGACAGCGAAGGCAAGTATTGAGAAGAGCGAAGTTGATATGCAACCAGATTTCTATGTTTTTGGTGTGCTTGTGACTCTTAACACTTCACATGATGAGAAGGACCCATTTGAAGAAAATAATGACAATAGAGTGACTGAGGAAGAAGGACAGAAAGAATTGGAGCAAAAAGAAGAAACAGAAAATGTTGAAGTCAAGAATGAAGTTGACACATCTTCTACCTTATTGTTGGTATTGATATGAATGTTGATTGTATGGATGAGGATGAGTTGGTAAAATTAGCTTTTACTGTACTTACTAAAGCAAAGGAGAGATCTGACAAGAAAAGTGACAAGAAGACCAAAGTAATGTCTAGAGCAATTGATATTGTGAACAAATTGCTCCCAGCACTTATTGTTTTTTCAGAACAGAGATGATGTAGAGAACCTGAATTTGGCACTTGATGCGTTTGATGGACAGTATGAGAACTTGATGAAGATTGCAGAAGGAAAGGCAGAAAAGAACTATTCAGAGAAGAAGCTATTTGAAGTTTGCTAGTCTATCTCATGGGACTTGGGCATTCTGAGAACCAGTACTGCAAATGCAAAGAGTTGTATTGCACATGGCAGGAAACTATTTAGTTATTGCATAAACCCTATCAGACATATTTTGAATGTTGAAGACATTATTGCCAAGGACAGGGCAACCTTGAACAGCATGATGGACAGTTGTGAGACCTCTTCACAATCTGTAACGGAATTGGACAAGGAAGTAACACGAATTTTGGCTAAACTGAATGTATTGGATATTGAGAAAGGGAGAGTTTTGACAAGGTTTGGTTTGCTGAAGATTTTAATCACTCCTAAGCTATCAATTATTGAAGCCCACTTATCAGACATGGAGAAAACTGCATAATCATTGGCTAACTTTATCCCAACAGAGTTGAAAGAAGCAGAGACAACATCATTTGCATTAAATGGACTAATTCGTGTTAGTCAACTGTTGCTTAAATCATGGAGTACAAAAGTGAAGATCTTGGAAGATTCCTTTCAAGATATTCTGAAATTGGTAAGCCAACCCTAATTTTATTACTTTTTTATGCACCTTTGTCATTGTTGTCAAAGGGGGAGAAGAGAGAAGAAAAAAATGAATAGAGGAGAAGAGAGAAGAGAAAAATGAATAGAGGAGAAGAGGAGAAGATAATGTATAAGGAAAGACGGTTTTGTTTTGTTGGAACACTTAGTCATTTTTTGTTAAGTGTTGCCATCAATGTCAAAGGGAGAGATTGTTGGCAAGCGATCAATTCTGTATGATGTGATCCACTTTTTGGTTGTCATTTATAGCAACACATCTGGCATACAGTAGTAGAACAGTGATACAGAGCAGTTGGACAGATGCGATGACTCAGGGAGTATGACGTGGAATCCTGGCAATCGAAGTTGGATTATGATTGTTGATAACCTATATTTTGATTATGTAAGAGTGTCGACTATGCATTTGATATTTGCTTTATTAAATGTATTTTGTATTGAGAGCTGACTATGTAATATTTGTATTTGAGAGATGACTTGGTAAAGAAGAAAGATATATATGTAAGATATTTTTGTTGAGCAAAGAGAGTTGTGTGAACAAAATTTTGGATATGATATGCAAATGGTAGAGCTGAGGATGACTGAGATCATTGAAGAACTATGACTGGAACTATCTAAGCATTAAAGATGATTGTTTTGTTCATTACTAAGAACATTTTGTAACAAAACTATATTGTAAGAGTTGTATGCTCAGTTGGCCCCTAATAGGGTGTTGTATACCTTTAATAGGGTTGTTATTCCTCTAACAAGGAAATGTACTATGTAATATTCAGCTCCTAACAGGACTAGGTCTCCTAACAGGGACACTATACTTTAGTGCATGCTTGTGGATACCATCCCCACCGGGGTTTTCCCTTGGCCAGGGTTTCCTTGACAACAAATAATGATGTTATGAGTACTGTGTTATTTGCTTATGTTCTTTTCATTTCTGCAAGCTTATGGATTATTTATAATTGGTTGAAAATTTTTATTAAGTGTTGGAATACTGATTCACCCCCCCCCCACCCCCGCCCGCGCCCANTGGAATACTGATTCCCCCCCCCCCCACCCCCGCCCGCGCCCACAGTATTACCTAATCCTAACAGACCCACCTATTGGGGCCTTTAACAAGGCTGAATTCAGTAATGTTGTTATTGGACAATGGGATCAGTGATAGTACGATGTTAGCTTGTAAAAAGTAATCTATGTATGTTCTCTAATCTATGTCTCGATGGTGATATTTCTGCGTGTGATATTCTTAATGGTTATACGGTGTTTTACAAAACGGTTCTTGTTCATGTGTATATGTTTCTCTCTGCTAACGGAATTATAATCGGACATTAAAGGCCTATCAAGAGTTTCTTACTTAATCGAGATCCTTATGGTGCACAATATTTACCAAAGTTAGAGAATATTTATCATCGGATCAATTCTTTGTTAATTGTAGCATGGAGGGTCTGTCTAGCCTGCACCATACTTGTTAGATGTGGTAGAGCCAGAGACCATCAAATGGTAAGGAGGATATATGTTGGAAGTGTTTTGGAATTAGCAAGAGGCGACTACTTTTGCGCTATTATTTGATTGAAAACCAATGACGTTATTGGCCTAGCATCGATTAATATTCTCCTGGAGATTATAGTTGTGCCTAGATCCGAGAGCCTTTGCCTTATCGTGGTTATCATTGGAGCTAGGGCATTCTTGTAGAGTGTCTAGGAAAGAATTGTGAATTCACCCACACAGGTCAAGAATGGTCTAAGGACTAGCAGAGATAGATGATAAATCTAAGCCATCATACTCAAGCATTGGAGTGTAAAGTGCCAATTACCTCCAACATATGATGATAGAGAACAACACATATTCGGAATCCAATAGGGATTGCAAACCATCGGAACCAATCAAGATTTAGAAAATGGCTACCAACAACACACCCGCAGATGGCACAGTCCTCCTCCGCCGCCGCCTCCATCACATTAGTGATCGTCTTCAATATATATTTTGGACTCTATGAAATTTTCAGCATTTCTCAATATTTCCTCTACTAAAAGATTTCCATCGCTTGGTACATAAAATAACGATTTCAGATCATTGCGTTAATGAAAGTCTGAGTGTTCTATTTTGCATCGAGGTTTTTCAATTGGGGAAAGATGCGTGACTGGGAAGACATAATACTTGTCCAGTTGGGAATATAGAACAAGGGACATTACAATCAGCGGAACATGTACATTCTTGCAGGTGCTACTACTGAAGCTTACATGGACAAAGGGAAAACACGTTAGATAGGGTGTCCTGTAGAATCTTGCTATTATTGAGAAATTAATATCATTGAGTTTCTCTTTCTTGCGTTGAAGATATTTAGCAAATCGATTGTTGGGAAACAAGGCGGAATTGTGGATAGTTCTGATAATTAATCTTTACAAGAAAGTCTGATATGGGTATTAAGTAGCTTGTTCTTTGCAGGAACAGTGGATGTTGAGATTGGCAGAACTATAGCTTAATTACGTTCATGTGAGAATCCTTACATGAACCCTTAAGCAATGGTGATTTGCACACTGCTAAAAAGGGGACATTTAACAAAGACATCCAAAGGATAACCAACAGACCTATCAGCATCACATAACAGTCATTGATCATCAAGGAAAGAATTATCAGGGCATCTCCCTGATCGATAATTTATATAACAGAGATCGCAGGAAACAATCATCAAGTGGAAATATAGAAACCATCGCATAGGAGGAAATAGCAGACTGAGTTCATTGATGGAAGGAAGAGTCTAAGAAAATAACGTCAATCTCAGTCAGGCAGAAGCGTTGGGCTTTTTTGGTTGGACAATCCACAGAAGAATATCAAGTAGACAAACAAATTGTGGAAAGATAGTGTGTTCTAGATTTCAGGAAACATAACTTCCTTACATGTTGGCATGAAGGCAAATTGTTGAGTGAGCCAATGTGAATGGTCACCTTTGGACTCCTGATGTGGCTCTTTATATGTTTGGATGCCTGCTGATTTTTAGTATCATACGTATAAAGAGGATGGATCAAGAAGCATAAGAGATTGCATTCAAGGGAGAAAGAACTTGATAATTGCTGCCATGAGACTGAGTTGGTGGCTAAAGACGTTTCTTCGAAGAGGAGGAATTCACATTCAGAGGGAGTGACAATCGATCAGAGGCAACCTTGAACGAGGAGGTCAAAAGGTTAATCATAGATTCAAAGGGAGTCTGACATTTTATCAAAAGCAACCTTGGACGAGGAGGTCAGAAGGTTGATATCAGATTCAGAGGGAGTCTGACATCTCATTTGAAGCAACCTTGGACGAAGGACATCAGAAGGTTGATATCTATTTCAGAGGGAGCCACGTCATCATGAAAATCTGCTTAATGCATTCTTCTTTGTGAGGGAGAAGTTTGAGGTGCAAGCCCTTGTTAATGCATTGAAGAGAAACTTGAGGTGTAAGCCCTTATCACCACCCTCTAATATGGTTCATGGTGGATGTCATGTGTGTGACGCCATGACAACACCACGTGAGAGAGTCTGTGGTAATTTTCTTGTACTTGTGTGTTCATCCTCGAGATGAGCCATGGTGAATATCATTGTGAGGTGACGATCTCGCAATGATGAACACTTGTGCATCTTACCATCATTGTGAGGTGACGATCTCGCAATGATGGTTGATATCTCGTGAAGTAATATTTATGGATAGCCATAATGGTGGATATCACATGAAGCGATATCTATAGACAAGCCATAATGGTGGATATTACGTGTGGAGATATCTATAAGCCGTGTGGAGATATCTATAAGCCATAATGGTGGATATCAGGTGAGGTGATATCTATGGATAAGCCATGATGGTTGATATCATAAGAGGTGATATCTTTCCACATATGGATGTAGCCATTGTGGTCAATCATTACAATAAGGAAATGTAATTTGTAAATAAGTATTCCTCCCTAGCTAATAGGGAGTGTTGAAGGTAGCGTCGGGAAGACGAACATGAAGGCATCTGATCGTCTCAAGTGATGCATTGCATCACTTGAGACAATGGTCGATTATCTATTATTGAGAAGGATTCCTCCCTAGCTAAGAGGGAGTGTTGATTTTATTATAGTTGTAGTCGAAATCCACATGCCGACATAGACATCACGAAGGTTGTGATTATATTATTATTGTGAGATAATATAACTATATTATAATTATTATGATATGATTATTATGTGATAGTAATAATTATATTGTGTAATTATTTAATATAATAATTATTATATTATATTGACTATAATTATATTAATATATATTATTAAGAGAGGCGTCCCTTGCGAAAGGGCACCTCTTGCATATATATTATGAGATGTGTGATCTTATTAGACAATATATAATTGAATAAATATATGTGCAAATTAATATATTTCAAGTTGCTAGGGGGAGACAATAGTTGTTCGTCTATGGTTGGGAGGGCAATAAGGATTATTGCCCATGGATAATCGAGCACACCCTAAAAAAAATACGAAGCGCATTCACCCCCTATGGATGCGTCTGGAAGCACTTGATAGCGCATCCGGAGGTATCCACAAGAAGTGGATGTGCTTCCAGTACGCATCCAAGCGCATCCCCCCTTTGAATCCATGCCCGCATGCATCTGAATTTGGTGGTAGGGGGTGGAGTGGCGAATTCAGTAACTGAGATGAAATATAGTGTTAATGTCTCGGCTCATAACAAGACCTATAACATGATTGTTAAAGCGTGTTAGGACCTCCCTACCTCTTGCTTTATTGATTCACATAGATACCTGTATATCAAATGGCCTGATGGCACTATGGTTACCAAAATCAAAGCCAAAAATGTGTACAATATCCTGAGTAATAATCAGAATATTATTGAGCATATTAAAAAGCTCTGGTATACCTCTCTTGAGACTAACTGCTGGAGCAAAATCCTTAATAGAATGTGGAAATCTCCTATTGATCCTAAAATCAGATGCTTTAAATGGCTAATGCTCCTCAATAGACTTCCTATTAACAGATATCATGCTCCTATTGATGTTTGTAGTCTCTGCCATTGTCTTGACTCTTGTAGACATATTCTCTTCGACTGTAAATTTGCTAAGAGGGTTTGGGCCTTATTTGGTATCACTTATCCTAAGTTCATTGATATTTTTGAATTAATTAATGGTCATATTCAGGGACTTAAAAAAGATACTAATCTTCTTTGGAACATCCTTTCTTCTAACATCTTATGGCAGCTCTAGAAGTGCAGGAATGAAGAAAGGTATCAGGGTATCCATAGATCTCTTACTGAGTCTTCTTTGAAACTCACACATTTTAAAATTTCCTCGCAGATCTGCATCACTATGATGATCGAGAGGGAAAAGCTTATAAGATTCCTCAAAATGGGGCACTCTACCATGTTTGTTTTTGAGATGAAGGATGGGTATGACTATCATAGACATATGTACAATATGGCTCTTTTCAACAAAACGGTGAAAAAGCTACACAAGGAAATCAGCAAGAACAAGAACACTACTGACGACCAGATTTTTATGATAAGTCAAATCCAAGCAAACAAAGGAATCGTTTGGATGGAAGGGCCTCTTGGCTGGACTGCTTGGGTTGAAATTTTTGAAGATCTTCTACACTAATGTCTCTGTTGTAGATGCTACTTTTTCTCTTTGAATATGTTGTATAAGGTACTTTGACTCCTAGTCGGATTCTGTGTGAGGCTTTGCCTCCGGATTTGAACTCTTCGTTGATACTTGCTGTATATTTTGTCTGATTCCTCTATAGTTAATATAAAAAAAAAAGTCTACCCTTGTATATACCCTTCATATTCTAGCAGAGAGAATGTAAACATCCTTTACCTAATATAACCAACCATAAAACATCAGCATTCAGGAGCACAAATTGATCAAGATAGTAGGCTATGGCTTAAGTGTTGTAACCCTCTGATCATACCATTCGCCCACAGATTTCAAAAGAAAGAGTTGGGATCAAAACTTAATGTTCAAGAGCATAGAACCTATAGAAGCTTGTGTGATGCCTCTTGTGCAGAAATAGGATAGGCCAATGTTAAAACCATGAACTTTGTTTTCTTACAACTTATGTACCCCTATGGTGAGACTATGCCACAATGGTGTTGCCTCAACAAGTTAAAGGATCAATGTTCATAACTAGACAATAACGAGAGAAACCATATTTTCTTGCTATAATAATAAAGCAAACATGAAAATTGAGAAGAAATCAGACAGTTGGAATAGACAATATCGTTCCCTGGTAGGAAGAATCCATGTATGTCAAAAGATTCTCTCCTCTTACAGTCAGTACTACTCTTCCATTTGGTCATTCAACAGCTATTAAATTTTATAAAATACAGAAGAGAATCGGACAGTTTCTATGGTCTGATGGAAAAGGGAAAAAGAAGCAAGCAGTCAAATGGGACTGGTGCTGTCTAGAGAAGACTGGAGGAGACTTAGGACTAAGATTTTAAAAAGGGATTGCCCCGGCTGACAAATAGATCCTTAAAGCCTTGGAAGGGAATGAACCCTCGAAGGTTTTAGTGAGAAATAATATACAGGAAGCTGTTCCAAAACAAGCTAGGTCATGGAAACACCTCCCCTTCTGTGACATTTTGTTCAACAAATTCTCTGTATCCCCTGCAGGTCTAGTGTTTTCAAGAGTTTATGGAAAGCATGGGAATACATTAGGTGCAGGATCCACAATTGTGAGGCTCTAGATCTTTTCAATAATAAAATTTACCTTTCTAGGTCTATTTGGTGGAATTTTAGAGCACAAAATCCTTTTGTTCTGCTTCAAGGCTGTTCAGCTAGGTCTTGGTTCAATAAAGGCATAAAAAGTTTTAGTAATATCCTAAGCAATAGTCTGTTGAGATCTTGACCTTCTCTTTGCACTGATGAGAACTTATACCACCATAAGAGGAGCTTGCACTATGCTTAAATTCCCTGTGCCATGTGAACCTAATACTAATATTCTTGAGTCTTTCAAGTGACTAGATGGCTCAGATCAATGTATAAAAAACCTTGAATGAAACCTTAGTTGTCGATTCGGATTCGGGGACGGATTCGGGCTCGTGAATCCAGTTCGTGGATTCGTGAAAAAAAAAATTTGTCGTTTGGGTTCGTAAGGATTCGTGAGTGTGTGTGTGTGTGTGTATATATATATATATATACAAAAAATAAGATAAATATACATAATTCTAAAACTAAATCATTTCATAGTATGAATCTAAGATACCGGGTTCGGCCCCTGGCCCCTCCGGACCCTGGGAAATTCGAACCAGTTTGAAATTCGGGTCCGGTTTGCCTGTGGGTTCAAATTTCCTAAGCAGGGTCCGAATTTTCAAATGCCAAATTCGAACCCGGGTTAAGCTGGTTCAAACCCGGGCGAATTTCGCCAAAAAATGCGAATTTGGTGCGAATTTGACCCGTGGTTTGACTTAAAACGGTTTTTTATGGCGTATTTGTGACGAATTTCGCCCGGTAAAAAATAACTCTCGATGCCCCTAGTCCGTCTTGGGGGCTTTGCCCCCAAACCCCCATTTAATAATTTGGGATGTAAACTGCACCAATAAAAGGGGAAAAATTAACCTTTGAGTCTTATTAGGCTCCATATAGAAGATGATGATGAAGAAGAAGAAGAATATCAATAAATTATTAATCCATTAGTTGAACTTCAAACAATGATACTTGAACTGATGTTCTGATCTAATTTTAATGTTTTGAATCTTTGATGTTGAGCTTGAACTTGAAGTATATGATGGTATGATCATGGATTCATGATTCATGATGCTATGTTTACAAATTACAAATTTAAATGTTTACTTTTAGTTTTTATGATACTGTGACATTCTAATCTTAACTCATGCTTCTAGGCTGCATGAATATCAAAATATGTATATATATA
>MU224881.1:1125344-1172261 GCA_018584345.1 Thuja plicata | reverse complement strand
TATATATATATATATATATATATATATATTTTTGAAAAAACGAACCCGAACCCAAAAACCCCTTTTTCAAAATTTTGTCGAACCGGCGAACCGGTTCTTCGAACTCGAACCCGAATTCGAACCCGAACCGGCATCCTAGGTATGAATCTATGATGGTTGATCATTGATCAATGCCAAATCTCAAAGATTCATAACATCAATTCAAGTATCATTGTTTGAAGTTCAACTAATGGATTAATAATTTATTGATATTCTGATTCTCTTCTTCATCATCATCATCTTCTATATGGAGCCTAATAAGAGTCGAAGGTTAAGTTTTCCCCACTTTTATTTGCGTAGTTTCCACCCCAAATTATTAAATGTGGGTTTGGGGGCGAAGCCCCCAAGACGGGGTCAAGGGGCTGCGCTCCCTATCGCAGTACATGGCGGGGTCGAGGGGCAGCGCCCCCGCGGGGGTTTTCAGGGGCAGCACCCCCGAAAGCTCAACCGACTTTAATTATTTTATAAAGGCTCCGAGAGTTATTTTTCAAGGCAAAAAAACGTCTTAATGTTACCACTTTACATCTTGGCTGGCCGCGGGATCCTTATGGATTCGCCCGGGTCCACGCGGGATCCTCGAGGATCCTCGGATTCCCTACCCGGTCCGTGATAGATCCAGGCAGGGTCCTCATTTAGACCTGTGGATCCGTCTGGATCCGCGGGCCACGGATCCATCCGGACCCACAGGCCAAAAAGAGGACCCTGCCCGGATCCATCATGGACCGGCTCGTGAATCCGGACCTGTAACGGACCCGGACCCGGATCAGGGGGCTACTGCACGAATCCAGTAACGAAGAATGAAACCAATTGCATCTATAATCATCTTAATAGTAGCTGGAATCTAAATTTTCTAACAAGCTGTGGTCTAATATTATCAAGTTTCTATGGTCTAACCCGGTTGAACCTACAAAAGCATGCTTCAAGTGGCCTCTAATTCTGCAAAGAATACCTTGTAATATGGTCTCTTCTAGTTTATATATTTGCAATATCTGTAAGAAACCCGAGTCTGTTAGCATATTTTCTTTGAATTTTTTATGGTGAAGAAGTTTGGAATCTTTTTGTGTTCAGAATTGCAGGGATGGGGTGATAAAGGAAAAATTAATTGGAAAGAAATTCTACGTGGTTTTGTAAATGATTTGGATAAAACAGGTAATTTGTTTTGGTTTATTTTATCAACAAAAATAGGAGGAAAGGTTCCAAAGTACAAGAAGAACACTCACTGAGTCTACTTGCAGACATGTTTCACAATGTTCGACTCGTGTTTCACTATGTCTCTATGTAGGTAACTATGACTATGGAGGTGTCCAAGGATAAGCTTATCAAATTGTAAGAGAATGGTACAGTGGAGGTCAACGAGGAGAGGTCAAATACGCAAAGCACTAGCCATTTAACGAGTCAGATTACATACCCTTTCTGAAGGGATAACTGTACTTCCAAATGATATACAACAAAAAATGCCCAGTCGACACATTGGATAAAGACTCTGGGTTTCAAAATGGGCCAAAATTTCATGACAATGAAGGTGACCTTTACACTAGAGGTTATGAGATTTAATGACAACTTATCAACAATAGATCCACCTCTTGGGTGGACGGACTTGGACGGATTTAATGAGTAGAAACTTTACGCTTCCCCTGTCCAGGGCATATTTGATAAAAGACAATATACAGTTTTGTTGATCATGCATCATGTTAAGATGTTCCTTTTTGTTTGAGCCTTGCAGGGCCAGTCAATGTGAGTAATATCAGTCAATACAATGCGATGACACAGTACAAGGTGAAGACACAGTTATTGGTCACTCCATACCTATTCTAGTATAATTCAGTTTTTGCAGTCACTGTCAAGACACAGTGCACAGTAGATTTCAATAAATAAGTTGTAGTTCATAGATCTCTGTATTCACTATATTATAAATATTAGATATTACCCTCACTGTCATGTGGCCCCGTGTGGCATATATCAGTACAGTGAGTAATTTCCGAGACTATGCATTTTCTGTTTGATTAACTTCAATTAATACAAAAAAAAAACATACAGGCAATTTTGTAACAGAAACCTCTGGCCTTACTCTAATACAATAAGCAAAAAGTTGAGTGGCGAAGAATATAAAATAATGTGACAAGTCCTCATAAAAGTTCAAATAATAGCAATTAAGAAATTTGCTCTATCGAACATTATTAATTGTATACAAGATAGTGACATGATATCCAGAGGCAATCAATCTTGGACGCCCAATTAGCATGGAAAATGCACACATCATATGCATTGTGGATTAAGCTTTCATTAGCCCAAAAAATCAGATAACGGTACAAATTTCTACATGGTAAACAGGCAATAATATCCATGCGATCTCAATTTTGCACAAGGAATCCTTACATACAATGTGCAACAACCATCTAGAAGGGAGAATTGCTCATTTGCTTAGCAAAGAATATACCATCCATCTTAAGGGAAACCAAATAACCACTGCCAAGGATCAAGCTGGTGGGTAAAGTACAAGCTGCAGTCCACAACTCCATCACTCTACGTGTAGTATAATTTTCATGCACTCGTAAACAAAGTAACTAAGTGCAGCAGAAGGTAATACCTGCAATATTTAAACAGAGAATTAGTAGAAGAGCCTAGAGCACACAAGTGAACTAATGATTGTCAGAATATGCAAAAACATTTAAAAGCGGGAAAAATAATAGCAAAACACACAAATCAAGCAACACAAGAACAGGCCATTAAGCATTCAAGCAAACCACAGAGATGATAATGACAAGTACAAACCGACAATCAAATAATAAATATAAAACCAATGAATTAGCAATGTTTATGTAAGTCCACTGGATCGCTGCTGGCGTACAATGAATTGCCAGCAAATATTTATCATAAGTTACGAACTTAAGACAGCTTGAGAAGAAATTAAAGAGTCTAAAATCCATTGGCCAAATTACTCCAACCTCATTTTTCTGATAAACATGGAGAAGCATTACTTCTCAAGAAATTAGTTTAATAAAAACAACTATCAAAGCATACTTTGTGTACGAAAACTAGGAATTTCAGATCAACCCAAACATTCAAAAGTGATTGTTAAACAAAAGAAAAGTTAAAAGTTAAAAACCAACCTGAAGCATGCTTGGAATAAGGCCTGCATAGAGAGCACTGACACCACCTTGCTGAACAATCTTTGCACATGTTGCCAATGCATTCATTCTTGTTGCAGGAACTTGCATCTGAAGATGCCTACGAACAACCTCAAATGGGTAAGTTGCAGCTTCTGCACACGCACCAGCAATGGCACCGTATAACAGAGTCCGCATTGGACCCAACTCTAGTTGATCCAAAGCATTTGATTCTTCATTTCCTTCAGCTTGTATGAACTGAAGCCTTGCCTTGCCTTCTGGTGAGTGAAGAAAAGATGATTTTAATATATCGTATACACCATAGAAGACTGCACCTGAAGGTGCCATGCTTACAATAGCCGGTAACAAACCCTTATACAAAGAAAAGAAACCCTCTCTCTGGATCATATGTTGACACACTCCAATAACACCTCCTAGTGCTTCACCGCCCGGAGCAACCATTCTTGTGCGGATCTGAAGACAAGAACATAACAAAACTCGTATATATAAAAACTATGGTCATATACCAATGCATATATCCATATTGAAAGTGTTGGTCACATTGAGTACAAATTTACAACAGATATTGGAATCCGTCATCTTGATACAAAGAGAGTCAGAGTTCAAAGTTTTGATCAAAGATACTCAGAAAACTCTTTGCTAGTGGTGAATAACACATTGAATGATTGAAGCATAGCTCTCTGCTTGTTAGTTCACCGAATCTAAGGTTTAGTCTCTAAACTTTCAAGCAATAGACAATTATAAGATTGAATATGGCATGTAAAAGCTTTATCATGGGTAAAATTGTAATGCCCCTACCTAAATTACCATCTTAAATTCCTTATATTCCCATGGGAAGGTGTTGATCGCTGGTCATACACTACAGAGATTAATAAGCAATGGTGGGTCCCTTGTTAAAGCATATTAATATCTAACAGATGGTGCATAACAACTAAATCGTACCTTATATTCATACAAAAATCTGTGATTTCTCTTAGAGAAATAATAAAAGATTTGATCATATTTAATTTAAAGGACAAAGGGCAGCAAATGAAGGGTTATATCTATTGAAGCAAAAGGATATATAAGGTAAATCAAGGACAAGAAAGGCAATTCAGAAAGATATATTTTATTTCTCCTTTGTTAAATATGAAGTAAAAATTCAGTTATCTTGAGGATGAAATTCCTCCAAGGTAAGAAATTCAGGGACAAAAACCTTTGACAAGGTAGTGAACGAAAAACCCTCAACTTAAGCAAAAATAATTCAAAAAAATTGTACAAAAAAGATCTGTAAATTTTGAATTCAAGCTTAAAATCTGAAGTTTATAATTGAGGGAAAAATAAAGAATTTCTAGAACAGGACATTACAAATATACCATGCAAATAAAGCTAAGCAGCATCTCTCGGCCGTTGCTAAAGAAGTCTTTCCCTTGCGTACATGTACTGTTGATGCTAGTATAAGCAAGAACAAAAGCTAAGTAAACTTCACCTCTCAATACACTAAGACTTTGTAAAGGAGCTTGAAGTGAAAGCCCCCTGCTGATTGCTACATTGGGCACTTCCCTTATGGTAGGTAATTAACTAATATATAAAAGAACCTACCTAACTAAGACTTATGCTTACAGAACATAATATTTTGGTGGCTTCAAACGCATCAATCAAGGAAGCCTTGTCTCCCTTGACCATTGCATTCTGGCACCTAATGCTTGGGGATATCTGATTGCCCACAAAGGTAAAGAAAACTCTCCTTCATGAGTCAAACTGAACTTGTTAATGGCATGCATAGCATTTTCAAGAGGCATTTCAGTCATGATGGTGCAGAGGTTAGATTAAAAAAAAAAATCACCTCAAAATGCAAAACTAAACTTGTTAATAGCATGCACGGCAGTTTAATGAAACTTTTCAGTCCATGATAAAGTATTAAAAAACTTTGTGCTATAGCATAAGCATACTACTCCATTGTGAAAGCAAAAATTATTCATGCATTATACAAAACACGGAGCATATGCTAGATGTATTGTATACCTTGCATGTTTTCAAGGTGATATTTTTGACGTTTGGTTTTAGCCCAATTTTTGTAATACTGATTAGTAGTTTCCTATAGAGATGTGCCTGTAAAAAATCACACATTTATTAGGGTTATAGACAGGTGAGAAATATTTTGTCAAACTGTTAACGATTGAGTTAACAGCGAGTGTTATTTTCACTGGGATTTTTCCTAAAATGGGTTTCTACAGTAGGTAAATAATTGTATTATTCTGTGAGTGTGCCATTGCATCCAAGCTTCTGTTAAATTGCTTCTCTTATAAAGTTTATAAGTATTATTTTCTCTTCACTGTGAGCATACAAAGTAAAGTCAAACAACTCAAGGCAAGTCCGCGCCCCTTGACCTTTGTGCCTTGGTACGTAATGCCTAGAGATATTTGATTAACCACAAATGTCTAATGGTTAAAATTACTATCCCCTAGATACCTCAAACTGACTTGTTAATCCATGCATAGCACTTCAATGCAACATTTCAATCCATTTTAAAGTAAACTCTGCTCTAGCATAAGCATGAACCTACATTCTGATTATGAAATTATTCATGTGCTTGTTTTGGAATAAAATGCCACTAGCACTTGACTAAAAGTGTGCTTGGTATCTAGCTCCTCGTGTAGACAATAAAATTTTTCCAACACCTCGAACCAATATTTCCATTAATCTAATGTTTCCACTAATTAATTAAATAATCTTATTATTTAATTAATCTAATGTTTCAAAAGTTATTTAATTGTTTCAAAAATTAACATTCCCTCCACTTTTCCACATTTATTAAATAACTTTGAATTATATATTATAATTACTAATTAGCATTTTCTTCTAGATAATTAAAAAATTTATTAATTATTTAATTATTTTCATATGCATTAAATAAATAATTCTTGACATTGTCATTTGAGTTGTTTAACGCTGAACATGATGGTCCTGCTCGCTGCCGCCCTTAGGGTTTTGTCTCAGCGCAACGGTTTTGCAAAGGCTTTTGTATCTGTGGATTTTGGGCCTGTGGCGAAGGCTGCTACGCGTAGGGGCAATGGTTGTGTCACCTATCCTAGGGCAGGGGCAATCAAGTTCGGAGGAAATCGTTGTCGGCCCTCCAAAGAGCTCCTGGTCGGAAGATACAACGCTAGTGGTGAGTCTCGGTGCCATTCAAATTCGTGTATGGATGACTCCTGCAGTTTGGAGATGGTGTGGACAGGTTGGGGAAAAGAATGTTGTGAATTGAGTTCAAGGGATTCGAAAACGGGGAGTCCTCAATGGCCTTTGGATGTAAGTTAGGGTTTCAAGGGCACGCCTACAGTACAATGACGACTCCTTTGGTATCCAGAATGGCAGCCAAAGACAATTATGAGTCTATTGGTTCGATTCTAAGGGAGATGGGTTCTGCAGGTTCTGACTGAGACATACATAAGGATGAGGCAATGGTGGAGAAAATTGTTAGAATGTGAAGTTGATGCTATTCTTGTTGTTGTCATTAATGGTTGTCATTGATGTCAACACATCTAATGCATAGTTATGGATATTTTATGATTTGGTTGTATTGGTTGATGCGTGTACCGATAACTCTGGTGTATCTGTAGAAGTGTTCACCGAAAGATGTGCTTCACATGTTTATCCTTATCTGTGTCAGTGATGGTTCCTTTTAGCGTGCAACATATGGTGGAACGTTTGTTTTGGATCGGTCCTATCTTGAACCTGTTCGTTGTGTTTCGGTCGATGCAATTGAAACATATAGATCCTATATGTTCGCACCGAAGATCTCGAAGATTGTGTAGCGTGTTGTATTGAGTGAGGTGGCCCACGTTTCACTCCTTACCACCACGGGAATGTTTTGGTATGACCTATTTCAAATTGGTTTAGGTCGACTTGGTTGATGGCATCAAGCAGTATAAAGTAAGCGATATCCCCAGTTGTTTGTGTGGTTGCTTGTATCCGAGTAATATGCGAAATGAATGTGGATCTGACAAGGAAAGATCTGTGTTTTGATGTATCTGTGAGTTGATGCAATCAGTAGCAGACTGTTATATCATTTCTGTATAGCAGAGGATCGGTGACAATGACTTCAGTGGTGAATTCTCTCTTTCATTTCTTATATTCTGGCAATGAGCCTATTTGTAATTGGCAGTTAGCCATAATTCATATTTCAAGGTAGTTAGTCCGACCGACAATGAACCAACCTGCAGTGAGCAAACCGATAATGAGCCCTTGTAAAAATCACATTAACTGGTGTCACCTTAACTAGTGTTCATTTCATGAGAATTAGTTTCTCCATGTTTTTTCCGAATTTGGGTTTCCATGTAAATTATGGTGTTCTTTGTGTGGATGGATTTTGTGCTTTCATGTTTACATTTGTTATAAGTTTCTGAATTGTTTAAGTGATAACTAGTTCAGTAAAAGTTTTAATAAGTATTTGTGAATAACTGATTTAACCCCCCCCCCCTCTCAATTATTCAACCTGTTCAACAAAGGTATCAAGCACAAAATATTTTGAACCGCTTGCAGAGAAATCATCAGTTTGTTTGGATAAAGAGGTGGAGGTGGAGGTGGAGGTAGATGAAAATGCATAATACTTCATGGAGACAGGTTTGATTGGGAGATTTAGAGGTTTTTGGCTCTCCCTCAGAGAGCTGCATAGTTGGATTTCTGAGGTTTGGGGGCCAATTTTGGATGGAAATGTTCAGATTTATCCGGGAGCCAGGAGTTTCTTTGTTGTGACCTTTGATAATGAGCAAGATAGGAAGAAGATCTTTTGTGAATCCATTTGGAGATGGGAGAACAAATATACATTACTGCTGAAGCCGTGGTACTCCTCTTTGAACCCAATCACTGAATTTTTCAACAAGATTCCCCTATGGGTAAGACTTCCTAATCTACCGCTTTAGTTTTGGTTTGAATCATGTCTGGAAGCTATTGGGAAATCTCTGGGTAAATTTATGAGTGTGGATGAGGGATCCCAGAATTTTTTCCATTCTACTTTTGCTCATATCCTGGTTGAGGTGGATGTTTCAAATGCTCTCCCAACGGAGTTATCATTGAAACTAGGTAATGGTGAGTGGACTCAGCCACTGGATTATGACGGTATTCCTTTAAGATGTAGAAGATGCTTTCAAACAAAGGATGTGGCTGAGAGCTGTCCAAAGAAGAAAGTGCACAAGCAAGCGACTTGGTGGAAGGATGAATCTTTTAAATTCTACTCCGTGGAGAAAGAGGTGGAGGTTGCATCAAAGGTGGCTCCAAAAGAAGCTGCAAAGACTCCCAAGCAGGGGTTTAGATTCTTGTTCTTCAGGTATTTTTGAGGAGTGCGGTGGCTTGGGAGAGGAGAAGATTCAAGAGGAAATTAGAAGTGAGGCTGTGAGGGTATTGAGGATAAATCTTGTGCTGGGTACAAAGAAAGATAGCCAGATTCTTCAACGAAGGTGGACAAGGTTGAGCCTGTTTTGGAGGGTGTGAAAAAGAGCTCAATCTCGGATGCTTGTGTAAAGGAGTGTTCTTCTGCTGGTGGATGCTTTGGAAATGCAGGATTAATTTCAAAGGGATGTTCCTGGAGCAATGAAAGGGAGATCATTGATGAGCCCTTGTTGTGGCAGGAGGCTGAAAATTTGGAAGATGGATGGCAAGTAGTAAAAGGGAAAAGAGACAAGAAGGTAAAGAAAGAGGGAGGATTTGATATGATCTTACAATCACATTCCAAAGTTGGTGCAACAAAAAAACTTAATCATCAGACCTGTTAATAGGTCCTTTTAAGTTTTTTTGTTCTCTATGGAGAGGTAGTTCTCCTTTGTAACTACCACTGCTTCGGGCCAGGATAAAACCGGATTTACCAATAATAAAAATATACTTATCACTGATAAAAAAAAAATTCTTGACATTATTTAGTTAAAAATCTATTCTCAAATCTTTCATCAAATTCAAAAATAAAAACAAATATATTTATTTGTTTTATTAATTTTCAAAAAATGACAACTTTATCAACTTACTTTTTTTCCAATTTCAAATATGTAAAAAAATATCTTTTATTTGTTTTTATTGATTTTTAAAATTAATCATTTTGGCAACTTATCTTCTTTTCTCAAATTCAAAAAGGAAGGAAAGGTGTGCACATTTGAAAATCAGAAACTTTCTATCTTTTTCCTCAATGAAAGCTGACATTCTTGATTCTTCCTATCTTCATCTTCTCATCTGACTCTATAAATACCATTAGGCATTCTCATATCCGGGACCGCAATCTTTGCATTGTAATTATCTTCAAATTCTTGAGCTAATTACTAGAGCTTTAGACTCAAAAATCTGAGAGCAACATAGTTAAAAATCTTGCAAAGAAGAAGATGAAGAGCAATGGAGAGAAGCAGTCTTGACGCGTGTCAGGTGTACTTTATTTGTTTTTCATTTTAATTGCATGCATTCATTTATTATTCCATTGTTAGAATAAATTAATGTGTAGGGTTTATGTGTGGTTGATCTGCTGACGATCTAGGTTTCTATTTTCTTGTTCAACATTTTGGTGAACCTGACGTGAATCTAATTAATGTTTATTGCAGCGGACTTTATAGGTTCTTGTAATTTTCTTGAACTCCGTGCTCTTCTTTCATCCATAAAAGAATTTATGGCAGAATTTTGCAAAAAGATTTTCAAGTCTGTTAAATCTCAGTCTTAGCTTTACAGATCATTTTCCGTTTTTAATTTCATTTAGATTTGAAAAAGTTATCACAATTTTAATTCTGCTGTTGATCTTTTAAAAACTGTAGTATTCTTCCTTCCATAATAAACTTTACACTATTAGATCTCAATCTTAGCTTTCTAGATCATTTTACAGTTTTCAATTTCATTGAGATTTTAACAAGTTATCACTATTTTATTATTGCTGTTGTAGTTGATCAATTGAAGGATATACAAGCATTTGCTTTTTGAAACTAACATCTGATCTTTATTTTTTGGCCTCTAATTAAATCAATGCAGCTTCTCCTTCGTTTGGAGAATACCACAATTGAAACTACTGACATATCTTTGCATGTTGGCAATTATTGGGAGAAGACTTGATCTTAAACTACAAATGTGTTTGTTGCAGGACGTTGAAAAAACAACTTTATTATAAAACCCTGTGTGTTTGCAATTTATTAGATTACAAAACATTTCACTTATAAGGTTAAAAACATTGATTGAAATGCTTTGTGCACATGCACATTCTGTTTATCCCAAGTTATTGCATGCGTATCCTCTCCCCTCGCATGTTTGTGCAACCTTGGCTGTAAGAGAAACACACACTGGCTTTTTTCTTTTAGTAAAGAGGCTTGCTTTGGGACCTTATCATGCATTGCTCTGACCTCCAGCACGTTTTTTTCTGGCGAGCTATACAATTGGAGGGGGGGGGGAACAAAAGTTGTACTGCAATCCAATCTCCTTGTCTCTAACACATCCTTGGGGACCCTGCTGATTTAGGACACAAGGTGAAGGGACCTGTTGTGACCTTTTCACACATCGCCCCATTGCAAATGGGGACCCCCCTACTTTTTGGTCAGCTTGGCCCATTTTGGTTTTGGTTCTTGGTAGTTCTAGTGTTTTCTCTTAAAGTGGTGGATTTGGCTTAGTCTGAAATGGAGGTTTGATTCCGACCATCAAGCGTTTTAGCTTTTAAGTCTTTCCCAATTAAGAACTGTGAACTTGGGTAAGGTATAAAGTTAGAAGCACCTAGAAGAGGAAAAAGCAGAAAAGGCACCCAATTTCAAATCCAGCGTGACACTTAGAAAAACATCCATCTCCGAAGAAATGAGCAGAAATCACTAAGGCTGAGAATGTTTAAAAAATGGGAAGGCATGATGAAAAATAGTCTTGGTGCCCTAATATGCACTCATCAAGGCATTTTGCAAATTGTCAAGGAAAGATTATAATGTGTAACATTCTTCATATGGTTTTGTTTGAGCTCATTAGCGCATTTTTCAGCGAGTTCTGGAAACTTTATAAAATCCAAAATCCTTTGCTAATGCTAATATGCGCTTGAGGCACAAATTACTCACCGGCATGAAGTATTGAAAGATTAAAATAATCCAAGGTATATATGCACTCACAAACGCTCATACTCACGGGAAGAATTATTTTAGCGATACAAATTTCCTCTTCAACATTTTCTTTATACTCATAAAGGAAATTGCCAAAGTATGCAAAGTTTATTCGACATCCAAATTTAATATTTGGAAATTTTAGAGGGTTCATTAATTTGGCACCCGGGACTTTAATGGTAGGTTGGAATAACGGAAAAGAGTGAAAGTGTTACGAGATTCTGCAACAATGAATAATTTGAGCTCATAAGCAAATAGGAAATATCGATTAAATAAATAGTCAAGATTGAGATAAAATTGAGAAATCTTGGAATTGTTTTGGGAAATTAGTTAAATATTGGAATTTCCTCAACATTCAATATTTAATTAGTTAAAACGTTGGAAATGATGTGATTATTGGAGCATTTAAATTCCAACCCATTTGAGTGTGCACCCATGAATGAAGCTTGTCAACGAAGTTAAACGCTCAAAATGGCATCTTTTGAGAACAATAGAAGCTTCGAGACAAGTGGCGATACTTTTGTAAGAGAATGTCTCTTAGAATGGCAACATGAAATAAAATTTAATGCAATTGCCTAAATTTAACTCATTGCCAATATTTAAGTTAATGGTCGAATCTCTATATAAGAGATAGACTTCTCATTTCATTCTCACATCAAAGTTGGAGAGCCAAGAGCAAGAGGTGAAGATTTTCGAGAACTCGAGAAGGTTGAATTTTCAAGAGAGAAGTCATGCAAATTTTCAAGAGAGGGAATTTTTTTGGAGAAAGTCTCTTTGTAGAGAGAAGTGAACTTGCGGAGAATTTGAAGAATCAAAGGAAGAAGCTGTGAATTTGAAGAGAAGTAATTCTGCAGTAAATTGGAAAAGCAAAGAGGCACAAAGTTTTGGAGAGAGAAAATTTCTTTCTAGAGAAAGAAGAAGTTCTTTAGTAAATTTCCAAATTTTCTTCACTAAAGTTAGAATTTGTTCCACAAGTGAAGAAATTTAATCAATTTTTTTATTCCTTGCATGTTCTTATGTTTGTTATTTTATTTTGCAAGGAGAATGACAGAACCCAAAGGATCGAGTTTGCCCAAATCAACATTGATCAAGAATGAGCGGAGGGGATTTTATCCAGTGTCAAAGATTGTGTTGAAGTGGAAATACGTCAGTGACACAAACTTGGGTGGTCTCGACATGGGTGAATTCACTAAAAGAATGTTCGGCTACAAGGACCATGCTCCCACATACCTAGCCAACCAGATAGTCAAAAGCGGGATTGTGGAAACATCTAGATTTCTTCCGGCCATTCAGCATGCAGAATTGATCGTGGAGTGTGCAAGGCATTATACTCCAGAAGATAGGACAATCAAAGGCCCAAATGACAAAGTGCTAGCTAACCTCTCTCTGACAATTTCAGAAGCCTTTGGAATCCCGACATACAAGTCAATGGTGCTGAAGTCAAAAGAACAAACACTCAAGGTCTACACTTGCGGGATTGACCATTGTAAGTGGGTGATCAATTGAAAATGGCTACAAAAGGGCAAGGCACACCATTCTAAATTACCCAAGCAGTTGGTCTGGCTGGACCTTCAACAAGAGTATGGTGACTTGCTGATGATGTTAAGCAGGACATTTGGGATTCCATAGTCCTTTATGTTTGAGCCTTGGATATGGTACTTCATTGAGCAAGTGACGGAAGGGATCAATGCTATGGATTGGGCAGGAATGATCAGCGATAATATGGACAAACAACTCAGAAACTTGGAAAAATCAAGAGAGTTCTACATGAGCTCTTATGTGGTATACATGTTGGCCAGGAAGACAAGGTATGAAGGATTGAGGTCCAAGGAGCCAATACGAAGTGGTCCAAGCCATGTGAAAGTGCACAAGTGTTATCCCTAGTTGCAGCTCTACGCTAAGGATGACTTCATGAGGGTCAATGACGCCTTTGCCATGTGCATTGTCAGAACTTTGCAAGGTGGCTTCCATACAAGGCTTTTAGCTGAGGCGATGAAGTTGGTAGAGAAATATAGAGTGTGGTTCATCCAGTTCCTGACTTTCTCCTACATTAGGTTGCAAGGATTTTCTTCAAAACCATATAGACTTCCAAGATATCTGATTGACAAGATGGTGTTGCTGGAAATCACCAGACAACTAACGACATATGACAAGAATCAGGAAAGGAAGAAGTTGGGACTTGAATTCCCAATCACCATAGGAGATGAAGATGAAATGCGTCCCTGTCTACAAGCAGCTAAAAGATCAGCAGATGAGCTACATTTCTACCGTCTAGCATTTTACCCAACAAGACTAGATTATGATCCCTACAATAGAATCAGAGTGGTGGCTGGTGTGAAATACCAACACAAGATTCACCTTGAAAATTTTTGGGCCAACATTGCAGATGAGTATGAGGTCAAAAGGAGGATGTTTTCCAAATTGCACTCAACATGATTAGGGCATGCAAAATAATCTTGATACCGGACCAAGTAGAAGAAGATACAAATTTAGTCCAGATTGGATATGAGATGGAAAGGGAGAAGATCATCTAGCCATATGATTGGTCTAAGAAAGAAATATTGGATCTCGATTCAATACCAGGATCACTCTTGAAATTTACAAAATGATGGGTTGAGCGTTGAATCGGTAAACTGAAGGTGACCAAAGATAGCCTGACTTATAAATTGATGGGAAATCAGGCGTTGCAAGATGATAGACCAAGGCAATCATCAGGGTCAATATCGAATGAGAACTTCCACCAAAGAATGTTCAACGAGAAAAAGGAAAGAGTATTGCCCGAGAATATAATCGAGAAAGAGGCCTGACGTGCATAGTGAAGAGCCTCCACAAAAGAGACAAAGGCTAGTGATAACACCAACATCCCCCAGGAGGACCCCGAGCTTACAGGAGATTGAGCCTTTCACAAGGGAAGAAGTTGGGACAAGTGAGAGAAGGATGTCACAAGGACATCAAATAACTCAGCTAGTGCAAGATAGAGAAAGCATTAAAGCTTGTCAGGGATCTGCCCAACAGAGAAATCAAGAGCAAGGAGACACTAGTGAGGAAGGCCTTGGGACCAAATTAGATGAAGTAATGGTAGAGGGAAAAGTCCCCACTATAGAGGTAGAAGTCCCTACCACACAAGCAGAAGTTCTCACTACAAAAATCGAAGTCCTTGTCATAGAGGCTAAAAGTCCCATCGGGAAGAGGAAATTAATGAAGGGATGATGCAAGGACAAGTGCGCTTGTTAATTTATGATCAGCACACTCCTATTCCAAGTTGGTTAAGGGAAAGGATGCCGAAAAGTCGTGAGAGGAAGTTGATCCTGCATTGGAGTTACAGGAAATCCTAAACAGAGTCAAGAGGCCGAAGAAAAAAGGGAAGGCAAAGAAATTGTCAAAGATCATCAAGGAGGAATCAGGGTCAAGGACTCTACAAATTGCACTACCCACAGTGTATAAAGCCAAGGACCAGATCACCTCGGAAGAGTACAATGTGACAACATTTGATTTGGGACATGCCACCAGGGAAGAGGTCATTGAGAAATTTGAGGACTCTACCCATGCAATTGAGGAGATGAGAAAATTGGAAGAGAAAATTGGAAGAAAAATACCAAAAGGTGAAAAATGAGAACAAGGCTTTGTGTTGATACTTGGATAGCTTATCCCACCAAGTCAGGGAAGAGGACCAGGCTTTTGTTCCTCCTATAGTTCTTCCAGCAAAGTTAGTGGTGGGCATTGAGGAGTTGAGTAGAGTCACCCAAGGTGCAAAGGTTTGGGTGGAAGGCATTCAGAAGGAGGCAAGAAAGTTTGTTGAAGACTTGGCGCAAATGAATGAAAGGGCATTAGCTATCCTCTCCAGGATGCAATGCATAAATGAGTCGTGGGAGGATGAACATCTCTACCAAGATGAGATAATCTCGCAACTGCAAGCCTTGATGGAGTCTCCCAAACATATCTTGGCTAATGGTGGAGTGGTAAAGGAAGGAGAGGCGTATGATTTCGCCCACTCGTACAATGCAGTAGTCATGGCAAAAGAGATGTTTGAAAATTCCAGTGAGGAATATGCTTGATTGAGAAAAGTGATAGGAAACATTCAGAAAGAAATCTTCAACACAATGGTAGATTTGTTTACTCAGAGGATGACTAAGGACAACATGACTGCAGATAACTTGAAAGGCAATCTAGAGGAGTTCTTTCAATCAAACTCCTTCTCAAGGGATGACTTTGAGAACTTTTCCATACTTTCAAATGTCATGCACACTGCTCAAGATCCAATGCCAAAGTGGGAGAACAATTTCAAAAGATGTGAAAGAGATGCGACTATTCTAGAATTCAAACGAGAAGCAACGCCAAGTGTCAACATAGATGAATTAGAGATAGTGTTGTCCAGATTATAGGCATTTAAGGAACAAAACAAGCATAGGTTATTTTGAGAAGACAAAGCATTTAATGTGCAGTGGGCATTTATTTCACCCCTCTCCTGCTGAGTGGGCTTACATAGTGGGCATTTATTCCCCCACAAAGGGAGTGGCTTTCTTTTGATTGGTCCATGTGGACCCACTCATTAATTGTAGATTCTCTCTTTACCCTAACCCTAATTGGAGCTGAAGTGGTACAATCTGGGCCATCGGTTTTGTTTTGATCTGGGCCACTCATTGTAATCTAATACCTATATAAAGGTCTCACTTCTCATTTGTAAAGTACAAAATTTGGAGATTGTTGCTTAGGAGCTACCAAGATAATAAAGTTGTCGTTGAGGTTTGGTGAATTCTTGATGTATTTGTTTTCCTCAAACCTTTTGTTCTTTTAGGTGATTCCTAAGCGCAGTGTAAGGTTGGATCTAAACCATCATGTGGATGCTTTACTTCTATCTTTGATGCACATTGTTTGTTTTGATGGTGTTCATTGAGATATGAAAATTATTTGCACAACCCTTGAAGATTGCACTAGCTTTGTGTAGTTGTTGAATTTGGCAAAGCAAAGTTTGGTAGATTTCATCATAGTAATATTCATCTTTCAAGTTCTTAGGATTAGAATAGAATTCCTCAACCCTACTCTCATTTACTTTCTGCATATCACAAAAAACCCCAAAAAAGTACTCTCATTGCAATATCATTTGAAAGCTCCCATAGCTAGTATTGTTATAAGTCAACTTGAGGAATATAACGTAAGGCCCCTCGTGATACCAACATATCATATTAACCATTGAGCATATCCAACCTAGAAGGAACCTTGGAAATTACCCGTGTGATCTTACTTGCAATCTTAGCAAACACGGAAGTTTGATCAAGAGAGGATGAGATACTTCAATATTTTATTCTACTGTTAATACGGTCATAAAACACACATCCAATACATATTGGTGTTCACAAAGATTCCTCCACTACAAACCTTGTTATTAGAGACTTAGGAACAACCAGTTGTTGCTTAGTGTGGTGTAGGGGATGCAGATCGTACCCCAAAGTTACACGATGTACCTCTCTAAGTTGAGATAGAATTCCTTGGGCTTTGGCTCCTACTACCTCCCTAAGTGAGAGCGAAGGAAAATCATTTCTAGGCTCAGAGCTCTAGCTATCCACTTTAGAAAGAAAGGTGTCTCGCACTATTCTTGAGGTATTCTTGTTTTCCTCAGGACTCTCTTGTTATATCCTAGCCCTCACTCACACTTAGTCTATGGAAGAATGCCAAGCAGTTGCATCTACAAGAAAAAAAAATTGCAGAATAAAAGGCACAACTGTAACAAGGTTTGAGAAAGAAATGTAAGAGAAGGTAGTTGAGAGATTTGAATCAGCCTTTCCCTCCAAAACTGGGAATTTGGTTGCTCATTTCTCCCTTTATATTCACCTCCATTCTTATGCAAATACATTAAATCTTCTATTGCTGCAATTTGCTTTCATTATTGGTTCCATTTTTTCTCAATCTCCTAGCTCAATTTCTACACATGCTACATTCCACCTAAAAATTAAAATAATAATAATATATATAACATTTTCATTTTTTATCAATTTAATTATATATACTGATTTTAAATTTTATTTTCTATTTAATATTAATATTTAAAATAAATATATCTTACATGAAAAGCTTCTTTTTTTTCATAACTATGCCTACGACAACTACTCCTATCCATACTTGGTGATATTCAAATGCTCCTCCTCTACACATATCGGGGATTTGTTTGAGCTCTATCGATGGCATGGATACTACTTTTGCCCACTCCAACCTCGTTCTTTCCTCTGATGCCAATGTTGTTGGCGCCCTAGGTTCTAGTAATGTCTCCCATGGCAGTGGTGAGGGCTCCCCTTTCTGCTCAAGCAATTTTGCAGCTAAAGTCCAAGGACCACAAGTTTCTCTTGGGGTGGGCTTGGAGTGCCCTAACAAGAATGTCTCCGATTCAGATATGTTTGTGTTCAAGCCGCCATGTCACTAGGGAAGTCTTAGATTGCGAAAGGGAGTGGTGCTTGGAAGGATCAACCTTCAAAAAAGTTATATGGTTTGAATACTAGGTCTAAAGGTTTGGGAAAGAGACTTCCACATGTGTGAGCCTTTGAACACCTTGTGGAGTCCTAGGCTCTTCGTCCCTCTAATTTGCCTTTGCATGTCAACCTGGGGGAGGATATTTTAAAGGAGGTGGTTGAGAATGTTGATTATTTTTCAAAGCATGCTTTGATTGGGAGAATTTGTGGATTTTGGCTGAGTATAGCAGTGCACCAACAATGCATTTCAAACACTTGTGGCCCCATTTTGGAGGGCAATCTCCAGATATACCCCTGTGCACGAGGCTTTTTTGTTGTGATATTTGAAAATAGTCAGGACTGTCGCACGGTTCTTTGTGACTATCAGTGGGAATGTGAACAACACTTGCTAACATTGAAGCCCTAGCATCCTTCTTTGAACCCAAGCACTGAATTCTTCTCCCCTATTCCTCTTTGGGTAAGGCTTCCCAATCTACCTTTTCAATTTTCGTTTGATTCAAGTTTTGAAGCTATTGGTGATTCGCTAGAAAAAATCCTAGGACTTGAGGGATCTAAAAATTTCTTCCATACCACGTATGTCGTATTTCTCTCGAGATTGACGCCAACAAATATTTGCCTACAAAGATTTATCTCAACACTAAAGATAGTTGTTCCACTCAGTCTTTAGAATATGAAGGTGTTCCCTTCCGGTATTGTAGATGTCTCTGCTTTGCACTGGACATGTTGCTACCCAATGTGCGAAATGGAAGAACGATTGTCATGCTTTGTGGTGGAAAGATATCTCCCTTCACCATTACTCAATAGAAAAAGAAAATTCAGATCAAGTTGGTGAAACTACCTTCACCATTACTCAATAGAAAGAGATTCGAAAAAGGTTGGTGAGACCATAATTGAGCCTCAAAAACCAATAGGGGATGGTCTTCACAAGGAGTCACCAAGCAATGCTCAGCACGCTTCGTGGACAATGGTTGGTAACCCTGTTAAAGGGGGAGACAATAATAAGGGAGTAATTGTTCCTTCCAAGGAGCTAGCCCAACCAGTTTGATGGCTCAAATAGTAGAATTTCATTCTATCCTCAAAAGCAAGCACAACACACACACCATGGTCTTCTGCAGTTTCTCCTACTACTTAGAGGGTTAGCGTTAATGTTGCTTCTCTTTCTATAGTAGGGGTTGTTGAGGATAACTCTAGATCTTCACTGCCTCAAGGCAGCGAAATTACTTCAGGGAAAGCAGAAGAGATAACGAGTAGTGAAACCTAAGAAGATACTTGGAAAAAAGTGGGTAGTAAAAGAAAGAAAAATGTGGCAAGATTCAACATGAAGCTTTGTTCCCCATACCAAATGCGGAACAAAAGTCTAAATTATTCCTTTGTGGAGGGCAGTGGTGCGGTGCCTTGCCATAGAGGCAACAATAAGAGTCAGTACTATATTTGTTTATATGTCATATTGATAAAGTTTGTTAATGGGCTATGTTGGCTTTCAGCGAGGAGTTGTTGTAAACACTCTTTCCCTCTATTTTCAATATGTGGGTGCTGCCCCTAGCAGCTATTTACCTACCAACAAATTAAAATAAATATATTAAAAGATATATTTTTAAAGTATTTATTTAAGCTTTTTAATATTATATATAAACATAAATATAAATTTAAAGTGCCCAACATATCATCGCAAGTTAAACTTGACTAGTGGTGGTGTTTCTTGAATCCTCATTTTGGTTGTTCCATAAATTCACATCTCAAAATAAGTTTTCAAATATTAAATATATTATATAATATATATTATTATTTTTTATTCAATTAAAACATATTTACAAACATTAAAGAAGTAATGCACCTAGATGCACAACGGCATTGTAGAATTCACAGCCAAACAATGTTGCAAAACAAAATAACCTACATAAGCCCTATAACAAAAAATGCAAAAAGACAATGGGAAAATGAACAACTTCGCATCAATTTATCACTGAAAACCCAGAAAAAAAAATAGTTGCTTTTAGCAAAATGGTGTGTAAATTAAGTTGCAGATTTGTTTTGAAAATTTCTCACATGATTTGTGGGGAAAAAAATTGTGATACATGCCCAAATCAAAAATCTCACAATGTATTTGTTTCACTCAATTTGCTTCTTAGAATTAAACACTCATTTTTTAATTTGGGATATTTTTTATCAACTACACAACCATGGGAACAACTGAGGTCCTTGAGATGATTAGGATGTCTTAGACATCCCAAGCCACCTCAAGGAGGTCTCCTCGTCCGCTACCCATCCCTATCCACCCCCTTATTTCGAAAATAACTAGGGACAAAACTCGTCATACAACTATAGACGTTGACAAGTAGTGTAGGCTCTTTTAAGCCATAATTATACTTTTGGCTTCGATGTTTTGTTTTGATGCCATGGGTTTCATAATCCATGAGTTTTTACATTTGACAATATTTTAAACATGTTGTTTCTTACAACTGAAGTCTTATTTTGTACTCATGTGAGAAATGCATACTTGTGTGTATAATTAATATAGCTTCTATTTGATTAGTTTATTATGTCATTGAAGTTTTTCTATTGAAGAGCATGATAAAACCTTTAAATCCTTCAAAATCTCTATATTTTTTAGCTTTTTCAATTTGGCAAGTCTTGGTCGAGTTTAGTGCCAAATCTTAATCTGAGTCAAAAATCAGCTTGCCCAGTCTAAGACTTGTAACTATGATATTTCCTTTCAATATATATAATATTTTATGTTGACATATTTATATTTGTTGACTTGGTGGTCAATACCTCCTTGGGGACTCGTGACATGTCTTAACCGACTCCCGTGGGTCGAGTTAAATTTGGTGTTTGTATCAGGCGTTGATAGTTCGAGCTTTTGGCATAGTGACAAATGATTCCAACAATTGGTATCGAAGCCTTGGGTCATGGGTTTGAGTCTCCCTTTAGTGGGTGTTGAAGGCTCAATCGGTGTTGAGGGGGAGATTGTTGACCTAGTGGCCAGTACCTCCTTGGGGATACATGACATGGCTTAACTGCCTCCTGTGGGTTGGGTTAAATCTGGCATTTGTACCGAGCATTGATAGTTCGAGCTTTTAGCGCAACGGCATATGATTCCAACAATATCAATATATTTTATGTTTCTTGATTTATAAATATATTTATATATTAAATTCATTATTAATATGTCTATTTATACATATTTATAGTAAGCAAGTACTCATAAATGACTGCTGCAATCTCTTTCACTTCATTTTTTTTCCTTGCAAGCTAGGGTTGTGTCTGCTTTTTGTTGTTGCCTTCTCTTCTGGACTCTAGAGCTCCTCATGGCTCCTACCAACACAAGACCATTATGGGCTCCAGAGCTCCTCGTGGCTCCTCTCTCTAATTGGGACAAGACCATCCAATGTTGTTCCTCCAATGAAAAGAATGCTTTATTAAATAAGATTGTCTCGCATGCTGTGACAAACAACAAACTTATCAAAGAAAGAGCCTATCGTTGCATACTCAAAAAAAGGATGAAGTCCCCATACTGGATATCCCTTGTGGGCAAATCAATGATAAACTGGTCAATCTCTCAGAATATGTGTTGGTGGGCAAGTTCTTGCTTGGCCTTCTCCCAAATCGCTTGAACAATGAGCTGACAAAGAGTGTAGGATAAAAATCTCTGGTAGCATTGAGATATCTCTCTGCAATAGAGGGTATTTTATTGCCTCCACATAAAAAGAAGACAAAGTTTTGATATTCAAAAGTAGACCCTAGTTTTTGGGCCTTTGTGGTCTATTTGAATAATTAGAACCCTTACTTGAATCCCCTTGACAAGACTCTTTACGAGGTGCCAATTCGAGCTCCACTTCCCTTTCTCCCCTAGCACTTGTGGCATGCATTCTAGGCCATTGCAATTGGAGCTGACAGAATGTGTGTTGCACCAATGGAAAGAATCTTCTCTATAGCACAAATCTATATGGAAGTGGACTTGATCAAAGGACTTCTTTTAAATACAATCTGTGTCGATGTGAGTTTTATGCCACTACAACATGCAGCGTCGAATGTTTAGCATTCCAAATAAAACACCAAATCTCCAACTCTCTCTTGAACAATGAAGCTCTTGTACTAAACAATGTATATGGATTGTGTAATCAAATAAGAGAGAACCCTAAGGTTCCTTCTTATTGTGGACTTAACTCAGCTGTAATAATGTGATATGTTGGGTATCATAAGGGGACTTACGTTGTTCAATCAATGGACATCAACTCTTGAATTATTTCCAACCAAACAAACTGCAAAGGGATAAAGGGTTTAGAAAGCTATTCTACTCCTAGAATGCAAGAGATGATGAATGCCTTCTTCACCTCTACTGGGCTCAATTTAGCCATCGACCTCAACCAAGCTAGTGCAATCTCCTAAGATAAAAGTAAGATGTTCAAACTATTGTCATTACATTAATACCATCTGTGGATGCATATCAATGGGCAAGCAATAATCAAAGTAAAGCTCATTAAGCTTCCAATTGACCACACAAGACAAACTTACATTCAGCAAGCAACTAGTGGTATGGATTAGGCGAGTTTCACAAAGATGCATCCAAAATATCTTTCTTCCAACTAACACTACTTCTAATCAACATTAATGAAATCTACTCTAAGTGGGGAGATATAGAAACCATACAACACTCCAAAATAATACAAGTAATCCACCATGAAGACCAACAATGAATTAGCAACTACTTTGATAGCATTATAGTAACAATTTCAACAAGTCTCCCTCTACTCTATCTCTAATGAGTTACAAATGAGAAGGCCTTGGCCTTTTATAGTTGTTCAAATACGATGAAGGGCCAAGATTATGGCAACAAAGCCCTAATCCAACTAACAACTACAAGCATTGAATGCTTGTCCAATTACAATGAAGCAACACCTTGTGGGCCAATGAGAAAATTACAATGCTTTTGAGTCAATGAGAAAATAGGTAAGGTAGAAGTATTATGTGGACTCCACATGTACACTTGGCGTGATCTGATTGAATGAGCTTGAACACGTGCAATTGAGGTCTTTTGATTGGTTGAAGATGAGTGGGTGCTACCTTAGCATGCTTATCTTACAAACTTGATTAATCCCTTGATGATGAGAAAATATCTCTTATTACTCAACAATATTAAGCCTTCAATTGTGATGGCTCATATTCCGAAATTGCTACATCTTCACAAATTTTCTCCATCTTCTAGAAATCTTCTCATGGCAATTGTTAGAACTTGCTTGTACTTGAGATTTTGGTGTCATGTCCTTGATCTTGTAGAGGTGCTATAAGTGTTTCATGTTGTTGGCTACATCTTCACAATTTTTCTCCATCTTCTGGAAATCTTCTCATTGCAATTGTTAAAACTTGCTTGTACTTGAGATTTGGTGTCGTGGTCTTGATCTTGTAGAGGTGCTATAAGTGTTTCAAGTTGTTGGATTGGTCCAACTGAGCTTGGATTTCTGAAGGAAATTCAAGTTGATAATTTTCTTCCACTTGCAGCCCTGCTCGTTCTCCTGGTTCTTTGTTCTCCATCTTGTTCCTGGGTTCACATCTTCACTTTGATCCTCGACCTCAAACCATCTTCTTGCTTGAAGTCTTGGGCTTGACCTTGCCATAGCCCTTCGTTCTCTAAGCATCTTCAACCTACATGCATCATCATCCATTAAGTATTGAATTTTGAAACATCTTCTAGGGATTGGAAATTTATTGCCAAGAAATAAAATTCAAAACCACGATATCTCTACTTTCCTTTATGAACACATTTCATTAATTTGCCTAATAAAAATGTGGACTTTCTCATTTCATCTTAAAATCAGACTTAAATGCAAATGAAAAATTCCAACATCAAACTTCATTATCAGCCAGTCAAGTTCAAATACTTCAAGAAATGAAAACTTTTGTTAATTTTCAACCACAAACCTTATAAGCTGATGTCAAAATCTGAGTGCTTCTAAGGCCTGAGTCTTATATGATCTGGCCCCTAAACTCTAATTTCTATGCCCAGACCTGCCTCACATTCATGGCACCACTTAATAAATTCCTAATCATGCCTATTAAATAATTAGTTCTCCCTATGACCGACTTAGGCACCTTCTTTCATTGATTTTGGAGGCAAATTCTAATGAGCAAGGCCGAATTACTTAACTTAGAATGGGTGGCAGAAATTCAAGGTGCCTTGTCCACTAGTGGACATGAGCGGGTTAGAATCTGAACCCTCCATGTCCATCCTTGGACACGAGGGGGTTGGATTCAGACCCCTTCATGTCCATTCCTCACTCGCTCTTGACATGGGTCAGTCTTTCTCATTCACTTCTCTTGCAATTTGGATTCAAATTTCCATCTCATTTCAACAATTTTACTTCAAATTCTTTCCCTTGGTCAACAATTTCACTTCAATTTGCAAATCTTAATCACAAATTTTCCCCGTCAAAGATTTGATTTACATATTTTGGTTTGGGAATTAGTCTCTTTGTCCTTTCAAATCAAACTTAACTTAGGAGGAAAACTGATTTATAGCCTTAACTTTACCTCTTTTAACACCACAAAACTCATAAAATGGAAACTTTCTCCTTGCTAGATGGCGAAGATCTTGAAGTTTTCGTCCACATGTGGACATGAGGGGGTCAAAATCCAACCCCCTCCATGTCCACTCCTCATGGAAAAGGTTACCTCTTCTTGCAGCTTGGTGAATTCTTCTTCTCTTTTCACACCTTCTTTCTCATTTTCTTCTTCACCAAATCCTCAAAATCTTCATGTTTTTGTTATTCAAACTCGTCTCATAGTTGCATCTTCCAAGTTGACTTCTCCCTTGGCAATTATTGTCATTCACTTTTCTTCATCTCAATTAACGAAGTGTTCTTTTCTTGTCTCACTTTTCTCCATTTCAACTTCTCACCAAGTGTTCCTCTCTTCGCCATGCTTTTCTTGATTTCAACTCCAAATTCTTCCAATTGGACCTCCATCCACTCTTCGTGAGAGAGACTTAAACATTTTGTGTTAAATAATCAAACCTTGGACCTCTAGTTCAACCTTCCTACAACTCTACTCTAATCTTCTCAAATGGCATGATCCCTAAGTGGGTGAAAATTGTCCAAACTCATCTCACTGCCTAGCAGACATTGAACTTGCTACCAAGGCCACAACTAAACCACTACTATTGCCAAAGCAAAAAGATGGGTCCCCATTTACAATGGAGTGATGATGTGAAAAGGTCACAACACTATGAAATGGACATGGTCACTTTATTAGAGATTGCCCAAAAAAATGAAGTAAGCCAAATCAAATGACAGTCCAAATGAAAAACTCGAGCTAGCTCAAGGAAAATAATAGATTTGCCCAAAAATTAGCTACACCTGGTAAGCAGACTCCTACTTCTAACCCCATTATAGATTTAGATGAAGTCATTGAAAAGAAAAAACAAATATCCATAGTTACACGAAAATATCACACCCTCAAAATGTCATGTTTCCTGTTGATGCGAGTTTTATGCCACTACAACATGCAAAATCAAATACTTAGTATCTCGAATGAATACCAAATCTCTGACTCTCTCTTGAATAAAGTCACCATGTATGCTAAAGATTGCAAGGAAAGATCATCGAGGTGACTCCAAGGTTCCTTCGAATGGTGGACTCAACTCAATTGTAATGATGTGATATGCTGGTATCACAAGGGGACTTACGCTAGTTCACTTGACTTATGATGATATGGCTTCACAATTTGCAATGAAAATATTAACTTCCATCTTGCAAAATGAACTTAAACTTATGAATCTAAACTACTTCTACTTCTATGCTAGGATGAAAGGACTTGTGAATACCTTTGTTACTCTACTAGATTTGGTTTTGTCATCAACTCCACCAAACTAGTGCAATCTTCCAAGGTAAATTCGAAAGATGTTCAAACTACCACCATTACATCACTACCATCGATGAATGCATATCAATGTGCAAGTAAGAATTGAAGTTAAGTTCATAACTATGTCATTCGACTACGCAAGGCAAGACTTACAATCAGTAAGAAGCTAGTCATTTGATCTACAAGCGAGTTAAACAAAGAGACATCCACAATAACTTTCATCCAATCTAAACTACTCAAAGCAAATTCTAAACTAAGTACTTGAAAGCAAATCCTATTCTAAGTGAGGAATGTAGAGCACCATGCAATACTCCAAAAGACTACAAGTATTCGCCATGCACAACACAACAATGAATATAGAGCAATTTAGGCAGTATATTTGCACCAATTCTCCAACAGTCTCTCCCCTACTCTACTCTATATCTACTGAGTTACAAATGAGAAGGCCTTGGCCTTTTATAGTTGTTCCCAGTACAATGTGTGGCTCTGATTGATTTGAAATCAAGGGCCAAGATTAAACAGCATAACCCTAATTAGGGTTTCCAACTACAAACATTTAATGCTATCCAATTACAAAAAGGCACCCCTTTATGGGCCAATTAGAAAATTACATTGCTTTTATTGCTCAATCAGAAAAGATGTTAGGTAGAGGCACTAGATGCCTTCTGCATGTACAATTGGCATGATTTGATTGAATGTGCTTGGAGACGTGAAATTGGAATTTTCTAATTGGCTGGAAATGGATAGGCACCACATTAGCATTCTTATCTTGTGATCTTGGTTTTAATTCCACTTCCATCTTCGAAATTCGGAAATCTTCTCATTGAACTAGCTTCTACATGAAATCTTGATGTCCTTTGATGCCTTGACCTTGATCTTACACTTGTTCTTCAACCTCGAACATCATCTTGCTTGTCCTCTCGATGAACCACTTGCTGGTGCTTGAAGTCTTCATATTGTACTTTGCCATAGTTCCTCCATTTTCTTGTGCATCTCGATCCCTCGCTTCAGCCTTGCAAAACAAAAGGAATGGTTGCATTAAGTTTGTAAAATTATAAATAAAGACAAGATTAAATCATTGTCATGATAAAACAGCCTTTCCAAATTACATGGTTTTAGCATGATATTTGGATGAAAGACACATAAAAACTCTTAACAGCAACCATGCATTAATGATTTTTTAATTTCAGATTTCATTTCCTTTCGAATTTGATTTAACTTTGATTGATTTTCATCGGTGAATTCATCTTCTTCTTGGTTCTGATCTGCACTTGACAACTTCTGGATCTGCAATTAAAAAAAAATCGATTTGCACTTGAAAGCTTGCCTTTGACACCTTTGCATTTAATCATTAGATTTTATTACCCAGGCCGACATTGCATTTCGATTGGCATTGCATTTATCCATTTTACAAGGCAGCGATTAATGTTGTGCTTGAGCGTCAAAATTAATGAAGCTCGAGAGAGGGTGGATTTCCGACCTCTCTTAGGCTCGAAGCCCCACAAAGGTCAGATTCCCACCCTCTCTTGGGCTCTTGACCTAAGACAAGTTCGACTTCGCATCAAACACCTTCAAATTTCCTTCAAATTTCCACATCTTTGTCACTCAATTTTTCCAAATTTTAACTCAAAACTCATGATTTCCAATTCAATTTCTTCATTCGAACTTCATGAGTATGTTCAGATTTGTCCTCAACTTCTCTCAATTTTCAAAATGTGAAGTTAGAATTTCCCCTCATGTGAATCGCAATGGCAAAAAAATTCCAATCCCTACTGTCTTGTTCTAAACCTAGCATGCATATTGGTTGTATTAGTGGCATGGTCTGATAGCAAATACAAGGGCGTGGAGAGCCCCACGAAGATCGGATTTCCACCCTCTTTTGGGTTCCTCCCAACTGAAGCCTTTTTCCAAAAATTCTAAGTGCAAACTCTTATCAATGCTTGATCTTGCCAAATGACTTGTGCAAACTGATTTCTCGTTCCTTCATTCTCCAGATTGATTTTGAATTGTCCTCAATCAATTTCAGATTCAATCATCTTTTATCCATGAAACTTTGATTTAGCAAGTTGTTAATCACTTCATCAAACTCAGAATTTTAGCCAAGTAATTGCCAACAACACCCTCTAATGCTCTGTCTTTGTGCAAGTGCTGGGCAAAATTGGGAAGGTGGCTGGGCATGGAGCCCCAAGGAGGTCGGAATTCCACCCTCCCTTGGGCTCCATGAGCCACAAGGAAGTCGGAATCCCGACCTCACTTGGGCTCACCCAAGTTGACACCTTGGAAAAAATGACTAAGTGCAAATTACTTCTTCATGTTCAAACCGATTCTCTCTTTCATTTCAATTAATCTTCATCAGCAAATTGGCTTCACACTTCCACAATTCGTCATCAAAAAGAAGTTGGTCCTGATCCATTTTATCTTCAACACTTGATTGACCTTCGAATTAGTTGTTTATCCTTTCAATCTTCACCATGCGTTGATCGCATCTTTCAAACTCCTTAATGCTCAAATGGTAAGCAAGTCATCCAAAGCGCAAGGGAAGGGAGGGGTGTTCAAGTGAGAGCTTTGTCCTGGAGCCCCTGGTAGGTTGGAATTCCGACCTCTCTTGGGCTCAAGTCCAAGGGTTAAATTTTTTTTGAAGTGTCAACTCGCTGCTTGGAGGGTGGAATATTTTATATAAAATATAACATTTAAGTATAAGTGACCTTATACTTTAAGTTTTATTTTGTATAAATACTATCAGGGTGTTTGAGAGTGGTTTCAGGTCTCTAGGAGTTATAGTTGAAATTCTAGATTTTGGGCGACCCTAACAATTTCCAGACTTAGTCAAATTTCAGGAATCAGCATGCTCCCATCAATGTTTTTTTTTGTAACTTCTTTTGACTTTCTAAGATAAATTGGATGCAAGAGCAAGGATTTTCCAAGAAATCTAGTTCATTTCATTACAAATCTCGACTTCAATTCCACATCCTTGACTAGCTTGGCTCAACTCTCACTCGTATCCCTGACTGACTTGACTTCCTAGCAAGCCAAAGTTGCTCAAACTCATCTCTTAGACTTGGAGACTTGAAAATTGCCACAGAACTAAGACTACCAGGGACAGTTACCCCATTGCCAAGCGAAAAGAGGGGGTCCCCATTTGCAATGGGGCGATGGTGTGGAAACCTCACAACATTTCCCAAACCGGGATTAGGCACCAGGGACAAAGCACCCCCATCCCCCACCTCCCGCCCCCATCACACTCGCGCCTTCACCACAGTGGGGACATTTTTGGGATGCCCTATAGAAGTAGGGGACATCTATAAGACAACCACACATTGGGATGTTGATGAGATGCGCTGACTTCCCCAAGACAGCCTAGGGACTTAAAATCATCTCAGGACTCAATAAGTCCCCACATCCTAGGTGGCATAAAAGTCCTCTTTTTTGCTTTTGTATGACATTATAATATTTTTGATTCATTTTGAAGCTTTGAATAGACAGACAACATGATGACATGTACAAATGGTTGACCTCAGAGGAAAGAAGGGATATTTACTAGGTGTTGGAGGCAAATCGACTACTAAATTAAAAACATAATTACAAGACTCAAATTTGGCTTGAACTTGATTGGCTATTTTTGACTCAAACTCCACGCACATTTTTTATTATCATGATTTTTTTAACTCATTTGGCACTTGTTGGCACTTGCTACAGTTGTGCTTCATCTCATTTGGCACACCTACATAAAAGAGTGTCATTTACAGTCACAAGCAGAAGGAATGGCATTTTGAAATCAAGTTTTTAGGGTTTTTTTGTTGCAGGTGACTAATTGCAAAGGGAGCTACAAAAGGCCAAGTCTTTGCTGAGTCTCTTTCTCTGATGCTTGCCCAGCCCTGCTTGCCTTGGAATTTTCTTAAGTCTAAAGAGTTTTGGGTGAACCCTGTAACTATGTTCAAAACAGTTGTTACTTTTTTGTTCACTGATACTTGGATGCATGGTATCTTAGCTGGTATTGTTTTTGTGTCTGTTGACTGTTCTAAGAAGTTTCTAAAAACAGAGATGAAAATAAATAAAATGATTCAAGACTGATGATATTCATATCTTCAACTGCATAACCCTATTTAGAATACACAGATTCCCCAGCTTCACTGTTATTTCTCTAAAGAATGAAGATTTGGTCAGAAATAATGAGGATTTAGTGTCGAATAAAACATAGTGATAAACTTACGAAAAAACGCATGCAGAATGAAGGCCCATGCGCTCTCAAAGGCCTCAGTTTGGTGTGTGTTGGGGACTCCACCCCTACACCCTGCCCTGCATCGATAGTGATTAGCCAGGATGCTGGCTAGTAGTCTTTCTATTTTTTGCTTTAGCCTACAGACATATGGGGATATTTTTAATTATAGCCTATGTTGTTAATCTATTTGCTGTTTTCTGACCTGTAATAGCTTCCTGAAAACTTGGCAGTGTGCACTTGAAGTTTGAACAACAGTTTGGTTTTAATGCCCATTTTTAAATATGAATATTTTGTCATATGGCTCTTTCAATTTATAGTTATACTGAATAGGGGACCCTGATTAAAACAGCTATTCATTGATTAGATTTATTAAAATAAGGAAAGTTTAGAGACTATTATAATGAATATTGATAAGAAACAATCTTGAAAACAAAATGCTCAGATGATTATAATTTTGCATGTTCTCTCAGACTTGCAAATAATGCTAGAAGGGTCTTCCCAATTAATAATTATCGCTAAATTAATACCTCCTAAAGATAGAGATATCAATATTCAGATGCTACTTACAGTGTCCATAGGTAAGCAAAGGATTGTAGCAGTAATGCCTGCTGCAGCACCTGCAACAAACCTCTCAAAGTTTGTTGTATCTTCATTGTCTGTCATTTTAAGCAGCTTTTTCCGGTATGTATCATATGCATAAAAGTTAACTGCCTTGAATGGCGCAGTGCGAAGCAGGTTTACAAGATTACCCTTCCAAAAGCCTTTCAGTCCTTGAGTTGCAGTTATGAACTGAATAAGCTCAAAAATGTTCCTTTGTTCACCACGCACAATATACTGGAGCTTCAATCTCTCCAATGGAGCAACAAAGGTCCTGTAAATAACATTGAAAGAGCAAAATCACTGTTTTTTCAGAAAAAAAACATCTTCTCCAAATACACATGTCAAGTGTGTGCATGGGATAAATTCAAACACTAAAAAAATAGAACATGTAAGTTTGAAACAAAATAATAAAATCTACTGTGACCCTACACATAATGGGGATCAAGAATATGGATTTTTTCCCAAATACAATAAAAACACATTAGAAAACCAAACTCCTACCTGTTGATGGAAATGAAGAGTATACTTCAAAAGTGGAAAACTAATTAAGGGTGTCAAAACTCGCCACATACTTGAAATACTTGTAACCATGAGCAGTTTGACCCGCTGGGTAAATCATGCACAAACTCGCCTACTAAACAGACCAAGCCCGTAGGAAGTACTCACCAGGTTTTCAGGAAAACACTGAAAAATGGGTTGTAATTGCTGAAAAATGCATGTCTGAAATCTATTAAGTGCAATCAATACTCTCTAATTCAAAAATTTATTTGATCTCCTTTAGCTCATGATTGAACGGATTAAAGAAGAGAAATATCTGCAAATTTAAAAGTTTCAAACTTCGGGTATATTTTGTCTTTATTGTTTTAACATTAAAATTAAATTTCTTATGCATTTCTTAATTAATCTAGGGATTCCATTTCAATGTTTGTTTCACATTCGTTCAAGCTGATGTAGGGCTTTTGGCATTCTGCATATAAAAATTTGTTTATTTGTTTTCAAAGCCACAGTTCTTAAAACAAAAATATTTCTTCAATAATAGAATTTGCAACAACTAATTTCCATTTTTATTTTTTCAATGCAAAGGTATACAAGTGCATCCACATGGCATCAAGAAAAGGAAGTGAAGGTGAAAGAGATGAAACTTGAAAGGATCAAGTACCAATACAAACCTTAAGATCAATCATTTGCAACTGTTGTAGGTTGAAGATAAGGAGGCATCGATCATCTCAAATACCATCTTCCACAAATTCCTGGCTGCTACATACAATTGTACCTTAAAATTCAACTAGAGGTTGAAACAGAGATAAATGTGGCCCTACCTTTGATCGAACAAGAAAGATTAAATAAGGCAAGACACAAGAAGCCACTGCATGAGTAATGAATCCCGATATGGCATGAGAATTAACAGAAGATACAGATGTAAGATTGCAGGTTCCTATCATGCTCCACAAACTTGTGACTTGTTTGCTTCATCAAGCTTCAGATGTATCCTGAACTTGTTTGTGTCAAGGAATACACTATGTTCTTAGACTTCACTTCAAAGCATAGGTTGTGTTGGTGCTCAAATCAACAGATTGGATTTCCTATGGATTTTGCCTATCCAATGATGAGAAACCCAAGTGATTTGCCAACAAACAAGGTTTCAACCTGATCTAAGTCTCAACCTTCTGCAATTTTGGCTCTGCAGAACCAAGGCTGGTAGGCCTATACCCTAGACTTGTCTCCCAAATCCTTAGGGCTTTTTAGAGCAGATAATATGTGTTCCAAACTCTTTTCTCTCAAAGTATGGCAAAGTACTATTGAGATCCTAAAACTAAGAGCAATGTATTATTAAAGTGTTTTATGTAATGTTGCAAGTATTTAAAGAATGTTTGATGGATTCAAGATATAAACTGAATATAATAGATGGATATAGTATCTCAAAACTTTAAAAATGAAACTATGACCAAAATCCAATGAACAAGAAAGACCAGTGCCTTAATCAACTATGGGCAATAGAGTCACTATCATTCCAATCTTATGTTCGACCTCAGAGACAATTTTGCAAGAAAACTTATCACTTCAAAGGTGTTATGGAATGTACATGCAACTTAGAAACAAATTCAAAGATATTTCAAAGGGGTAATACTTCTCAGATGACAGACCAATTGACTGAGGCCTCAATCAATAGAATTTAACCATGCAAAATGAGAAAACCAATTGAAATATATACTATGAATCAAATCAGGAAGCATGCACATCAAACTAACACTTTGAAGAAGTTCTATTGGTTTATCCGAGTGACTAATTGTAAAATGATTAATGACACAATTGCATATGTGAAGAGAAAGGACTTATCTTTATTGATTATGGAAAATAGTACAGTAGAGTTCACATTTGCAGTTATTGATCCATCTAATCCATCTGACTATAGTAACAGTCTCTCTTATTGTGTCCCCTTTGTGTTGATCTTGGTATCCATATAAGTATGAAACTCAAAGGATGCAGACAAGCTTCAAATCAACACGACGTTTCCTAACAAAAACCTAATCCTAAGAACAATAACCGAATGTTTCAATTACAATAATGGGATAACCAGTTATCCTTATTTAATAACAATTATCGACCGATTAGGTCTCAAATAACTTAACAAGTCTTTCTTAATGTCTGTGAAAATAACTTAATAGATCTGCATTATAATGATATTCCAGTCGTATATCCATCCACGGTATTATTCATGATCTCAGCATGGCACCAGATATTATTGTCGATATATCAATAACCTAGTTTAGTATGATAGTATTGTTGATATTGTCGACTTTGAAACCATATCGATCATCTCTGACACATCCTTCTTTGGTATTGATGATTCTGAATCAATGGCTTTAGGTATGTTAATCACATCGATATTTTTTGCACATGGTCTCTAGAATCAAGTTATTCATCTTCCATCGACTGCAACCATGGTATTTTTATTCCTTTGCGACCTCTTTTCATCATGTCTGCATGTAATCCCTTGTTACGTTGTCGAGAAATCTGATTCGTTCAATTAAACAACGTTCGCCACCTTTATTATCTGCGTGGAAAGTCAAATAGTCAATAATAAAACAAACCCTAATCGTAATAAAAGATTTTAATATTAAAGATGCCACGTAATAAATCGATTTAATATAGTCGTCAAAGGTCTGTCTTTTTTTTATCAAGGACATGTGCCGCATCTTGCGCTACCGCGCAATGATTCAAGTCTGGTCATCTTCCCATCGCGCCGTCGCGCAGAGCCGTAGATCTCATATCCCACGGTCGTAGATCTGCCTCAAATGCTTTGGTTATTACTCGATCACCTTTATCCGCAAGATTAAGTCACAACCGTTGATTTAAAGGACGGGGTTAAAGATATCACTTAAGTAATCCGGTCTTTACTCTTCTTTTCATGCTTCCGTGTTACCCAGTCATTATGTCCTGCCAATCAAATGTCGGCATCTGCATCCGAGTCATTCCATGTGTACATCCTGGCGGGCCTGGGACGCATGTCACTTATTTCGCCATTGCGCAATGTTTAAAGGGCGAGCAACTTGAGATAGCGTCGTCACGCAGAGCCGTAGGATCAAATCTTGATCTGATCGAATATGACTCGGGATAGCTTTAGTCAAACTGACTTTGTAGGACACGCGGCAATCAATTTGTGGTGCCAAATCAAGTAAAAGAATCATCGTGTGCACGTCGGATGTAAAGTCTTCGAATGTCGACAGCTTAATATGACTGTTTCTATTATCGTGGGGTCGAAACCAAAATACTTCGCCTCTTTGCGATGGATAGAAGATCGTCACTGCTCATTGCTTCATTGCATCACCATTCTATAGGTAGGCTTACGATCATATGACTCCACAAACCATATGTTGATCATAACCATTGTATTTCAATCTTGACCTTGGTAGTTTTATCTGCACCAGAAAATACATAGGAAGGAATCAATGGCAAACAAGGATAATTTGTTAGAGACATGGATTAGAACGATATATTATTGATAGAAAATATACGAAAAATCAGTAAAGGTGTAATATATAAGTCAAAAGGCTATAGAAGATAAATGGATAAATGCAAAGAGTTACTTCCTTGACTGATTATGGATACAAATCAATTTGCAGATATGGGTTCCACCAGGTTGCAACAAGAACAAGGATCAGGAGGTAGACATGGCAAGAAGCTCATATTGGGACGATTTGGTCATAGCCTTCACCATTGCAAGGGAACAGTGTGTGTGTGCATGTGTGTGTGTAGTAAGTCATTTCTCCATAACCATATTTAGGGCGTATGTACACACTGCAAAATGTATTGTGTGTGTACACACTGCAAAATGTACTCTGTGTGTGTGTGTGCGCGCACACGTGGGTGTGTGTGTGCATACATGCATGTGTGTGTGTGAGTGTGTGCGAACATGTGCATGTGCGTGTGCGTGTGTGTGATTCTTTCATTGCAATTCTAAAATGTCATATATTGTTCTCACTCTTTGCTGCTCATTCAAGTATAATTATCATAATTGAGCCATATATATTGAATCCAATTAAGCTTAATTTTTTGCCTTTCCAATTAAAACTAATTGATACTACAATGGAACTTACTCCCAAAAGATGGATCATGTATCTGCCACTATCATTTGTAATATGGATGTGGATTAGATAAATTGTTTTATCTTACTCCTAGTGGCAGAATGTGCTCAGCAGTGCACACCCTTACGTGTTTCATTCATTTCAATGCAATCTAAATGTTTTACTACATAGTAGATGTTTCATCCATTTGCCAAAAGGATAGTAGGGGTTGTTGCAATTGAATAACACTTTAAACTCTACCCTTTGGATGTGTCCTCCAAGTTTTAAGATATCTGGTCAAATAATCAAAATAAATGATAAGTATAAATTCATATAACTTCCAAGGTTTAAATCTTGCATTTTTCATTTCAACATTTTCCATTTCCTTCTTTGTCTAATGAGTGGATGGGTGATAGAAACCACACATTGATCAACTTCCTGGTGGCTTTGGGTGGTCATGAAAGTGGGGGTGGAAGGTGCTGTCCTGGTTGTGACCAACAAGGTAGTAGAGCGACTTCTTGAGGAGAGGCACTCTACTATTTTTTGAAGCTCTCGCGCCATCCATTGCATTGATCTTCTACTTGAGGATAAATGCAATCTTAGATGGGTGAAAACTGAAAAGGGCCAAAGAGTCCAGAAACGTCACCAAACACATTTATAACCACTCTTGGGTGTTTAACTTGATGAGAGAACACATCAAAAAAAAGGATCTTGTGCAATCAAAAGCCACATAATTCACCACAAACATCATCACATTGCAAAGCATTTTAGCTTGCTAACATCATTGAAGTAGATATTCGTGAGCCATAGGTGGATAGTCTCTAGATATACAAAAGGCCAAAGTGCAAAAAGTTGCATGAAGGAAATTAAAGCTAGTGGAACAACTTCCTACACTAACCTTGAAAGGAGGGTTATGCAAACCTTTTCAAATCTTTGCAACAGCTATAAAAACTTAACAAAAATAAACATAAATAGCATGCATACCACAACACAATGATTAATGTGGGGAACCTTTTGAGATTAAAACCCCACACTCCAAAACCACTCAATATATTATCCAAAAATCAACAATAAATTACAATATGCTTGCAAAGTAAGTTTCTGACAAGAGTATCACCAACCAAATATCCAGAGGTAGCTCAACAACTATAACACTTTTACACACAACCTTCATCTCATGCCCTTAATATATGGGAGATACAAAACATGAAACCATCAAACAGTATTACAAAACCATGAGCTAAAACCCACCCAAAAAAGTTGTGTCAAACTTATCTTCAATCTAAGATGTCATATAAGTGTCAAAATATACACCAACATGCGTAACTCCCTTTAAAGCTCATTTATGTGTCCAAAACGTTTTTATATTTCCCATTTGAAGAGACCCCACTTCCAAGGGCATAACTTTTGATTTGGGAGTTTTGTTGACAAGCCATTTGAAGCATCGAAAAGCTCATGAAGTATTCTATCAAGCTATAACCCATTACGCCAATTATGACCACTTTCGGGCCAAAAAATTATTAGAATATTATTTAATTACTTTAATGATCATCTATGTAATATATGTAAGTCATTGTAGATAGATTGTTTCTTAAGTTTCTTATTAGAAACTTTCTATTCTTGTAATCTTGTAAACTCTTTATAATGATCTATTCGATCATTTGTTAATACAAAAAAGTTTTTAACCAATTACTTCTCAGTAATATGGTATCAGAGTCTCGTACAAAATAAATTCATTTTTTTGAAAAAAATTTAGTGATTTTTCTAGATTTCTTAAAAATGAAATTTTTTTGTTAAGTGTTTTTGGCCTGAGGCTCTTTTCTTCAAACCCGACTAGGGTTTTTTGACGCCACTTCTGTATTTTTTTGTGGGTCGAAGATTGTGGACACCATTTTTTTGAGCCATTTTCGTGGCTTGAAATGGGTTTTTTTGTTGTTTTTTGGCCTCCAAAAGGCATCCGAGTTTCTTCTGATCGCGTTTGCAAACTGCTTTAGGCTTTTTCAGTCCAAAAAACAACTTGATTTTCGGTCATTTTTCCTCAAGCTTGCGTTTTTTTCCTGCATTTGGAGCTCGTTTCTGGAAATTCATGACTCTTTTTTGAGGACTCATTCGTTATTCGACCATTCTTCTAGTTGCCTTTCATCTACAAACGTTGTGTTTATTTGTCAAACGACCCTTTCTACTTTTGCCTCCACCATTTTTCCATAAATCTGTCATTTTTTGCATACGGCTAGGGTTTCTTTCGAAACTCTGTTCTTTTGCCAGTTTCAAAATCTAATTGCAAATTCTTAGTGGGTTTTTCGAAACCTCAACTGGGTCATCATCAAAATTTTGTGGGTGTCTCAATTTTTGTGCCTCAAATTTTGTACCAGTGGGAATTTTATTTTGATTTCAAATTCCTTTTGGGTTTTTTGAGATCTCTTCTGGGTCTTTGTCGGATTTTTCTGGGTCACCCAAAAATTTTCTCAAAATCTGTGTCAATCATACTTCATTGTTTTTTGAAGTTTGTACCTGCATCTGCCTTTGTTTTCTGCATTGGGATTCATGTTTCAGATTCCATGTTATCGCCTCTTCTTTGTTTTTCATTTTTTGTGCATTGGAAAACGTGCAAGATGGCGTCATTGACCAACTTAATGTTGGAAGGCAATCAAAGATTCAACAGCAAAATTTATAACACCTGGAAGCAATGCATGCTAACAATCCTCGAATATTGTCGCCTGGATGATCTTGTTTTGGGCAAAGAGACTTGTCCTACCACAGTCCAAGCAGACCAAGACAAGTTTGATGACCGAAATCGAGAAGTTGTCATGCTTCTCAAGCTCTCTATCACAGATGATTGGTTGTCTCAGATTCCTTCTGACAAATCAACATCAGAAATTTGGAAGCATCTAAAGGAGTTGCATGAGACATCCGACAAGAGCAGAGTGTTCTTCCTAAAGAACCAGTTGTTCTCCATCATGATGGATGAACATATGTCCTTACAAGAGCATCTCAAGAAGATTAAGGACATCCAAGATCAGCTTGAAGCTATTGGTTGGAAAATGGAGGAAGAAGATATAGTATTCCTCACCTTGAAGAGTCTACCTAAATCTTATGAGCACTTTATCAAAACTCTGAACATTACTTCAACTAATGCTGATCCGAAATTTCCAGAGTTGTGCACCAAACTTCTACAGTAGGATCGTTGGAAACAACAGTTTGGTAGCAGTGCCACTTCGTCCTCCTCAAAGCAAGCTTACAGCTAAATCCTTTCACAAGGATAAAGGCAAATCTCAGTCATCTCAGGCATCCTAGCAGAAGGGTTCCATTCAATCTTAGGATGGTTCAAAGAAGAAGAAGGTTCAGTGTAACTATTGTCATAAATATGGCCATTTGCTCAAGGATTGTCACAATCATTTGGCTTCCAAACAGAGGAAGCAGGGAGGGTCTCAGCCTAAAGCCAATGTTACTGAGCACACTAAACAGATAGAGTCTGCCTTTTACGCCTTCATGGGTAAAAGACCCGCAGACCATGTGAAATCTTTTGCTTGGTATATAGAGTCTGGTGCTTCTCAACATTTCACTCATAGGCGTTATTGGTTTACAGAATTTTCTCCCTTTACTAATTCAGTCATATTTGGAGGTGAAGAGTATATTGTTGTCGGCAAGGGCAACGTTCAGATACAATCTAGTAGGAGGAATCTCATTTTCCTCAATGTATACTACGTTCCTGGCATGGAACTAAACCTACTCTCAGTGAGTCAGATCATGCGGCATTCTCCTCAGCTTGATGTGGTATTCAGTACACACAAGTATTCAATTGTTGATCATGCGACCCACACTACTGTAGTTGTTGGCATTGAGGATCATGGTCTATACAGACTTTGTAGATACTGGTGATTATGTTGAGCATGCCTTCGCAGAAAAATCATCTTCTATCAACAGTCCCTGACATCAGCAATATGGTCACCTGAACATTCGTTATCTTGCCCAGCTTGTTCGGGAAGATTTAGTACATGGCCTACCTGAAATTCACACTTAGAATCAGCGAGTTTGTGGAGCTTGTTAGGCTGGGAAGTAGCACAGGACACAGTTCAAGGATGGTGACTCATGGCGAGCCTCTAATGTACTACAATTGGTCCACGATGTATGTGGTCCAATGAATACTCCTTCTGTTACTAGGTGCAGGCATCTCTTGCTTTTTGCTGATGATTTTAGTCGTAAAATGTGGGTGTACTTTCTTCTACAGAAAATAGATGTGTTGACTGTATTTCAAAAATTTAAGGCCTTAGTAGAAAAAGAGTCTAGTTGTTCTATTATATCTCTTAGGTCTGATGATGGGGGGAAGTTTTGTTCTACTGCTTTCTCCACTTTTTGTGATACACGTGGCATAAAACGTCAGTTAACTGCACCATTACAGAAATGGTCAGGCCTATGATGGAACACAGAAATGTTCCTAAAGAATATTGGGCAGAAGCAGTGTTTACCGCAGTCTATCTCCTTAATCAATCTCCCACACATGCAGTTAAGGGGAAGACTCTTGAGGAAGCCTGGACTGGTCACAAACCCAGGATCAGCCATCTAAAAGTTTTTGGCTCTTTAGCATATGTATGGATTCCAAATGCCCAACGCTCTAAGTTGAATTCCAAGAGTCAGAAGCTTATATTTACAGGTTACAGTGACAACCATAAGGCTGACCGGTTGATTGATGTAGACACTGATTGTCTTATCTTCAGTCGCGATGTTGTCTTTGATGAAGAATGAGGCTCATTTCATCTTTCCTCGTCTGTGTCGAATTCTGAGGATCAGCCTTTGAAGGCTTCTGATTTGGGTGTGCCTCTTTCATTTGGTTCACCTGATGGGAGGGATGATGCAAATTTTGTATTTGATGATGCACTACCTGAATTTCCTCTGGATGATGCTAATCTTCCACCTGTTGCAGATCCTCTTCCAACTCCAGCTCCAATTATTACTCCTCCATCTGATGTTGGCACATCTATTCTCCGGCCTAAATGGTGGGCTAAGACCATCAATGATCTTTGTCCTGATGAGTTCATTAAGGGTAAATCTTCTAGAAATAAGGGCAAGCGGCAAAATGCAGTTAACTTTGCTCTCATGGCCAACCTTCATAGTATTTATGAGCCATAGACATTTAAAGAGGTGGGAACAGGCTATGGATGCGGAATACTAGTCTTTAGAAGAACAACACTTGGGTTCTCTCTGATCTTCCTCCAAGGAAGAAGCCCATTAGCTGCAAATGGGTGTATAAGGTCAAGTATCATGCAGATGGTACCTTAGATAAATACAAGGTCAGATTAGTTGTCGAGGATTCACACAGCAGGAGGGCATTGATTATGAGGAGACTTTTGCTCCTACTGTCAAGGTGAGTACACTTCGTCTTCTTCTCTCCATTGCAACTCAGTTTGGATGGAAAGTCCATCAAATGGATGTTAAGAGTGTCTTCCTCAACGGTGAGACGCAACCTTGGTTTCAAGGTTGTCGACAAAGAACACCAAGTATGTAGATCAAAATTGATCAGTACTTGGTTGCTCAAGGTTTTCAGCGTAGCCCTTCTGACAATAATTTGTATATCAAACACTCTGGTAATGATATTCTCCTTCTTGTTGTCTATGTGGATGACTTGATCATTACTGGCAGTTCAGCACATTTGATTGCCGAAATCAAACAAGACCTGTGCAAGGATTTTGATATGACAGATTTGGAGCTTCTCCATTATTGTTTAGATGTTGAGGTTTGGCAAACTAGTGATAGCATTTTTATTTCCCAATCTAAGTATGCCAAGAACTTGCTTGGCAGGTTTTGAATGCAAGATTGTAAACTTGCTTCCACGCCTATGGAGAAAGGACTGAAGTTGTCAGCCAAGTATGATTCTCCTCCTGTTGATGAAACCACTTTCACACAACTAGTGGGTAGTCTCATCTATCTCACTGCCACTAGACCTGATCTTAGTTTTGCAGTCAGTTACATTTCACGCTTAATGACAACCCCCAAGGCTAATCATTGGGTAGTAGCAAAGCATGTGCTACGTTATGTGAAGGGCACCTCTGATTATGGGCTTCTTTATACTAGGGGTCATGATCCTAGACTCAGTGGGTTCAAGATTCAGATTGGGTAGGTTTGGTTGATGATAAGAAATCAACCTCTAGATATGCATTCAGTTTGGGATCTAGTGCAGTCAACTGGACTAGTAAAAAGCAACAGGCAATGTCTCTCTCCTCAATAGAAGCAGATTATCAAGGAGGAATTAAGGCAGCTTGTGAGGAAGTTTGGCTTCGCCTAATGCTTGCGGACATGCATATGTCTCAAGCAGGTCTGACTCCCTTGTTTTCTGATAATGAGGGCGTTCTCAAGCTTGCCAAGAATCTAGTCTTCCATGAAAGAACCAAACATGTGGGCGTTCACTGTCATTACATTCGGCAGTTGATTGAAGACGGATCAGTTCAATTGCAATATGTTCCAACTGCGGATCAGACTGCAGACATTCTCACCAAGCCTCTTAGCCCAGATAAGTTTGCTAAATTCAGGGGGCAGCTTGGTGTTGTTGATAGATTGACCATTAAGGGAGGGTATTAGAATATTATTTAATTACTTTAATGGTCATCTATGTAATATATGTAAGTCATTGTAGATAAGATTGTTTCTTAAGTTTCTTATTAGAAACTTTCTATTCTTGTAATCTTGTAAATTCTTTATAATGATCTATTTGATCATTTGTTAATACAAAAACATTTTTTACCAATTACTTCTCAGTAATAAAAATGCCTCTAAGGCCTTCAAAATTGACCTTGAAACTGTCAAAAACAGAAACTTTAATATTTTCAAATCTAGACATGATCTTGCAATGAAAATTTACCGACATGCTTATAGCCAATCTGTAGCTTTGGAAAAAAAATTGGACCAATCTATGCTCAAATGTAAACTTACTATAAATAATACATGTTGATGTGAGTTTTATGCCACTACAATGTGCAGAATCGAATGCTTAGTATTCCAGGATAAAACACCAAATTTCCAACTCTCTCTTGAACAAAGATGCTCATATGCTAAACAGTGTATATGGATTTTGTGATCAAATGAGACAACCCCAAGGTTCCTTCTTATTGTGGACTTTCACACAGTTTTAACAATGTGATATGTTGGGTATCACAAAGGGACATACGTTATTCATTCAATAAAACATCAACTACTTCAACCACTCCCAACCAAACAAACTGCAAAGGGATAAAGGGTTTAAAAGCTATTCTACTCCTATAATGCAAGAAACTGTGGATGTCTTTGTGCCTCTACTAGACTTAGTTTAGCCATCGACATCAACCAAGCTAGTGCGATCTCCTAAGGTAGATGTAAGATGTTCAAACTATCACCATTCCATTAACACCATCCATTGATGTATGTCAATGTGCAAGTGATAATCGAAGTAAAGCTCATGAATATGTCATTTGACCACGCAAGACAAACTTACAATCAACAAGCAAGTGGTGGTTTGGTCTAAACAAGTTCACCAAAGATGCATCCAAAATACCTTCTATTCAACTAAACACTACTTCTAAACAACATGAAATAAAATCCTACTCTAAATGAGGAAATGTAGAAACTATGCAATACTCCAAAGCAACACAAGTAGTCCACCATGAAGACTAACAATGAATAAGCAATTACTTTGATAGCATTATGGCAACAATTTGTCCAAGTCCCTTCTACCCTACTCTACCTCTAATGAGTTAGAAATGAGAAGGCCTTGCCCTTTTATAGTTGTTCAATTACAATGAATGGCCAAGACTAATTCAAGATCAAGGACCAAGATCAATCTACATAACCCTAATTAGGGTTTCCAACTACAAACATTTAATGCTAGCCAAATACAAAAAGACACCCTCTTGTGGGCCAATAAGAAAATTACATTGTTTTTATTAACCAACCAGAAAAGATTGGTTAGGTAGAGACAGTAGATGCCTTCCACACGTACACTCGGCATAATATGATTGGTTGATCTTTGACACGTGCAAACTTGAATTTTCTGATTGGTTGGCAATGTATAGGTGTCGCATCAGCATTCTTATCTTGCAATTTTTGTTTTAATTCCACTTCTCCATCTTCGAAATTTGGAAATCTTCTCATTGGCATGACCTTGAACTTGCTTGTACATAAAATCTTGATGTCTTTTTGATATCTTGACCTTGATTTTGCACTTTTTCTTCAACTTGCATGCACTTATCTCGCTTGGCGATCAACTTGTGGTTTGGTGATGCTCAAGATCTCCACATTGTTAAAGTTTGGAACCAGAATACAAGAATGCAAGAAATAGAAACTCAGAAAAACGTAAGAACAGATGACACAGATATTTATCCTGGGTAAACCCTCCTACGCGAGGGAAAAAACCCAGCCAAACCCGAAAATAGATCCCTTTATTGAGTACTCAAAACTACTACAAGGATGTCTCGCTTATGATTGAAGACAACAAAACTTTCAATCAATAAGCCTCAATTATCTTATTCACAAACTTAGCACTTAACTGAATAAAATAACATGTTCACATATCTCACAGATACTCCTTGAAATGAAGATGTCATCTCGATTTTCTTAACCCCAAAAACAAAGTGTTGTCCGTCCATTTTTATTATAGTTTTCCTCTACACTTATGTGCTTAGTGCATTAAACTCAGAAAACAAGAACATTGAAGTTCCGTAACAACAGTATCAATTGCAAAACAAAATGCTCTCAGAATGAACACCGCACAGACATGATAACATTGCAGTCTCAAGAAGCTTAAAATTCATCCACACACACGACTGTTAAAAAAAATAGAACCGAAACCACGATAAACTTCATTGAGCCTTATTTCAATGAAGAGACTTCAATCATGGAAGACTTGAGCGATGGAAAACAAGGAATCCACCATTACGATAAAGAATGTCGACAATGAATAACAACTCTCAATCATACATCTTCGAATCCTTTCACGATGGTTGTAGAGTCTTTATTCAAAGAAGGCAAAACACATAGCGTTACAATATTAATCGTTATCATTAATGAGGGTAGACACGAAGATGCCTCCACATAGCCACAATACGCTTAAACGGTGCCAGTCATCACACACGCGGAGCCATGAAATACGATGCCAGCTCAAGTTATTTACGATCCTTCTCAAAGCACTTTGAGCATGGTGAATGATAAGAGACAGAGTGTCCATAATAAAAAAACATAGCGCAAACATGATGACAAATTATCACAGGTATGATGATTTCTCTCGCAGCTATTAAAACATTAACACTCCCTCTTAGCAAGAGAGAGAGATCATTCAAATGTCATAAAGTGTCTCAACTTGACAAGCACAATGAAGCTGCAACTAAAAGTGTCAATAACAAAATCTCATCACAGATTTTCTCAACTTAATATTGTCATCTCAACGTGACATTCACCGTGGCTACTCCCAGAGGGTGAAAGAATAGAAAAAACAAGTCATGGATTCTCTCACATGACATCTACCACAGCTACTCCCAGAGGGTGGAACAAGGGCTTTCACCTCAAACTTCTCCCAGAGAAGAATGCATTACCACCTTGCCTACTTGCAAAGGGTGGTTCAAGGGCTTTCACCTCAAACTTCTTCCAGAGAAGAATGCATTACCACCTTGCCTACTCGCAGAGGGTGGAACAAGGGCTTTCACCTCAAACTTCTCTCGCAAAGAAGAATGCATTAACAAAGGGTTTAACCTTGAACTTATCTCACAGAGAAGAACTCATTAAAGCACATAAAATATCATCAGCATGCTGAGATTCCAACTTAGCTGAGACTCCCTCTCAATAGGGGCAGCATTCTCACAGTTTCGATTATCACAATACCAGCAAATTGGCTCCAATGTTTGTCCAACAAAGAGCTTTTGCAGTCACACTGCTACACAAGCTTGTTGGTCCTCTGCAAAGGATATGGCATTCTACATCTGCCACTAAAGCTCCTTCCGAGTCTTAATTTCTGCAGTTGAATAGTCTCCCTCTGAATGTCATTTCTTCCTCTTCAATAATGTTATGTGCCATCAACCCAGTCCCATGATTGTAAACGGAGTTTGCATGTTTGTTCATTTCTTCAACTTGCATGACTTTGCATGTAATCTCTCATCATCCTGTTTCTTCTCGATCCGTCCTGGAAGCATTTTTAGGGAGATTAGTAATAGTTCATAGAATCAAACTATCATGAAGAAAAATATACAGATGAATGCTAAAAGCAAACACTATTCTTAGTGTTATAACATGAATTAATATTAACTACATGAAATTCATAAACAATATTCAAAGGTATAATTATAAAATACTTCAAGAGTGCCCATACTTATCTCTCAAATGCACCAATCATTCCTTTCTTATCAACAAAGAAAAAAAAGAATCAATTGGGACTGCTTTGCAAGTGCAACACATATGAAATTTGCCTCTTCAACCTCTGTTGAAGCTTCCTGTACATGTAACTTTCAAGAAACAATTGTCCCAACCACTTGAAATTCAACGATGAGTGCTCATATCACTTCTGAAGTGACTATTGGCTTGAGGATCACACTCAAACCTAGCTGAATGGACTACACAGTCACCAACTAGTCAGCCCTATGCCACCAAACAAAGTCGAACCCCTGTTGAAGTCAAAGCATCATGAATGTAGAGGCACTAATCCTTCATTTCTTGCATATCTTAAATTGTCACTTTTCCTATTCTGATTCTGGATCTTTACTAAACCTGGCTCTGATACCATGTTAAAGTTTGGAAACAAAATACAAGAATGCAAGAAACATAAACTCAGAAAAACGAAAGAACAGATGACACAAATATTTATCCTGGCAAAACCCTCCTACTCGAGGGAAAAATACCCAACCACACCCGAAAATAGATCCCTTTATTGAGTTCTCAAAACTACTACAAGGATGTCTCGCTTATGATTGAAGACAACAAAATTTTCAATCAATAAGCCTTGATTATCTTATTCACAAACTTAGCACTTAAACGAATAAAATAACAGGTTCGCGTATCTCACAGATACTCCTTGAACTGAAGATATCATCTCGATTTTCTTAGCCCCGAAAACAAGTGTTGTCGATCAATTTCTATTATAGTTTTCCTCTACACTTATGTACTCAGTGCATTAAACTCAGAAAACAAGAACATTGAAGTTTTGTAACAACAGTATTAACTACAAAACAAAATGCTCTCAGAATGAACACCGCACAAACATGATAACACTGCAATCTCAAAAAGCTCAACACCCATCCACACACACGGTTGCTAAAAAAAATATAACAGGAACCACGATAAACTTCATCGAGCCTTATTTCAATGAAGAAACTTCAATCATGGAAGACTTGAGCGGTAGAATACAAGGAGTCCACCGTTACGATAAAGAATGCCAACAATGAATAACAACTATCAATCATACATCTTCGAATCCTTTCACGATGGTTGTAGAGTCTTTATTCAAAGAAGGCCAACCACATAGCATTACAATATTAATCGTTATCATTAATGAGAGGAGTGTAGACACGAAGATGCCTCCACATAGCCACAATGCTCTTAAATGGTGCCAGTCATCACACACGCGGAGCCATGAAATATGATGCCAACTCATGTTATTTACAATCCTTCTCAAAGCACTTTGAGCATGGTGAATGATAAGAGACAGAGTGTCCATTATAAAAAAAACGCAGCAAAAACATGATGGCAAATTATCACAAGTATGATGATTTCTCTCGCAGCTATTAAAACATTAACACACATTTCCCTTGATGCTGAAATCATGCTTGCACTTGAAACACTTGGCCTGTTTGGGTACTGGAATACCATATCCTAGATATGGTCAATTCAGGAAGATGCTACATATTCAGGAAGATGCTTATCCTCAAAATGAAATCCGGAATATGGACTGACCCGTTTGGTTCACCCGGAAGATGAATGAGAAGATGCATAAGGAATTTTAATTCTTTATTTTTTAATTTCTTTGAA
>MU224881.1:1078241-1097211 GCA_018584345.1 Thuja plicata | reverse complement strand
ATAGAGAGAGAGAGAGAGAGAGAGAGAGAGAGAGAGAGAGAGAGAGAGAGAGAGAGAGAGAGAGAGCACATTACAAAATTATTCATCTTCGAAGTATAGTCTTAGAGCATCAAATCTATCAACAATCACTAAACTAATAGCAATTTAGACTCTAGCTTGGACTTATCAAAATACAAGCTATATCAGTATACTAGAGTATTTAAAACTAATAAAAAATATAATTACATTTTGCAAATCCCGCTTTCATGAAATTCATCCCACTTCATTTGTCCTAATGGGGGAGAAACCACTGATAATCTTCATTAGAGCAAACTTCCTCTATGTCAAAATTCCTTTCATTATTGAAGAAGATTCTTGTACTGTGCTTCTTCTCCTTCTCCCTTTTATTGAGCTGATTTTGAAACTCCATCATCTATTTATGAAATGTGGGGTTAGTATGGGTGACTTAAATTATAATTATAAATTTATCCTTGTTATTAAGGTTAGTCTTAGTGGGACACAATAGGGTATCTTTGAAAGTAATAATTAATTTGAGTAAATTAAAATACTTTTTAACCCACCTCTTTGTTGTAAACAACACCTAAGAGCGATATCAAATTGTCAGTACACATATATTTAAGACCCTTTTGGCTAAATAATAGAAATAATGGTCTAAAAAAATGCTTAGCTAAATGGTTATTAATGTCCATGTCTATTGATTGTTTTATAGTACCTATAGGGGCTATAGCTAGTTATAATAGTTTGTTTTATACACAACTCAAAGTGAGTTTGAAATGTAAGAGTAAAAATCAAATAATAATACTTTGTTTCTATGCAACTCAAAGTGAGGTCGAAATGTAAGAGTAAAAATCGAATACCTTGCACTTTTCCCTTCTTTTTAGACTCACTTTGAAAAGATTATTCCTAATGTAATTACTAGTGTGCAAGAGACATGTCATGCATCAAAGTCAACAAATAATTTGACCTAACGAAGTCATAGCCTAGGCCAAAACTTGATTTTCAATTTATTTGCCCCTTTTTCTATAGCTCAATTCAACTAACATAAAACTGACCTTAGAATATTCTAAATTGAAATTAAGTGATAAAACTGACCTTAGAATATTCTAAATTGAAATTAAGTGATATGCCCAAGTCATTTCCCTTCATATTAGTCATCAATTGATTATTTAAACATAAAATACATTAATTTATATGCCGAAGTGACCTTAGAAATTCTAAATTGAAATTTAGTGATATGCCCAAGTCATTTCCCTTCATATTAGTCATCAATTGATTATTTAAACATAAAATATATTAATTTATATGCCCAAGTGTTATATAGAACAAGCCCTAGTTCAATTCATAAAAATCTGATTTATTTGAACATCACATAACATTATCATTTCCACATCAGCACATTCATGGCATCGTCAATTTACATTTAACAACAAATTGCTCATTGTCTTCACTCCTACAAAATCATCAAGCTACATAATTGCTTATGCATGTCAATCTTTTCAAATCAGCCAGTTTGCTAAGGAAACACAAAAAAAATTATAAAAATCTGATTTATTTGAACATCACATAACATTATCATTTCCACACCAGCTCATTCATGGCATCATCAATTTACATTTAACAACAAATTGCTCATTGTCTTCACTCCTTACTACAAAATCATCATCAAGCTACATAATTGCTTATGCATGTCAATGTTTTCAAATCAGCCAGTTTGCTAGAAAACACACAAATTTAATTTTAAAATTTTGCTCTGACACCTTAATTCAAATTCTCTCTCTTTGCTGTCAACTGCGCAGAAACGCCAAGAACAGCAGCAAGATTAATTATTGTCTGGAGACTCTGGACTACATCAAGCTACAAATTCTCCAACACCAGAAAAAAGACATCACTTGTTCCAAACAACTTCAAAGACTATTCATTCCAGACAACTTCAAATACTATTCAAATTCAATGTATAGTTGTAATTCTCAGCTGTTTCATGGCTGATAGCCTTGATGGTCTTGCGTATTACAACTATCTCTACTGCATTTGTATATAATTTATAACTGTATTGTTTTAACAGTTGTTTCCTCTATCTTCTCTTGACGGTCTAAGAACTGCCCTTCTTTGTTTCCTCTATCTTCTCTTAGGCAGACTACGAACTGCCCTTCTTTAATGTAATTTTTTTCCTTGCATTATTTCAATACGCAAAAAATCTCACTCCTCACAGCATTTAACTCAAACCTGATTTTTAAATAGAAGTACAAGTAAAAAACACAAACATTTACGAAGGTATTTTTCATTTTCACGAAATTTGATTCCATCTTTGTAGGTGGAAGACTAATTCCATTGGCATAAATTTGAACTCAGGTAAAGAAGATTAGTTTCATCCACAGGCATAAATTTGAACTTAGGCAAAGAATAATAATTCCACAGGCATAAATTTGAACTTCGATAAAGAACAAACTTAAAAAACGACCAGTTTCAGATTTCATTTAAGAGAACAATTTTGAATTACAGAGTACAATCTGCAACAACAGTTTGCAAGCCACACAAAGAACAAGTCTTTTCTTTTTATTAACTTTGAAAAACATGCTCATAGATGATCTCAACTCCTAAATTTTAAAGTTAATTACTTTACATCGAAATTGTCTAAAAAGTTTTTATTTCATTTCACATATAAATCTCATTAATAGCGGTTACCAATTTTACCACTCGGGAAAACCACATTTCGAGCTTTTTCATTATTTGAATCCGTCATCCTCAACCATTTTTTTCTGCGTAATAACCTTTTTCCTGATCATCTTTATTCTAAAGCCCTTTTTTCATCTTCTTAAATTACATCATTCTATTCTAAAATACTTCAATACGGGGCAGAATCTTAATTTTACTGAATACTTAATGCAAAGATCATGATAATGAAATTAGCATAACCTTAGTTCGTATCTTACAGAAGAAAAAACAAACTATACAGATTCAAAACCAAAAATAATTATACAACTATAGATGCATTTCACTTCCACCTTAAAACAATAGCAACGCAAATTGATAAGACTTTGCGTATTGTGAAAATAATTATAACACTTCGAGTCAAAATTGCGTATTTTTTTTATAACATTCTAAATCACTCTGTTTAATCCATTTATAGTAATATAACCTCTTTACATTACAAATGAAACAACCAGTTTGAACATTTCGAGATGGGAGAGAAGCTGAAGCAGACTAAATACCAATGTACGTGAGCAAATGGTTAATTTGTAGAAACACAGAAAAAATTTCATGACCAAGGTTAGCATAAATACAGACGACGATCAAATGACTAAATTGCAAAAGCTACCTTGCTTAGGTAACATTACTAAATTTCTGCCTAAGGACTGGGATCAGGTCTTGTTACAATTTGGAGCATATACATATTATTATTAACTCCTTCCTTGATAATAAGTAGTACTGCTTCGAATTTTTATAGTAATTTTAGTCTCCCTTGCCTAATGCTGATAGGCTTAGCCTCCATAGAACCAAAAGAATATTGTGTAAGTGGCATGTAGAATGTGATGCAAGAAATATTGAGCACGTGGCATGTAGAATGTGATGCTTTTAGTTTTCTATTCTATTAGACTGTTACAGATGCTGCAAAGAACTCTTTTATTACAAATTCATCCAACCGATAAGTTATTCCCAATTATGACATGGACACCAGTTTGGCCACTAGAATAAATTGTTGATGACAAACACAACCGTTTAATGTTGATGAAAGTAACATGCAAGCGACTCATCAAATAAGTCTCAAGCAACCAAAGGAGAATTGTAATCTTCGCAAGGTCTAGTTGTATGAAGAGCTTCCTAATTTTCATTAGTGAACTTTATATTAAGTGCCCAAATTAGGCAGTAAAAAGATATAAAAGGTTGGTTTCGTCATAATTATTTTGTAAAGTAACCTACAGATCATCTCGCTCTACAGTATTATTAGGTTTTTATGACAGATATAGAGTTTACTTGGGGGAAGAGATATAATGAATTATTTACTGTGTAAGAAGGAACATATAATGAACATGAACCAGCAAAACAAGATGTTAGAAAGCAACAGATACTAACTAATGTACAATGTCTTTTACATTCACAATTGCCTGATTGCCAATTTAGAGGGAACCCTTTGGTTCTTTCGGTACCATATAATTCAACCAACCCACTCCGAGCAAGGAATGGGCATTTGTATTCCTATATTTACACAAGCATATTGATACATCTGTCTCGTCCAAACACTGAAGATTCTCCACTGTGAACAGCACACTGAAAAATTTTAGTAGCAGATATAAATAGGCACAAATGTCATCAAATGTAACCACATAAAAAAATCTGTTTGGTATCCATGGCTGCTTCTCATAAATGCTGGAGGATAAATCGGTAGCTTTATAGTGCAGCAGTCATAAGGAACGAGTGAATTCGTTGCAAAAGTTCAGCCTTGACACTATCAGGAACTGAAGCTGCAAACACACATTTTCAAAATAAAATTAATCACCTTTCAGATTTGAGAGATGCATAACAAAAGACAATATGTATAGCAGAAGCCAACTAGAAGCCAACTAAAAGCAGGTTTAAAATATCAGACCAACAGTTTGCAATAGTAAAATGGCACAAACCAAAGTTCCAACAGCTCCATATCCAATTGGTTTTCAAAAACATTTTGATGTTGTTTTTTATTAAAATTAGCAGCAAAACAAGGGTGCTGAACTTTACAAGACAAGTCAAAAAGACTACTTACAACTGGTCCAAAACAGGCCATAGACAGCAAAGGCCAGAACTAACCACTTATTACAGCACACTAACTGAACAACTAGTAACCCACATAAAATATGGGGAGAAAGAACATCCACAACTAGGAGAAGAGTTTGGAAAATGAAGGAAGAATAAACCTTCCTCCTCCAATCGACAACAGTCCAGGCAATGCAATCATTAGGAACACCGTCACCAGGGGGAGCAGGGGGGCAACTCCTCATAGTGGGACTGTCAGTGCAAGACGCAGAATGCTGATAAAGTAGCACGTCATCGACCAAAGATTGGAGCAGAACACGTCATCTTTGATTTTGTTGGAAGTGTTATTATAATAATTTTAATGTACAAGGAGTAAGTAATCTAACAAAGAGTACCTAATTTAACAAAGTATCATGCAAAATTAATGCCTCTTGGTCTATGTAACTGCAAAAGTAGGAGTCTACAAAGGTATTAATTGCCCATAGGCTCGTAGCTATATTAGAATCCTATAATACCTTGCGAACCAACATTAGACATGGATAGACATGGATGGTTGACAGTTTACCTAAACAATAATGGAACTATACAATGAAAAGGTCTGAACCACAATTTCTATTAATCTCTCAAAGCCATATAAAGAAACGCCACCATCAATCTTCATGTATCAAGCTACCCTTATTAGTGAAATGGAACTATACAATGAAATGGTCTAAACCGCAATTTCTATTAATCTCACAAAGCCATATTAACTTTTAAGAAATGCCACCATCAATCTTCATGTATCAAGCTACCCTTATTTGTGACTGATCAAACAAGCTTATATCATCTGGAAGCACAGTAGCCAGATATGCACATATCCACAAGTGCCCAAAAATCACTAATTTTCTAGCCATGTCAGATACTCTAAGATTTGATTTGTTTGACATGAACCTTCCTAAACTCAATAGGAAAATTTTCATTATTGCAATTTTTATTTTAGTTTACTTTCTTTTTAAAAAATTATATTTTTTGAGTTAAAAGTTTTCTTTATTTAGTTCTTTATATTTAAATTTAAATTTAAATATATTTAGATGATTTTCCTAGTTCCATGGAATTTCTTGACGGTGGACATGGGGACGTGGGGATGGGTTTCGAAGATGGGGGATCAAGGGCCTAAATTTGGGGACGGCCAGGGGACAGCGGGGGGACGACAGCAGAGCAGTGGTGGAGGGGGTGGCACTGATACACAAATTGAAGTGAATTGAGATCTTCAAGGCAAAATATGCAATATAACATCTATGCAAGTACCCAATGAATGGCAAACTAATTTTATGAAGTTAAAGGTTGCATTTAGTACGTAATGGCATTTGCCATATGGGCATCCCTAGTGGAGGTGGCAGAGGTGGTGGTTCTATGGGGGGACGTTTCCCCCCATGTCCCCTAGTCTCGAAATCATTCCCTATTAGGATTGCATGTTTTTTTTGGAAGGGGAATGTCCCCAAGGAACACTGATAATTTTCTCTTTTAATAATAGTTAAATTTTACTTTATTTATCTTAATTTACATATAAATGACATTGCTGTCAATTTAATTAGAGGTCCTGGTTTTTTTGTATTTGTAAATTGTTACATCAACTTATAATTATTTTACGTGGCAATTATGTGTCTATGTTGATTTTTAACTTTAAGTAATGAAAATCTCCTCTAATAACTCAGAAAATTGTGTTAAATGTGTATGAGTTTTTTAATAAATGTTGCATCCAGCATATCCATATTAGGGGTCTTAAACAATGGTCGTATCCGTATCCGTATCCGATATGATATCCAAAACGGTATCCGTATTTGTATACATATTCGTGTCCATGCAACTTTGTCAATCTCTAAAGGGGTTATTAATTTAAAAATCATTTTTAACTGTAACATTATTTATGATCTCAAATTATAGCAGATCTTTAGAGCCTAGCTCCACAAGTTTATTAACAACAATGATCATGTTTAAGCAGGCCACATTATTGTTATTATCAACATCTACAGTCAACCATTGTGATTCTTATTATAATCATTAATATTATATTTTGGGTATGCACCATATTGCACATGTGACTCACCGGTATAAAACAAAGAACTTGAATAGCACATAAACAATAAACCGACATCAGGCAACGAGAGAGCATAAAACACTTCTATAAGAAAGCTCTTGAATGTCCATAAAAACCTATGTATCAATAAAATTTGAACTTAGAAAACATTAAGTTGATAAAGTAGCACATGGCCGCGTCTACAATAGTCCGCACTAAAAAGATAATCAAATTGAAGTAGTTAAATAAGTTTATCATCTGAGCAAAGGGTGGGGTAAATAGAGCTATCAAACACCATTAAATCACCAACACAGACAAATCATGTCCTTTGGAGAGGGGCCAGGCTGAGAGAACCAGGTCAACCTATTCTAATAGGCAATAGAAAGAAGAAATTATTTTAATATCTCAAAAGTTGATGTCAATCGATGCTACAAGATGTTTCACACAGATATTGATATGTAAACAATATGACTACTTCGTTGGGAAAGTACAAAAGCAATATGATTGTTAGGAAAATGTCTCAACCTTGCATTTACATACAGTTACTATTCATAGTAAGTTTTTGTGTGCACACAGATTTTCCCTAAACTTTTCCCAAAACTTCGGATGGGCTAGATAAGGATGCCGATAAATTTTGGTTGCAAAATCATGTCCAGTTTTTAAGATAATAAAGTTTATGTTTTCGAATTGCCATAGAAATTTTATAAATTCAATTTTGAAGGCTTTAGAGGCTCCAAAATGGTCTGAAAATGTGTGTAACCGGCATAGTCATTTACAAGATTTCAGCATGTCGCGAGCTTTCTAGTGCTTCAAACGGTTTGTCAATTGGAAACCCAGTTCAAAAGTTATAGCCTCTAGAAGTTGGGCCTCCAAAAATAGGAAATGTAAAGATGTGTTGAACTGTGAACACATGCCTGAGTTGTAAAAGGGAGTTACACGTATTGGTGTGTGTTTTAACACATCATATGGCATCTTTGATTGGAGATAAGATGGACGTCACTTTATAAGTGGTTTTTAGCCCATGGCTTTGTAATGATGTTTGACGGTTTTATGTATTGTATCTCCTATAGATTAGGTGTGTGAGATGGAGGGTATGTGTAAGAGTCTTATAGCTATTCTATTACCTTTGGATCTTTGGTTAGTGATACTCTTGAGAGAAGTTTGTTCTGCAAGTATATTGTAATCTTTATTGATTTTCAAATAATATATTAGGCAACTTTTGGAGTGTGGGGTTTTTCACCCGAAAGGGTTTTCCCCACGTAAATCACTGTGTTGTGGTATGCATGTTATTTCTGTTAAGTTTCTGTAATTGTTGTAAAGATCTGAGAAAGTTTTTACATTACCCTCCACTCAAGGTTAGTGTAAGAAGTTCTTCTGCTATTTGTAAGACCAGAAAAAGGGTTAGAATGCATATTAAGAGCAACCACAAACAGCAATGAACAATCAGCTATACATGCAAACAACAGCAATCTATAACAATAGATTGGTATAGCTTGATCTCAATTTTATGATATGTTTTCAAAATACTAACTAGATTGGAATTGCTAGCAACTTAGTCAAACTTAATAGACTGGTGATTATCTATAAACCAAAGGCAAATAAGTACCTCTTTAGACAATTCTGCTAGCACATACAATTTGCAGAACAGTGTGATCAGGTTAACATACTTCAAGGTAACAAAGGTATACCAGAGTCTTTAGAATACCTCCATCAAACATCATAACAGATTGCATGCCGAAAAAGGAAGTGACCTCATCTCTTGGAGGGTGAAGAGTATATTTAGTTTTATAAAAGTTATAAACATTAAGATTCCAGGGATCACAAAACTGCTTAAGGTAAGGAAACAGAGACCATCCTGATGGACTTCCAAAGGAGAGGTCAAACAGATCCCAACATTTACAACAAGAAGCACAGAGATCAAGACATCATGCAGGATAAAACCATTATATGCACGTGTAGCCACCTATACATACATCCCTGCTCAAGTCTAAAGGTTCATCTATGCTCAGAGAGGCCTTGTGCTGTCCAAAAGAACCCCACTTCTGTCCCAGGAAGTATCAAGATATGGACCAGCATTGCCAGTATGGATTCAGGTTCAGCAATTTCTTTTAACCCGGGTTCATTATGGCTGGGTTCCCACTGTACAATATATATAAATATATTAGTAAAATTGGAAATGTATTTTATATCCATCTATATAACTATATACAGTTATATAGTTATTTACTAATTTAGTTATGTAAATGGATATAAAATATGTTTCCACTTTTACTAATATAAATCCAGAGATTACAAATTGAAACAATTTTAAAGGTACAGATAGATATATGAGATCCACAAGTAACAAATAGTATCAAAGTAAAGTGAAAGAACCATATGTAGAGCAGTAGCTACTCTGTTCAATGCTATATTTCCTGCATTGAGGCCCGAGTATAGCTGCTATTCAAGTATATAAATCAAATCTTTATGTTCTTTGACTCTGCATATCAAGTAGCATCACCATCAAATGAATAGTAGAATCTCGAGTCAAACAGAAAAAGATCGATTCAAGCAGCATGCAAAGATACAAATTCAGAGCGTATGATGAAAAAATGTGTCATAGATATTACTCACATTTCATATGTTCAAAACAAATTTGTGCCTAGACAAGACCCTCTCATAGACCTTTATGAGAATAAAATTTACAGAGCTAAACTGTGATTTGAAGAAAAAATGTCTATGAGAAGAAAACTGGCAGAACCTAACTGCAATTAGTTGGTCATGAACACATAGTCCCAAGTACGAACAGTGGGAGTACCTAGGAGGCATCAAACACAGAACCTGTGCCCTATCCAGTCTGGTATGTACATCCTTGGAAACGGGCAAATCTGGTCTATAGAGATATGCCAGTCTCAATCAGCCTGAATTGGATTGTCAGGGGAATGAGTCACACGAAAAAATCTAGAGCCGAATCAAGCAGCTATACACATTCAAACTCCAAAAGCTTCTGTCCATCTTATTTGTAATGCCCAATGAATGCCTGTGGTTTAACCTCTAATGATCTTTACAAAGCCTGCTCAAAAGTTTCTCTACAACCATCCATCTCTTGGAGCTCAGATAGATGCATACTAAGAACAGTGGCACAGATTTTAGCTAAGAGTTGAACTAAAGACAATTTTACTTTCACATGAAACTTGTATGTCGTGTATACTCGAGTACGTTTGCAAGCCAGAAATACTATTTGGATAGGAATCACTAACATTATTAATACAATTTGCCAAATTTATTAAGTGAATATTTTTAGAAATTTAGAAGTAGAAATAGCAGCAGCAGAAATAATAATCATTTGAACATAAAAGATAATTATAAATGCTAAATTGTACAATGCTTAAAAGTTTGAGTTTAGGAAGGCATTTTAGTATTTTACAAATCGGTACCAAAGAGTGACAAAATTGAAAAACTTAACTTTTAAATTTGTTCCGCCATACAAGCTCAAATATGAAACATTACTTACATCGACCCTTTGGGGTAATTGCATGCACAAGCTCGTCCACAGTGACATTGCTTCTTCCTTTTTTCCTTGTAAATGCCCTAGAGATCAAAGTAGCCAAGAACTTAGGTGCCATGAAGGTTTCTTTATCCTTTCATAAGGTTTTTACAAAATAAAGTTTCAAGTTCTAAAACTAACCTCTTTCAAAATATGGTCTTTTTTAGCAGTCTGAAAATTCATGTTAGTATTTTTAAAATTTTTAAGACAAATTATAAATTACTTGCAAGAGATAAGGACAATTCATGGCCTTGATTCAAAATATGTGTGTTTGAGGTAGAAATTGGAATGTTGGTAACTGATGTAAAGACTCAGCCCCAGATGTTTATATGAGAGAAATATATCATACAATTCTATGACAATAATATTTGAAAGGAATGTCAAAGGATCCATGAAGTAGGTCTGATCCAAATTAACCTTGTCAATATTCTCGACTAATCTATCTCATACGATTGCCAACTTGGGGGTGAAACTAAAAAATAATAAAATTATAATAATTAAGCTTGAGGGCTATGTCATGAAGTACCCCTTAATACGAAATGATGCTGAGTCTCTTTTTGTCTATAAGAGGAAACACGGTTGAAATAATATCCTCCAAAGTAGCTGCGAAAGAAATGAGAATCATGGCCCAGCAACAAGGAAGGAATCTTCATTAGTGTGGGGAAAAGAAAGAGAAAATTGGGATATAGGAACCCCTTATCCTATCCTCTTGAACAAATTACAAACAGAAAACATCATCCCAGGAAGCTGGGACTTAATTGTGGCTTTGAGAATAAGAAAGGACACTGAGGACATTCCACTGGCCTCAAGAATAAAAGAAAATCCTTGCTCCAATGAGGCGAAAGGGAAAAAAATAAGAACTACAGTACCTCAAATGTGAGTTCTCAATTCCAGAAGCTCCATAAAATGCAGAGCCAAATGAAAAATGATGTTTTTGAAATAAAATTTCTGAAAGAAATTGACTTGTCAACATCAAAAGGATGCAATTGGGTATTGAAGCACTCGGTTGATAATTAGACTCTAAAGACCAAGGAACCTATTGTAAACTTGCATATCACAGAGATAATCATATCCCTAGACGAGTCTCAAAGTTTGTAGAAACTATTTATTTGGAACACTAGAGGAATGAAGAAAAATTCCCTTAACATATATAACAATGATGTATCTCTTTGCAATAGCGAACAAGATTTAGGATAGAAAATATAAATCCTGTGAAAGAGGCAAAGGTAAAGACAAATGCAATCCTCTAATTAGGAATCAACACAACACCCTCTTTATAACCAAACAGCTTTGTTAGAGGCCAAAAATATTTTGATTCATAACATCTTCTCTAATTTCCAAGTTCATTTCATACTATAGCATTAGAAACGTAAAGAAGCCTCATACGCACAAGTCAGAGAAGAATTATAGTTAGCAGGAGACGCAAGTGAAAGAGAATGCACCTGTAGCTGCCAGAATGCAGCTAAGTTAGAGTCGAGGAAAAGAAAGAGAAAGAATAGGTGCTATAAACCTTCATGATTAAAATTTCAATCACAATTTTGAATAGATTTGCCTAATAAATCTTTTAATGTAAAAGCAAACAAAATATATGGGATGTAGCGTGTCTACCCACCATTTTATGTTTTAGGTAGTGGGTCCAAAAGCGACTGTGCATATTCACGAATCGATTTGATTGGACGTAGTAAAAGTGTAAAAGGTAATTATCCTATAAGTTCAAAACATAGTTATAAGTAAGCCCCAAGGCATTAGTTCCTTGTGTCTGGAATGAGAATGGTGCTGTACGCAGGTTGTGCCCGTACTGCCTCTGATATGGGCATCTGCAAGTATCCATGATTTAACAAGAAAGTTGTCTTTTTTGTTATGTAGCTTATGGTCTTCTATACTATAATATTAGAGTTTTTGTTTTATCCAGATTTTCAAAAACAACAAAAATTGAGTTTCCGAACTTTCAATATCAAAGTTCTTGCAATTTCAGAGTTCACTGGCTAGTAATTGAAAGATTCTTAGCTTCTCTCAGACTTTAAAGCAGCTTTTCTCAGACCCGCATCATCAAAGTAAGTTTTCGGACGTATGTTTATGTCTGTTCAGATTTCATTTTCACGTAGATTTTAAGTTCACTAAAACTCTGACGTTTCAATTTTGCCCATAAATTAAGTTCCAAATTTGTAGCAAGTTGAGACGTTTATAGAAATTTCAGTTTTTTGCCAGTTTTTAGTTTGAATTTCCGACGTCCGAAACAAGTTATATATGTGATCAGTAGCAGCTTACCAGTCAAGGTATATCACTTTTAACCTTGAGAAGGCGTACAACAGTAATCCCATTCATGAGGTCTACATACAATCCATAGATACGGACACACGTAGCTCTATGTATGTGTTTTAGAGAATTGTGATGTTGAAGACACATATGCAGCATAAAGGTCACATGTATGTAACCTAATTCATGTGTTCTTGAACGAAGACAGGGATTATTTGTTACCTGCATTGAGCCTTCATTTCATCCTTCCACCCACATTCAATAAGCCTTTCCCTTAGTAACTCTTTTAGCTTCTCCTTTTCTCCACTTTCAATCAGCTGGAGTTTTCCAACACAAAACAGTACAAATGAGCGTGGCATTTGTCATATTTCCAATCATCTTGGTTTCTTTTTTCACAATCTTTTTTACAAATTGAAATTAATTCATAGCAAAATTACTAGAGAAAAGGAATTGCCCAATAATTTTTCATAAAACACAGATAGGTTATTAAATTCACAACAATACACCTCCTGCCAGCACTAAATTCCATGGTTTTCTTCATAATTCGCCTACAACATAATCACCTACCGTTGAACACTAATTAAAAACAATTCCCCTTTGAATTCTCCTGAATACGGGCCTACGACATTATATACGACAAACCCTAAATCTATTCCTTTTACCCACCAAAAGATATCCCAAAAAACGAATTCTTCATATCTGAAAACACAGAACACATTAAACCCTAAAATCAAAACAACTTTACCTTGATGTTAATGATTTCCTGAAGAGTGGGTTCTGCTTCCCCGTCATCGTCTGCGTCAGGCGTTGGCGGTCTGTTAATGGAAGGCCTCCTGTATTGCAGAAAAGAGCAACATTCATAATTAGCGACCCAGTTTGTTAAAACCCAGTTTACGGCCTCAATAAATTCCTACATGGCTGCTATTGCGCTCAAGAGTTCATACATTTTAATGCTCATCACAAAAAACAGCCTTGTTTCCCGATGGCATGAATTCTTCCGTTTGGAAGCGAATCTCGCGTTGGCTACTTTAGTGGGAGTCTTGGATAGAATGGATTGCAGATATTTCACGAATTTCTTGATGCTGAGTGGCAACAATCTATGCTATGTGGCGACTTTATGTAACTCACAGGACTGGTATAATTTTCAGTCAATTACGAACAGCTTGTCTTACAATAGGAAAGCCTGGGTATTAGGAACAGTCGTCTAACAGGTTAACTACACTTACCCAACTAAACTTGGATAGATTTGAGGGGTTTTAAAAATTTGAGGAAAATTAGTGGAAATGTGTTTAATAGAATAGGTTGTGAACCCCATATATGGGTATTGTAATAATTGTATTTGTTTTGTAATTAATTAGCAGTTGCATGTTATTTGGGTACGCAATGAATTGTGGATAGGCTGGCAAGAGTGGTTGTGCAATTTTGAAATGTACACTCGAATTGGCACAACAAGATACAAAGCAATGACAACAATGTAAATGTATGTATTTATTGATTGGTACATTGAAAGTAAGTGCTAATTGTGCAATATCATTGAGAAGTGAAATACAATACGAAAATAGTTAGAAAAAAATGTTATTTCAAAGAATGTTTCGAAAATTAGTTGTAGCATTGTTTCTTTGATAGCAGTGTCCAGCTTTGATTTGTTAGACCTGTGAACAACCAGTTTGTTTAGTATTTAGGAAGCATTAGACAAGCAATTTTGTAAAAGAGACATTCATAGTGTTGTTTAGAAGCAAATACAATAGATATGAAATGTTGAGGAAAGGCAAATAAGAGGGAAGTATAGTAATTGAAAATTAAATATGTTACCTTTTGAAACAACTTGCGTGAGAAGTCATGTGAGGCCAAACAACGTACATATTTGCAAGACAAACATGTGCATTAGCAGGTGTTCTTAATGTTTGAATCAAAGTTTGATATTGAAAGTTGGGAGTAACATGCACTTTCAAGAAAAGATAGTTTGTTATTTGGAAGGAAAGGTGAGAAGTGAAGGGTTACTTGTAAAGTTTATTGAAGTATTGATGTATTTCATTAAAGAGCACACTTTGGTTGTGGGCGTTGCACCACTCTCAACTTGATTGAACATTGTTTTTAACTTGCAAGAAAACGAGAAAGTAGAGAATGTAAAGTTGTGTAGGAAAGTTGAAGGGGGCACTATGTGAGGGATCTGTGGGTGCACTGAGGTAAGCAATTCACTCACATGATATCAAACAACCAATCTATATATCAGACACTTGCACCATAGAGGCTTCCTTCGCCTTCCAGGCTACCTACATACCTTGTATCCACGGGATCAAAGCATCTAGGATCTGCACTCAATTTATGATATGTAGTTTTGTTTTCTCTATGTTTAAATGTAACTATATTTGAAGGGCAACCCTTTTGGGGCATCCCTTTTGGGGCATGTGCCATCTCCAAACAGTTCTAGTTCGCCATTGTACACCCACTCGAGTGACGCAAGTGGCACTTATAATATCTACTTGAAATAGTGGGAGTTTTTTGGTAATAGTTATGTTTGAAAAGCATGTTTTAAGTTTGCATATGCAAATGAAGTTTTAAGTTTTGGTCTCCTCTATGGCTTTCAAATGTTATAGATGTGAGAAAATATAAATCTGAAATTTGACCATAGTTTACACAAGTGGAATGGTATAGAAAGTTTTGACATGGATAAATTCAACAACTATTTAGGCAATGTAAACTATAGAATATATTTTGAAAAATTGAAATATGCACAAATCTTTAAGTTCAATCAGTTTAAGAATTTTTACAAGACAAAAATGTGAAGGCACTTGCAATGATGGGACATGCAAGGAGGTCATACATAGTTTATATGAAGCTAGGAGTAGAGGAAAAAAAGTGTTTACTTTACATACCATTTGAGGTGTTTGAACAATTTTTAAAACAAGTGCTACACAGTTGCCAATAGGGAAAGTTGATACATTTGCCTGAAACGGTAGAGAATGCAAGTGATTATACGAAGGTGAAAAATATTTGGATGGTCAGCTACATAAATATGTTGCATATTAGTATGTATTATCATAATTGCATAGTGAATGAAGGTTGGAAAAGGTGTAGTTAGTTTTCCTATATGGACGTCATTTTTGTTTTCATTTCTTGTAGATGGACGTGTATCGGTTGGTGTTGTAAATTGTGATAACAATGGTGCAAGTATGGAAAGCTACATTTTATTGAACAAAATTGTCAAACAAGGTAGTAATTAATAGCATTGTGTATGCGGCATAAAAAAATGCCCATTTATTGTAATTATTAATTAAATAAAATCTCAGATTTATTGAATTTGAAATTTTAAATAAAGATTTTTTATAACTAATTAAAAATTGGAATAAACAGGGTATTATGGGTGGTGTATAGACATTGATGGTGCACGCGTACACACACACACACACACACACACACACTATTATTGTCGTTATTATAACAAGTAAGAATAACTATATGTCAACTATGATTTTCCAACATTATTTTGTTTATAAATTTTAACAAAAGAACAACAAAGAAATTTCTAGAAATTTGAACACATCTGCATTTATATATATATAGTTTCAGTTTGGAAAGACAAAATACTAATTTCGCATTCTTTGTTTTGGTCCTTCAACCACTATTACACTATATATATATATATATTAGAGTAAAATGCATGGGTTCGAATATTTAGAAATTTCTTGGTTTTTCTTCTGCTAAAACTTAGGAACAAAAGCAATCAAACCCTAAACTGAAATGCATGTGTTGAAATTACAAAAAATTCTTGGTTTGATTTTGGGGTTTGTTAAAATGGATTCCAACTTTGTTTCGTAGAATTTTGTATTTGAATGATGGAAGTCAAGATAGCTAGCACATGCATGAAATCAAACCATGGATATGTGTTCATGAGGTTTTTTTTATGGTTTGTTGCGAGAATGGAGGGGCAACTTATAATGGGCATGGTAAATTTGAAAGTAACTTATAGGCACGCGTGCACACACACACACGCGCACATATTGTATTTGGGTGATGGAAGTCACCTATATTTAAAATGCATATGTGTTCACAATTAGAGAAATTCCTTTGTTTCTCTTCTCTTAAAATTAGAGAGATTTTTTTGGTTTGTTAAAATGAATTTCAACTTTGTTCTCTAGAATATTGTATTTGAATGGTGGAAGTGAAGATAGTCAGGATGGATAGGGGGGAAAACCATGGACATGTGCACATAAAGTTTTTATGCAGGGAAACAAGGGCTACACAGATGATATATACTAGGTTCTATCCAAATAAATGGAATTGTAACTTTTCCAAGGGGACTGTAGCGCGACAACCACCGAGCTTGTCGCTCAAGGATTGATGCGTCAACGGTTTGGCATGGGCAAGGGGTATTTATTTTCATTCAATATTGTTATTCAAAGAAATGTACATGTGTCATGTTTGGCTGGCATGGAGAGTGTTTTTGTGGGTGTGAATTTGGCATTTTCATTATTTTTTACTGTCGTTGTTATTATGAGGTTATGTTACAGAGCAGAGTGGGTTTGTAGTGGGTAGTGGGTTTGTAGTGGGTACACACACATAGTTAAAGGAGTTACAATAGTTATGTAAAAATTAAGATTAGTATTGGCCATGATGATTTACAAACTTTTCCCAGCCTCCCAAAGTCCCAAACTTTTCCCAGCCTTACTAGGTTCCGATTATTGGTCTTCGATAGATAAATTGGAATGTTCGCAAGGCTTGAAAAAAATTGTAAATCATCTAGTTTACAAAATAGTTGTGTCTTTAACTCTCAAAATTTCAAGTTCATATTAATGTACATATGTTAGCCACTTTCACTGTTCAGCTTTGCATTCAGGCTGCATTTTTCAGATGCATACCAAATCAAAGTTGAACGCTCCAATCAAAGAAAATAGGAGCCATCATGAAATTATCTGGCATGCCCACTTGATATAATTATTATAGAGGCCATCATAAAATTGAAATGAGGCTTTATATTTGTTAAAGGTTTGTGGTTATGTATGTTTATCAGTGATGTGTATTTTAAATTGATAACATCTCTTTCTGGTCAAGTGGAGTCTAAAAAATTCAAAATTAAATTATAATCTTCATCAATAATTTATGTATGTATATTGAACTTGTGTATGGGTATTTCATTTATCTATATCCATGTCTATATATGTACAAGTATGCACACGTTCATCTGACTATGTATATGTATACAAACATGATTAGAAATATTTGAATATGCATACATACATATATAGATACATAGATACATACATATATGAGTGTGTACACACACACACACACACACACACACACACATACTGATGACATGTAACTGATTGAATGTTTGATAATGTTAAGTTGAAGATAATGCAAGGCATTAAATCAGTTAATGGTTTGTATTGTCATTGATGTCAACTTGATATCATCTGAACGGTCATATACATAATGCCAAAGACTTTAGAGAATCAATGGAACAAAGGTTGTGCTTTCAACAATGCGTAAAAGTCAAGTATTCACTAAGTGACAGATAACACCGACGGAGTGCACACCATCGGTAAAGGCAAAGAAGAAAAGTCACAGTGATACCCGACAAGCAGAAGACAGTGTTGCCCGATGAAGCAAAACCACAGGATGCCCGATGAGCTGAAAATAGAGTTGCCCGACGAGTAAAAATCCAATGATGCCTGACGGACGAAGATCCCGAAGCTAACTGGAGTCACGCCGATGGAACTGTTAGTTGTCACCGACAACTAACTACAGAGATGACCGACGGAACATAGAGCTCAAAAAATGATAAAATATCTAGCTGGCAAGAGCTAAAGATAGACTTAACTAGATGTTTTCTTTATTTTATTTGACTAGAGTTAAGTGATTGATTTAAAGAAGATTTGTACAGTTGGCAAGAAGATAACTACGAGATAAATCAGGAGTTATGCTTTAAATCAAATTGGTTGGATTGTTTTTCACGCCAAGAATCAAGAATCAAGAATCAAGAAATAATGAATATCATGTCTATATAAGAGACAAGCTTAATTCATTTACAAATGGGATTAAGGGGAGTGAATAGAAAGAGGATGCTGAAGAGAAACTGATGAAGAATAACTTCATACAGTCCTGATCAATCAAGCTGAAGGAGAGCTAAAGAATTCTACAGACACCAACGAACAGTGAAGCACAGCATCACAGAGCAGAAAGTGTGGAGCACAAATAATTGAATTGATACATTGATCAGAGAGGTAATGTACTTAAATAGATCTGAAAATCTGTAATTCAAAGCTGCATCATGAACAAGTCATAGTGTTTCAGTTTAACCATTGAAGCATCAAGTCTCTTAACAGAGCAGGACTTAACAGTCTTCTATATATTGAGGTACATCCCAAGGAGTGCCAAAAAGGTTGATTCATGAAAGTAGC
>MU224881.1:1011470-1046662 GCA_018584345.1 Thuja plicata | reverse complement strand
TATGGAATTCCTTTTTGAGGATAATTCACCCAATAATTAAATAACCTTTCAATTCCTTTTATGTATATTAGCTAAAGGGGGTGGAATTGATTTAATTAAAAGAACTTAAGACTTTAGGATTAAATCAGTTAATCATAGGGGTTTTTAAGCTAATAAACTTGAGAATTTAGGAATTAAATATAATGTCAGATTTATGCAGATTTGGGTTTTCTGCATTTGAAACTCAGTCAATTAAAGTCAAGTAGGAGAAGGATTTGCCTATTACAATAGGACTTCGAAGATGAGAAAATGCACCAAAATTGATTGGATTATTAGGTGCCAATTTTGGGGTGTTACAGTCTTGACTATAATGATAGCTTCTTTAAGGCAGCACATATGTGGGTGCATCTTCCGAGAATGCCCTTGGAATACTGGCATGAGGATATCTTCACTGCGCTTGCTGGTGCTTTTGGAGAACTCCTTTCCATAGACCCTATGACAGATGCTAGAACTAGACAGGTTTATGCTAGAATATGTGTGAATATTCAGCAGAATGTTGAGCTCCCCCAAGTGATAACTCTGAATTCAAAGTTGGTATCTTGGACTCAAGAGGTGGAATTTGAGTCTATGCCCTTTGCGCGCTTTTCCTACAAATAATCGGGTCACTAGGTGAAACACTGTCCTTTGAAACCCATCAAGGAAAATAAGAAAGTGCAAGACCACCCCAAAGGTATCAGGATGGAATGGAAAAATAAAAATGAGGAAACCAAACCTAACCATCTATCTCAGGAAGAAGAAATGAACCAAAAGATTAGTGAAAGTACAGAAGAGAAGAAGGAGTTTTCTGAGAGGGACAAAAAAGATGGGTCATCTCAGAATGAGACTGAACAAGCTTTGGTCAAGAATGATCCTCAAGAAAAGACAAAAGAACTAAAAAGTCTGAACCCATTGCCAGATGGAAAAGGAGATCATCTTAAAATTGAAGACAAAGAAATTTTTCCTAAGGGGGAAGATTTGATTACCCCCACTTTGGAGGATTTCAGGGAAAGAAAAGAAGATAAAGAAGAGAGTCGGGATGGGAAGGAAAACCAACAATCTCAGATGGTGAAGGTAAATCTGGAAGAAGAGATCTCTCTGACTAATGCTAAAAAATAGGATTCTGATCCTAAGGGGAAGATCTCTCCTCAGGGAATAATGGATATGGATAAATGTGTAGAGGAGGATAAGGAAAAATCTTGGTCTATAGTGGGGAACTATAAGAAAGGTTCAGGAAAGAAAGAACATATATCACCATTAGGAAACATCTATGGAAAATTATCTGGAAAGAAGTCAGAGCACATTATAATGGGGCACTCAAATTCCAAAGTGTCTAAGAAAGGCGGGGGTCAAAAACTAGGAGTCCTGACCAGAGGTCAGCAAAAAGCTGATATTGGAACCCCTAAACAAGATAGAGGAAGAAAATCATAAAAATCACAGAGAGAAGAAGAAGAAAAACAAAATATTGCTGATGGAAAACAACTTACAATCCATCAGGTGTGTTCCCCAAATCAATTATGAAGATTATCTCTTGGAACATTAGAGGACTAAATGGTCCTCATAAACAAGATGTAGTTACAAATCTAGTTAGAGATACTAAATTAGACATGCTTTTGATTCAAGAAACTAAGATGATGAAAGATAAAGTTGAAAGACTCAAGTTGATGAAAAATGGTATATGTATTGGTAGTAGCTTGGATGGGGCTTTGGGGGGCCTTGCAATCTTCTAGAATCAATCCAGTTTAGCCTGCCATATTCTAAAAGAAGAAGAAAATTTCCTAGCAGTGAAGGATCAAAGTATTAAGGATAATTTTGATTGGATCTTGATTAATGTCTATGCACCTAACACGAAAAATGGTAGACTTAAACTCTGGAAGAAATTACAAGATTTCAAGCAAATCTATAATAATCCTAACTTCCTAATTATGGGAGATTTCAATACTCCTTTGAAGCAGGAAGATAAGTATGGAGGCTGCTTATCCCAGGTTGAAAGCAGGGAAGACTTGATGGACTTCATTACTAAGGAAGGTTTGATGGATGTTGATCTGGAAGGATTAAACTATACTTGGTCAAATCGTAGAGTGGGAGCAGATCTTATACAAGTTAAGCTTGATAGAGCGTTGATTAACCCAAAGCGTTGATTAACCCGGAGTGGTATACAAGATTTTCCCGCTCTCTCTCTTCTCTCTCTAGGATTGGCTCGGATCATTTCCCTATTTCTTTCTCTACATATTCTTTTTATGGAAAAATAAATGCTCCTTTCAGATTTGAAAAAATGTGGCTGGACCACCCTAATTTGGAAAATAAGATTAGAGAATGGTGGAATATAGAGGTGGATGGTACAACTATGTTTAAAGTAGTCAAGAAATTGGCTAATGTCAAGAATAATGTCAAAATCTAGAATAAGAAAGTTTATGGGGACATCTTTCAAGCTAAAACCAAAATTCAAATGGACTTGAAAGAAATTCAGGATGTTATTCAAAAAAAGGGTTTAACTGATAATTTGAGATCCCAAGAAAATCTGGTTCTTGCGGACTACCACAACATTATTGCTAAAGAGGAGACTTTCTGGAGGCAGAGATCCAGATCTCTCTAGCTTAAAGCCAGAGACAAGAATACAAGATTCTTCCACCTTACAACTCTTAAACACAAATCTTCTAACAAAATCAACTCTTCATCAGCCCCTAGAGGATTTATCACTAAGGAAGAAGATATTAGGAAGGAAATGATGGAGTATTTTTCTGTCCTTCTATCTAAAGACCAAAATCTTGGACTGGTGGATCAAAGAAAACTTCTTGATTGCATTCCAGGTATACTGGATTGTCAGGAAAACTCTTTTCTCAAAGCTATACTGTCGGATGTTGAAATCATGAAGGCCATGCTCTCTTTTGAAGGAGAAAAATCCCCTGGTCTGGATGGTTTCCAGATGTTCTTCTTCCAACACTTCTGGAAAATTATTGGTAAAAATGTGTGCTCGGTGGTCAAAGAGTTCTTTGGCTCAAAATATATCCCTAAAGAGATAAACTCTACTTTTATAGCTCTCATTTCGAAGAAACCAGGAGCTAACACTATGGATGGTTTCAGACCTATAAGCCTATGTAATTCTTTATATAAAATTATATCTAAGGTTCTCACTTCAATATTATTGATCATTCTCCCTAATCCGATCTCTCCCCAGAAAAATGGATTTGTGCCGGGAAGACAAATTTTGGACTCTATTATGGTGGTTCATGAGAACATTCATTCTCTTAATGCATAAAAAAAACAAGGTTTTATGATGAAATTGGACCTGTCGAAAGTCTACGATAGAGTGGATTGGGAGTTCCTCCATTGTGTTTTGAGATCCTTTGGCTTTGATGAAGTAGTGATCAAACTCATTATGCAACTGGTGACTACTTTCTCTTCCTCAGTTCTTGTTAATGGGGGATACTCTCATTTCTTCCATCCTACTAGAGGTCTGAGGCAAGGAGATCCCATCTCCCCTATTTTGTTTTCCATCATGGCTGAAAGTCTTGGCAGATTTATTCATAGTTTAGTGATCAAAGGTTAGATTTCAGGGTTGCAACCTTCTTCTACTTTGTTGAGATGCTCTCATGAGCAATTTGTGGATGATACAATAATGATGGGAGAAGCTTTGGTTGAAGAAGCAAGAAACATGAAAATGGCATTGAATATCTACACTAGAGCTTCTGGTCAATTAATCAATTGGGAGAAAATCTCTCTTTTCTTTTGTAGCACTCCTGAAGTTAGACAAAGGAAGATCTCTGCCATCCTTGGTTGTCAAATAGGGAACCTCCCGACTCTTTATTTGGGCCTTCCTCTTTGTCTCAAACCTGATGACTCCTTCTGGAATAAAATTATTGATAGATTTCATAAAAAATTGGAGGGTTGGAAAGGAGATACCCTTAGTCTTACAGGGAAAGTTCAACTTCTCAAATCCTCCTTGCAAAATCTTCCAATTTACGCACTGAGTCTCTTCAGGATCCCTCAAAAGTTTGATGAGATGATTGAAAAAATCCAAAGGTGTTTCTTATGGTTGAGAGTCGAGGAAAAAAATAAATTCAGTCTCATTGCTTGGGAGGCGGTTTGTAAACCCAAAAAATGGGGAGGGTTGGGAATAAGAAGCATCAAAAACACAAACAAGGCTCTCCTGGCAAAACAGTGCTGGAGAATCTTTGAAGAGGAAAAGGAGTGGAATTCTATAATTAAGAGAAAGTACCATCTTCAATCTCTTGAGGAAATGCTATATTTTCCTCAGGAAGTCACAGGTTCCTTTATTTGGAATATTATCGGCAAAGGGAAAGAGCTGATTAGAAAGGGTGTGAGACAGAAATTGGGAAATGGCTGGAAGATTAACTTCTGGAATGATAAATGGCTGGAAGGTAAAGCTCTCAGTGAGAACCAGGACTGGAGGTCTGTGATTCTAGAATGCTAAGATATTGTTGGAGAAAGGGTGTCTGATTATTGGATTAACGAGAAATGGGTGGACCTTGGATCCTTTGATGGTGAATTGTCTCTTATCAATGCCCAACTTAATACTTGGTTCCCTAACAACTCTTTGGATTCTTTGATCTGGGGCCCAAAATCTAATGGGAAATTCTCTGTTGCTTTGACCTCTACCCTTCTGCTCTCCTGTGATTCTCAGCCTCTTTGTTCTCAGGTCTGGAATCCTAACCTTATTCCTAAAATTAACATATTTTTCTGGCTTTTGGTTCAGGACAAAATACTCACGGTGGAAAATCTCTGTAAAATAGGTTTTATTATGCCAAATAGATGCTATCTCTGTCTCTCTGAAGCTGAAAATAGTAATCATCTGATGATCCACTGCCCCTACTCCAGTAAAGTTTGGGATTTGGTGTTTAAATTTTTCAATGTGGGCTGGGTTAAACCCAATAGTGTCTAGGAGTTGGTTAACCAATGGCTCTGTCCCATAAAGGGAAAAGCTTATAAGGAGATATGGAAATTAATCCTTCCTCACTTCACTTGGAGGATTTGGAAGGAGAGGAATAATAGGGTCTTCAGAGAGAAAGTCTCTTCCCATATTATTGTGGCTAACCAAATATGTAGAAGTCTGGTGGAGAACTTCAATGCCTCTTCTAATAATTGTTCCAACTTTTTGAACATTCAAGAAATAATAGATACTAATAGTGGGAACTCCAAAAGTAATGAGGCTAAGAATATTGCTCTGAGAGAAAATACTAGATGGTCAGCTCCGTCGATATGCTGGGCTAAAGGCAACTTTGATGGAGCTGCTAAGGGGAATCTGGGAAGAGCTGGTGGGGGAGGATGCATAAGAGATTGGACTGGAATTGTCTAGGAGCTATAACGGCCCCTTTTGGAACTCAAACGAATCATGTTGCTAAAGCTATGGTAGCTCTTCATGTTGTTACTTTGGCAAAGGAGAAGGGAATCTTGAAATTCTGGCTAGAGGGAGATTCCCTAAACATAATCAACTACATTAAAGGTAAAACTAAGGCCTCCTGGACAATAGCTCACATTATTGATAAAATTAATTCGATTATGCTTCTTTTCCAAGGAAGCTTTATATCCCACGTGTTCTGGGAAGGAAATAAGGTTGCTGACAACTTTCCTAACGTGGGAGTTTATAGAGAGGAAATGATATCTTGGAATGGGGAAGCAGATCTAAATTTAGAGATCTTGAATCTTATCAAGTATGATAAGATAAATCATAATGAAGGCTCACATCAAATTATAATTAATGATGATAATGACAGTTAAATTCAAATGTGCTATTTGTTGTTAGTTGAGGGTTGAGGGAATGATTGATTTTGTCTTATCACACGGATTGTGGGTAGCAAATGGTATTATGAACCAAAGAAATCAAAATATTGTTAGGTCCTCGCATTACCGAACTCTATTAATTCAAAACTCTACAACTATGGGAGGAGGTCTTAAGAGGGAGGATCCTACAGACTATTCGAAGTGGAAATTGAAGAAAAAGGTCTTGAAGAGACTTAAGAAGGGAGGTGTCACTCAGTACATGGAGCGGTTGCATGGAGCGGACAAGGAAATCACGAATAAATTTGTGGAAGGATGGAAGAATGGGAAGGTTAATCTACGGGGGAAATCTTTCCAGCTTACTTTGAATATCATCTCTGATATTATAGGGCTACCAGTTGAAGGTATGAAGTTCTACAGGGATGATAAAAGGACGGGATCTCAAGCCTTTAAAACTTTTCCAAAGAATGAAGAAGAGGAAGCCCTCCTGACTAAAGGTAAGGGAGATTATGTCGATATTAAAAAGATAAAATCTCACTGGGCCAATATTCTTACAGTGATGATAGAATGCTTCACTTTGGATGGTCGGTATTCTAAAGTTTACAATCTGCATTTTGTTTTCGCAAATCACTTTAGGCATAAGAAACTTGTGTCCTTCCCCTACTATCTATTGAGCTCTTTGAATAATAGTATTCTAGAACACAAGAAAAAGTCCTCTAACTCTGTGCTCCACAAAGGTTTTATTTTGTTAATATCTGAGTATGTCAAAAATCAAATTCTGGATCCTATCCCTAAAAGGGTCAAAGGGAATTTTAGGAAGCTAAAGCTGGAAATGAAGAAGGAGAAATCGAAGAAGAGGATAAATAGAAAGACTAAGGAAAAGGTGAATGTTAGGGTAGAGAAGGAGGTTAGCCCTAATCCCTTGAATATTGAAGAGGAAAAGACCCAGAAAGAGGACATTAAGGTTGAGCCTGAGACTAATGAGTATGACTCTGGTAAACTTAAGGATGACCGGGTTGAAGAGAAAGAGTACCTTAACAATGCTAAGGATGAAAGAATGGTGGAGGGAAATCTCACTCAGAATGAGGAAGCAGAGAATAGGGAGATGGATAAAGATCACCAAGAAAAAGAAAAAGAGGAAGAGGAGAACAAGGAAAAAGATGCGGAGGAGACTAAGGTAAAATCTAAGGAGAATCTTATCATAAAGAATGATAATAGGAAGAAGAAAAAGCAAAAATTAAACTCTGAAATTAAAATGATAGGGTTTGAGGCATATGAGAGAATCCCTATGAGCAAGGAGGACCACAGGCCAGTTTGGAGAAGTGGATTGGGGAGGAAATGAATACTATGAAACAAAACCTTAAGGATATGCAAGATACTATGGAACCTATCAGTTCTAAGGTGGCAGAAATGGAGAAAGAGGCATTGATTAAGGTAAAAAATAATAACATAGATGATGAGCTAATTGCAAAGGTTAATACTCTTGTTGAAGATAAGCTGAAGGAAATAAAATCCCAAATCAGTCATAATGGCAACATGATTAGTATAATTCTAAAGCACAGTAATGAAGGGCTGAATGTTTCTGTCCAAAACCTCAAAGCATTATATGCTTACTTAGAGATGAGCCTGCTAGAAAGAACAACAATAACGATTGATGATGCTGCTGAGAGCTTGGGCCCAAGCACTAGAACCCGCAGAAGCATAAAAAGGAAAGTTCCAGAGATCCCTAAAGAAATGAAAGAGCTGAAGGATTCCATTGTCTTAATGGAAAATATGTAGAGAGAGTCCGAGGAAGCCTATGCAAAAATGCTTTCAGCTAGTTTCTCTATTGGACGTTTTCTATTGTATTGCTGGAAGATGTGCTGTAAATTATGCTAGTAGCTATGCTTTTTTGACAGTCTTTTGTTTTTTGGGTTCGGGTTGGTTGCTTTGGTCCTAGCGCTCTTTTGTTCATAGATGTTTGTAAGGGCTATTCTTGCTTATCTTTAGCTCTCTTTTCTACAAGGTTTTGGGGTTCTTTCAAAACCTGATTTTACCTTAATAAAAAACATACAACATTAAGAAAGTTATCATCACACTTTTACAAATTTTGATGGTTGTAAGTTTGTTTGTGTAAGGTGTCAAAAAATACCATTGTGCTTGTGAGTGTTAGTGTTGAAAAAAATTATTGTGTGCTTGAGTGCTAATAAGCCAAGATTTTAAGTTCTTTATCCGACATGTGTTGAAAACACAGATGTGTCCAAATAAGTAGTGTTGAGAAACAATGTTTGATTAAGGTGTTGAGAAATACCAATGGTGTTAGTGGCATAATCTCCAGTGGCTAGAAGACCAAGGTAGCTAATGTTGATTAGCAGGATGAATGATAAGGCATTGAATTGATAACCAAAAGATTTCCTTGAGAAATGAACAAACCTATGAGACTAAGATGTCGATCGATTCCAAGCTTAGGATACCAACTTCAATGTTTGCACAAAGTCATGAAAGTGACAAAGGGTTCGTTAAGTGAAACAAAGCAAGATAAGACTTCTACAGGTAAGACAGTCAAGTATGCATTGATAGATGGAGTGCTAGTTACAAGCGATGCCTATTTTCCATGTTTTCTTCACTTGAAAGAATTGCTATTTTTGCTACCAAGGCGCCTGTTTTACCAAGTTTTCACCGAGGCACTTTTTCTCTTTTCAATTTTTTTTTTACTTTTTACTTTTTTTTGTTTTATCCATCAAGGAACCTATTTGTCAGGTTTTCACCAAGATGATCATTATTTTTAGGACCTTTTCCAAATGTTTTTGGCTTTTCTACTTTTTGTTGTTTTTGGTATTTTTTTCAAGATCATTTTCTCTGTATAAGTACTGGTCAAAATGTCTAGTTGTAGAATGTTTTCAGGTGGATTGTGTTGATGGGATCAAGAAATTTCTCCCCTTCTAGAGTTGATAGTTGATATGATCTAGAGCCAAATGTTGCAATAATCATGAAGGGACCTAGCCAGTTGGGTTCAAATTTCCCCTTTTGTTCACGATGTTAATTCTTTGGATTTTATTTAAGTACAAGGTCCCCCACTTGAAATTATATGTGTCTCACTTTCTTGTTGTAGCCTATAGACATCCTTTTTTGATAGACCCTTAAATGGTCGAATGCTTCTTTCTTTCATTCATTAATTAATTCTAATTCCTAGATTTTGGAAATTCGATAATATTCATCAGTGATGAGTCCTTGCAGCGAAACTATGAGTGATGGTATCTCAAATTCAATAGGAAATACTACTTTTGTGTCATATACCAAAGTAAATGGCATTGCCCCTGTAGGTGTTCTAATGCTGGTTTGATAATTCCACAAAGCTAGATTTAATTGGAGATGCTAGTCTTTTCCCGACTTACTCCCTGTCCTATGCAAGATTTTTAATATGTTCTTATTGGACACCTCAGCCTGTCCATTCCCTTAAGGATAGTAGATAGAGGAACAATGTTGTTTAATTTTTAACTTCTCACATAATTCATCCATATCTCTATTTTTGAATTATCTTTTGTTATTTTTATAATAGAGGAAGGTATCCCATACCTGCAGATGATGTAGTTCAGGATAAATATGGATACTTTTTTCCCAGTTACTTTGATTAGCGAGACCACTTCAACCCACTTAGTGAAGTACTTAGTGGTTGTAATAATGAATTTGTGTCCATTGGATGAGGAGGGATATATTTGCCCTATCAAGTCAAAGGCCCATTGTTGGAATGACCAGTGTGTGATGAAAGGTAACAACTATCAAGCAAGAGTGTGGATTAGGTTACCATGTAATTTGCATTTCTTGCAGGATTTAGAAAACTGAGTCACATCTTTCTCCACGAAAGGCCAATAGTACCCCACCCTTAGTGATGGAAGTGCTCCAAGGTGTGCTCGCACAAACTCCACTAAGGACTCCACTTGTCCTAGTCTTCTTAGGATCCCAATCTCACTTCTAGGACCCCAATAGTCTTAAGTCTCCAATCCTAAGACTAACCTAACTCAACTCCAAGATTTATTCTCCTTGTGCTTAACCTTGAAGGACAACTATCAATAATTGTGTCTCAATTCTTCACTCTAACTTGGAGGGCTCCAAGTGAAAATCCTTCATAACAACTTCACAAATGCTACAAGGTTTGTGTCAACCATAAAAACCTCCCATTGACATCCTTTCAAATCCATTGGAATTTTTCTTCAAACTCTTATCAATCGAGTTCAAGATTGATTCTCAATTTGGTCCTATTAGGCCTAATTGTACAATTAGCCCCATCCAGAGGGTTTTTCTGGATTCTTTCCCAAAAATTGCAAATAACCCCAAAAAAAAACTTAGGATCCAGATACCCTTTTCCAAGACCTAAGATATTTTTGAGGTCTTAAGCTCCTAGGTCATCCGTACAATGGTATCCTATATTATAGGGCAAATAGGGCTAATTTGGTTCCTAAAATATAGTCCATTGATTTCTACCTAGAAATCTATCTAGATGGATTGGTCAAGACCTTAGCTCTCTGTTAGGGATCTATAGGACCTTATGGCTTCTGAAACCACACTTTTTTTGTATCTCTCAAACACTCCCTTGCATATGCATTCAAATTTCTCATTGTCATACACCTAACCAGACACTCATTGCTCACCTAGGGCATGACTTTAAAATTTGCAAACTGGCTCTCCAGACCTCCTACTTGAGTATTTACACTGTACAAAGGCTCCCCTACCATATTCATCCATACCTTAGAGATTTCGACAGTTGGATTCTATGGGGGAGCCATGAGATCAAAAATCACTCTGTCTCCTACAACAACTACACTAATTACTAAATAATTTGCAAAGCCTAACTAATCAACTCAAAAATTTTTTTCCACTTAATGAAAAAGTCTTAAAACTACTTCTACAACACTAATTCAACACTGGAACAAGCTTTCCAATCCTTTAAAACACTTCCACACTCAAAGCAAGTTGACTGTTGCAGAAAATTAGAATACAGAGCTTCTATTCACTTTCAAAATCTTACTACATCACACACTACCTCAGGAAATGAGCCTTAATGTATCTAAAAATGCCTCCTCCATGTTTTTATTCCATTATCATTCATATCCTTCCTCAACTTTGAAGGGAATCAAAAGTTGTCGATGTTGCATGCAACATTTGCAAAATTGCAAATGTTGTCATGACAACATTATAACATCTTTTGCATTAATGCTGAAAACTAACTTTTATGACCTCTATGTCATTCCTAATGATGAATAAACATAATTTAATTATTTTTAGGCACTTTCCTCATCTCACTTAAGTCTAGAACACTTTTAGACCATATTTCCCACTTTAGGCCTAAAGTAAGGACTAACTACTAGAAAGCAATAAAACTAGATTGGATTGAGTACTAACTACTAATCCATCTAGTTACACACTAAGAATGACCTTCTAAGGTCAAAATGAAAAGCTACTAACTTGGCTAGAGTCAATTACAAGACAAATTTGTACTAAGACTTTAGGGATAGCCTAGGTTCTCCTGCACCACTTAGGATTTTCTTAGCCATTGAAAGACCATTTGAGTGAGACCCACAAATACCTTCATGGATTTACTTTAGCACATGTTTAGAATCTTCACATTCTAGACAGCAAAGGAGGGTAGTGCCTAGAACTTATCTATACAAATTTTTAGCTATGATCAAAGAACGCGCAAAATTTCTTGTAAGGTTTCTCTTATCATTTCTGGATAGGTCATCATGGATTATTTGGTCATGCAGGTAGGAGTTTATTTGGCTATATTGAGAGGGTTCAGTGCCCACAATTGAGCATATGATTTGAGATTTTGGGGAGTCATAGGCTGTAAAAGGGAGTTCTTCCACCAGGAAGTCATAGAAAAATTGATTTTCTTCTAATTGTAACATTGAGGCCAAAGTAGCTATAGCGTCAACAACTTTATTTGATTCTCTTGGTATTGTTAGAAAGTGATGAATACAAAGTACTTTTTAGATTTTCAACCATCCTCTTATATGGCATGAACTTCTCATCCTTGGTTTGGTATTGATCATTCACTTGATTGATAACTATTTGAGAATCCCCGTAGATGTGCAATTCTGTGATTTTCAATTTGATAGCCAACTTTATCCCATTTGCTTCATACTTAGCTATGTTGTCAATGCAAGGAAAGATCATCTTATATGCTTTAGGAATTTTGTATCCTTGGGGAATTATAAAGAGAACACCGGCTCTAGACCCTTTCTGTGTGAGCAAGCCATTAAAGAACATTTTCCATGAGTGTTCTGTTAGGTGTAGAATAACTTCATCAGGAAATTATATGCTCAGTGGTTTACTGTCTTGAAGAGGAGCGTCTACTAGATGATAAAAAATGACCTATCCTTTGATAATCTTTCTATATATGTATTCAATTTCAAATTCACTGAGTATCATAACCCACTTTGCTAGTCTGCTAGTCAAAGTTGCCTTATTTAACAAGTACTTTAAAGGATGATTTTTTGCTATCAATTTGACAGGATGTGCAAGCATATAGTGTCTGAGCTTTTGAGAATCAAACACCACCACTAAGAAATATTTTTCAATGATGGTGTAATTGTGCTCATAAGAAACCATTGTCCTGCTTATATAGTAGATTGCTTGTTCCTTTCTTGTTTCATCATGGTGTGCTAGCAGAGCTCCAAGTGACATTTTCGTAGCTGAGATATAGAGCAGAAGATGTTTTCCTAGTATTGGTTCCATTAATACATGAGGGTTTGTTATGTAGTCTTTGATCTATTGAAAGTGCTTCTCACATCCTTCATCCTACTTGAATGTTACACCCTTGTGTAATGTTTTTGTGAAAGGTTGTGCTTTATCCGCTAGCTATGAGATAAACGTCCTAATTGTTGTAGCTTGCATTGCAATGTTCCGATTTGGTTGATATTCATTGGTGGTTGGATTTCCATTATTGGTGCTACTTTCTCTGGATCAAACTCAATTCATTTTACTGAGACAATGAACTCAAGGAGCTTGCTTGATGTTACACCAAAGGCACACTTTTTTGGATTTAACCATAGTTTGAATTGCTCCATTTAGTTAAAAATCTTTTCTAGGTCAACCAGGTGTGTAGCTCTCTTTGTTGATTTTGCCAAAGTATCATCAATATAGTCCTCCATATTCTTATGCAACATGTCATATCCCTATGGTATGTTGCTTCTGCATTTTTGAGACCAAAAGGCATAACATGTCAATAGAACGTGCCCCAAGCACACGTGAAAGTTGTCTTGTCCTAATATTTGGGTGCTATTTTTATCTGATTGTATCCCAAAACACCATCCATGAGGGAATACATTTTGTATCTTTCTATGAGATCCACAATCATGTCAATGTTGGGAAGTGGAAAATCATGTTTTGGACAAGCTTTATTTGAATCCAAAAAATCTGTACAAACTAGGATTGATTTTTTAGTTTTGGAAACATGCACGATGTTTGAAATCCAGTGGGCATATGCTATAAGTCTAATGAATTCCACTTTTAATAACTTATCTAGCTTAGCTTTGACCAATAGTGCTACATGAGGGTGAATTTTCCTAAGCTTCTATTTGATTGGCTTGACATCGGGAGAAAATGACAAATGGTGCATAATCAAATCTGTATCAAGTCCTGGCATGTCTGAGTAAGACCAAGCAAACTGATCTTCTTGTTCATGAAAAACTGGGTAAGTTATTGTTTCTCCTCTTTAGACAAGGATTGTGCCAGATATATCAATTGGGGTACCTATTTTGTTCCCAGGTTGAGCGATTGTGTAGGATCTATAAGCACTCAAGATCACTCTTGGAAGTGATCAGGCAAGATATCAAGTTTCCCATCCTTTGACACCTCTAAGAGATTTTCACCCTTGGATACATCATTTGTTTTTACTATTTTTGGTTCTGACACTGCCACAAAGTGGTTTTCACCAATAGACCTATTTTTCTTTTTATTTCTCTTTTTAAGACTGAGAAACTTGATATCTCCCTCTATCATATTTACACTCGTTGCACTAGTGGAAGAAATGAGGGGCTCAATAGCATTTAGGTAACAGGACAAAGTGTTGTCTTTTGGAGAAGAGATTAGGTTTAAAGGGTCATTTGAGTTCCACTATATAAGTTTAGGATGGATGAGGGATAATGATCTAGTAGGCTCTAAGGATAGCATTGCGTTATCATGATCAAGACTTTCGACGGGTAAGAGAAGATCTATCACATTATTGTCCGAATGACTCCCTAGACCACAAAGCATCCTAACTTCGCTATTAGAGTCATTAGTACTTTGAGAATTTAACTCGTTTGATCTAACATGAGTGCTTTGATTATCATCTCGAGTATATAGTCACTCTAGAACAGTTATTAAAGGAATGATTTCAATCCTTGACGTGGACCTAGCTCTAGTGTGATTGTCTCTGCTATCATCTCTAAAGTTCCAATTGATGTTTTGAGGAAGGATAATTATCTAGGAAGCATTTGAACTCTCTCCTTGTTCAAATCGAGGTGTGTACTTATTCACTTCAATATCTACTTTTGTACCTGAGAGAGAATCCTATTCATATTCATTGGAACTTGTCTCCATGGAATGAGGTATGTCTAAAACATGAGTAGGAGCAAGTAGTTGCCCCCAATTTTGATGACTTCCTTCTAGATCATTCTATGTACCTTGACCAAAATTGTACTCATGAAAATCAGTCTGACTGTCATCTGACCTCCCTAGGCACTGCACTATGTTCATGAAGACTCCTTCATCTCCACTAGAATGGTTTTCTTCTTCTAGGTCATCTTCATCTTCTTGCACTGTGATTTGTTCTACATCTTCTTGTACTGACATGATGTGGGATGGAGATACCTTAATGGCACATACCCTTGTATCTAGGAAGTATGGTAGATCTAGTATGTGAGAAATAGTGACCAGTTTCCCCCAATTCGGGTGTTTCTCATCATGTTCACCTTTGGGTTCTAATTATGACTCATCTTGTGGAGGGTTTACTACCTCCTCCTCACTCACTTGATTCACACCTGGAAATGGTTGGGACGTTGAGCTATTTGGTTCAAAGGGGGCTCTGAATTGAGGTGGGATATACAATTCCCCTTGGTAGTGAGGATTTTCTGTTTGTATATGTAATAGTCTTTCAAATGGTAACCATGTAATCTCTGCGTCTTCTTCAGTCTCATCATCAGAATATTTTGGTGGGTTTCTTATAGGGTTATTGTTAGATGAAGGATTAAACCTTTGTTCATTGTATCATATCCCTGTTTTGTCTATTGGATTCCTGAACTCCATGTGTATAGGCTCTATTAACCCTTTATCTTTACCTAGGGGTCCATTTCCTTTATACCTCATTTGTTGCATGAGTTGATATCCTTTACCATATTTTTTTAGGATATTTCAATGTGTTTAACTTCTTGGTCATGCTCTTATCCTTTATAAATCCAGGCAAGGACAACCTTATCTTCTTTCTGTTCTGAGAGAGAAACATGAGCTTTTACTATACCAGTCCCTTCACATATTTCCAATTTCTAAGTGCTAGTAGGCTCGAATGATGACGAGGGCATGCCATAAGATCTAGGGGATGTATGGAAATTAGCCACTAATGGAAAAGGGTGCATTTGATACTCTTCCATACCCATGTTGGTAATTTTCAACTTCTCTTCAAAGCTTTTCATAGTTAGAATGATTTAGAATAACGGAGAGGGGGGGGGGGGGAGAATCAATTATCCTCAGGTCCAAATGTACCAATTGATCTTTCAAACACTTCAACCACCTTAGATCTAATCAATAATCCAATCGGTCTCTATAACATATAATCAGTAACATAAACTTGCAGTCCACTATCCTAAAGTAATCAACTTGCAAAATATAAAACTCTTAACAATAAAACACATCAGATAACATTCACACAAGTATGACACCAGAATTTAACGTGGAAACCCAATATGGGAAAAACCACCAGTAACAGGCTACCAAATTTTCACTCTTCTGAAGTGAGCCATGTGAGGAGCCAACCCTGTTAAAGGTTACAATACACACTGTTAAATGTGAACCTGTTAAAGGATTTAATCACCCTTTTAAAAGTGAGCCTTTTTAGAGGACTTAGATCATTCCATTAGAATGTCACCTTGATTAAAGGATTTACAATATGAATGTTAGGTCAACCTTGGTTAAAATGATTTTAATTGATACAATAATTAGAAAGTAATAGTAGATTTGATCTTAAACATACAACTCACTTTGCAAATACATATCCACTTTTTCTCAAATGTTAATTCACTGACTTGCCTCCATTTTCATCTCTATCTCTCAGATCTGCTTCGAAATCTGTCAAGAAATCACCACTGTGCAGTCGTATCCTACTCTTCACCCTTCTTTGCCATTTGCATAGATTTTTCAATCAACTGAATCAACCTCTACAAACATAACTGCAATTAGGTTAGTCTTAGGCCTCTTTGATTAGGTAGCTAGATCTTTTGTCGCTTAATCATCACCGTAGATCTTAGGGTTAGGTAATATCCAATGAATCCTTCCAACATTTCATTCTCCTTCTACCTTGTAGAATACATCTCAAAACTCCTTGAATTCATACATAAAAATGGTTAAACATATATTAAATGCTCATTTAATTCTCCACAATGATTATCCTTATCTTAAATACACTTTACATATCCCAAGAATTCAACTATGTTGGTTGAGATCTCAAATATTTCTCAAAATGTCAAAATACTGACACTCAGTCATCATTGTTCTTCCACTTGGTCATCACTAGATATCTCGGTAATTAATGACGCTTGATAAATATTGATGCTCGGTTGACACTATATTTGCTCGACATGCACTGGCACTCGATCGACACTCACATCACTTGACACAAACATAAGTTCCTTAATCTTCTTCTTTGTTACTCAGTCAAGACTAAGCTTTTAGTCTTCCAATCTTCACTTGATGTTAAAGATAAACAATACATTACTTGCCAAGGTGCGATCTCATCAATTACCCATTGTAGTTTCACATAGCTAAACCATTTCAGCAGGTCTTCTTGTTATCTCCTCTTTTCAAATCTTCTTCATAAATCAATTGATATGGCACTTTACTAGATAGAAACTATCTTACTAGTTAAGGTTTGACATCAATGGAAATATAATAATTGTTTCAATTTTAGTTTCCAACAATCTCCCTCTTTGGCATTGATGGAAAACACATGCAACACTACATGCATAGGTTACCAAAAAATCCAAAAAGTATGTTTTCTATTAACATATTTTCATTAATGTCCTTAGCTTCATTATGATTCTCTCTAATACAAATATTAGCTCCCTCTTCGATAGATTTCTCTTTGTAGCTTATCTTCCTCATTATCTTCTCACTGATTTCTCCCTCAAATAGTATATCTCCCTCTTTGACAACAATGCCAAAGTCATACATCTTCACCATGTAGATATCTCTATGTCAACTTTCTAAATTATATGCTCCCTCTATCATCTTGTGTATAACTGATCAACTTCTTGTGCGTTACTCTTCACAACTTTAGGCAACTCCTAAAGTGTGACCACCTTTGCATCAATTTGTCAGACATTCCATATAATACATTTGATGCAATCACTCCATATAATCCTAGTTAGCCTCAACTAGGGGAATCACCCCTAATTTACCTCTCAAATACTCATGTGCATCCTTAGGTAATGCTTTAGTAAATATATATGCTAATTGTTCCTTTGTATTCACATATTCCAGTCTCACTTATTTGTCTTGTACTAACTCTCTCAAGTAATGATACTTGATATAAATATGCTTGGTCTTAGTGTGCAACACAGGATTATTTGATATATTGATAGCACTTGTGTTATCACAGAAAATAACAATTGACTGGGTGATTTGTTCCTTCATACCTTTCAACAATTTCTTGATGCACACTATGTTTGAACAATTAACTACTTCTGCAACATATTTAGCTTATGTTGTAGATTGAGAAATAAAGTTATGTTTCTTTCTTGTCCAAGATACTAATCTCTTTCTCAGAAAGAATGCACCACCACTTGTACTCTTTCTATCATCAATATTGCCTGCCCAATCTGCATATGTATAAAATTTCAGTTCAAACTTCTCATTCTTATTATAATATAATCCATAGTCCTTTGTTCCCTTCAGATATCTCAGTATCCTTTTCACAGCTATTAGGTGACTATCCTTAGGATTTGCAAAAAATCATGCAACAATCCTAACTGCTAATGCAATATCTGGTCTGGAGTGAACAACATATTGTAGCTTCCCAATCATTGACCTATACAAGGTCTGATTAACTTCAGCTATCTCATCAATCTTTGATAGTTTCTGTCTAGTAGCCATAGGTGTACTTATAGGTTTAGAGTCCTCCATGCCAAAGGTTTTCAATATCTCCTTGATATATTTAGATTGAGAAATGTAGATACCTTTCTTCATCTGATATACTTGCAAACTAACAAAAAATTTGATATCTCCAAACATAAACATCTCAAATTCAGTTTGCATCTCATTTGAAAATGTTTGGCATAAAGAATCTTGTCCTCCAAATATGATATCATCAACAAATATTTCAGTTAACAATATCCCTATATCTTTTTCAGCCTTCAAGTACATATTATTATTGTCATTTGTCTTTGTAAAGCCAATTTTGACTAAGTAGTTGTGTAATATTTCATACCATGCTCTAGGGGCTTGCTTCAATCTATACACCACTTTATGTAGCTTGCAGCCCATATTCTTCTTTCTTGAATAAACAAATCCTTCAGCTTATCCAATGTATACCTCTTCTTCTAGTATTCCATTTAGAAATTCTGATTTGACATCCATTTGATAAAATTTCAATCATTTGTAAGCTCCATAAGCTAGTAGAGTTCTAACTCCTTACAATATAGCAACTGGGGCAAACGTCTCACCATAGTCAATACCTTCTTCTTGTGCATATCCTTTGCATACCAGTCTATCCTTGTTTCTTATAACTTCTACATGCTCTTTCATCTTATTTCTAAATACCCACTTGGTTCCAATAACATTCTTGTCCTTTGGTCTAGGTACTAGTGTTCAGGTCTTGTTCTTCTCTATTTGTTCAATTTCTTCATTCATGGCCTGTATCCAATCATCATTATCCAAAGCATATTTCACAAATTTAGGCTCAAATTCACATAATAAACATGTCTGATTTTTCAATTTGCTTCTTTTCATGACCTCTGAATATTTTTCTCCAATGATTTAATCTGGTTTATGATGTCTTCTTACATATTTTTCTAATTTAGGCTCTGGTCTCCTTTCTTCTTGTTGTTCTTTAGATTCATCTTGCAAATTCTCTTCAGATTCATTTTGTGTCTCTATTTCCTCTTCTGATTGCTTGGTAGTTACCTCATGATGCTCGACAACTTCTTTCTGTGACTCGGAAGTTTCTTGTTGTTGCTCAACAATTTCTTTCTCTGGTTCAAGTAAATTGTTGGGCTCTCCTTCGTTCATGTATACGAAAGATCTGTAATCTTCAGGTTCTTTCTTGCATTCAACTTCATTCTTTTCTGCATATTCATCAATTCTAACATTTTCACTTTCCACAACTTTGTTAGTGTTGGAATTCAAACACTTATACACTTTGCTCTTAGTGGAATAACCTAGGAATATGCCTTCATCACTTTTAACATCAAGTTTTCCATTTCTATTGTACTTCAGTATATAAAATTTGCTTCCAAAAGCTTTAAAGTATTTTACATTAGGTGCATAACCATACCATAACTCATAAGGTTTAACATTAGTACCTTTCTTGACTTGTACTCGGTTCAAGGTATAGACTGTTGTACTTAAAAATTCTCTCCAATACTTTTGTGAAACATTTTTCTCCATCATCAGTGTTCTAGCACAATCCATGATTGATCTATTCCTTCTCTCAGCTATGCCATTTTGTGGTGGAGTTCTTGGAGCTGACATCTATCTTTTAATTCCTTTATCACTGCATAATAAGTTGAACTTAGTAGATATAAACTCTCCTCCTCTATCAAATCTCAGACATCTCAAGCTCTTACTTGTTTCTTTTTCAACTTTTTCCAAATACCACTTAAACAATTGAAAGACATCATATTTTTCCTTGAAAAACATCACAATCATCAGTCTAGAGTAATCATCAACAAACCGTATGAAATAATTATCACCATGGTAGATTTGAACACCAATAGGTACACAAAGGTCAGTATGAACCAATTCCAAAATATCATTAGAATTATAGGTTTTGCTCTTGAAACTAGACTTTGTCTTTTTTCCCAACTAACATTGCTTACACATATCATTATCAGGTTTCTTCAATCTTGGTAACCCTCTTACTCTTTTCATCTTACTAATATTTACCAAATTGTCAAAGTTCACATGACACAACCTTTTATACCGTAACCATAAATCATTATATTATGCAAAAAAACATGTTTCATCAGATATATCTAGATAGAACAAATTACCTCTTGTCTGTTCTACAGTTCCAATTAGTTCACCGGTAGCATCAAATATTTTAGCCTTTTTCTGATGTAATTTAACTCGGAATCCAAAATTGTTCAACTGAGCAACACTCAACAAGTTATAGTTAAGTCCATCAACCCAATAAGCATTGTTACATGTGATCTTATCAGTCAATTTTATTGATCCTTTTCCTTTCACAAGACATGGTATATCATTACCAAACTTAACACTACCACCTTTGCAATGATTTAAGGTTTCAAACTTACTTTTATCACTAGTCATATGATGTGATCAACCACTATCAATTATCCATCTATCTCCTTTACTCATATATGAAATAAGTGCATATTTATTATCTTCATCATAATCATCTTTCATAGCAATATAAACAACTTATATATCATTGTCATCAAATTTATCAGATTCACTATCAGTTTCTTCTTCAACAATATAACAAGATTTCTTACCTTTGTCTTTATAGTCCTTATACCTTCTGAAATATCTATCATCCCTTTTGTCTTTGTACTTTCTTTCTCTTATTTCATCCATGTCATTCCTATTAGGGTATCTTGTTGCAATATAGCCAACTTTGTTACATGAAAATAAATTATAGGAATTTTACCTTTGAATTTTCCTTTTCCTCTCGGCAGTCTTCTAGCCATGAGTGCCTCAAGTTCATCAAGATCATCATCAGAAGTGTCACTGTCACTATTCACATATCTTTCTTTTCCTTTCTTTGATTTATGAAGAGTCAATTGTGATTTGAATGCATAATCAACATTGTGAGGGGTGAAATTATCAAAATTTGATAACTCAAAAGGAGTAAGTCTACCAACTAGACCTTCTAGAGTAAAGTTGTTACTAGGAGTACATCTTAGTTCTTGTATAGTAGATACTCTAATAGCATAAATAGGAAGTAGGGTTCTCAATACCTTGCTAATAACAATATCATCATCAATAGTTCCATTAGCTCCTCTAATAGCATTCACAACCTCTTTAACTCGGCTACAATATTGAACAATAGTTTCATTTTCTAATATTCTCATTTCATCAAACTTACCTCTCAAGATTTTATATTTGGCCCTTAGTCTATTTGTATCACCTCCATAGATAGCTGACAGTGTGTCCCACATTTATTTTATAGTTTTACAGTCTTTTATGTCTTCAAATTCAGGATAACTTAGTGGTGATGCAATCTCCAACATTGCTTGATTGTGTTCTTGTTTTTCCTTCATCTGTTGGACTGTCAACACTGTCATCAAATTTATATAATCATTTTCCACATAGTATTTTGTTTCTTCTCCAATTCCAACTAGGTGTAGCTTCATCAAAATTTTCCATGCAGATAAGTTCTCCTTGTTCAGCCTCGGTACCTCCTTTTTATACATCTTGATCTTTAGCTTCAAGTACCTTCAAAATTTTCCTTACAACCACCAAAATCTCTGATACCAATTGTTAGAATGATTTAGAATAATTGAGAGGGGGGGAATCAGTTATCCTTAGGTCCAGATGTACCAATTGAACTTTCAAACACTTCAACCAACTTAGATCTACTCAAAAATCCACTCTGTCTCTATAAAATATAATCAGTAACATAAACTTGCAGTCCATTGTCCTAAAGTAATCAAATTGCATAATATAAAAATCTTAATAGTAAAACACATTAGATAACATTCACACAAGTATGGCACCAATATTTAACGTGGAAACCTAATATGGGAAAAACCACCAGTAACATTCTACAAAATTTTCACTCTTCTAAAGTGAGCTCTGTGAGGAGCCAACCTTATTAAAGGTTACAATGTTATCACTGCTAAAGTTTGTAAGAAATTTTGTTCTAAGTCATGAAAACTTTGCTATTTCTTGCTCTATCCCCAACCCCTATTTTGAAATTCCTAGCTGTTGGTGCAAAAACCCTAAACCCTTCATGGCTCGTTCTATTTTGAAGTTACTTTTCATAAGCCACTTAAGTCTCAATATCCCATGTGCACTTTATTATATTTAAGTCTATCTCTTAGTTGCGTAACCAAGATGGAATATTCCTTTTTATCTCAAGATTTCATGCGCATTGTCGATCTCATTTTAGATCTTGTGGCTCACACATAATCTCTGAGCAAACCATGAGTCAAGTATTTCATTCAGCGACTCATAGATTACATTTTCGCACAATCTCCAAATAGACCTTGGGTCAAGACATGGTATACTTTTTTTCTTGGTCTCAAGATCTCTAGATGGAATCAGGGTTAAGTAAAATGTTTCAAGACTAAATAGGGGGCGACAATCTTACAAGAGATGTGTGGTTCGCGCTAGGTCTTGAAAGGAAATGGACAAGTACAAATGTTTACAGAGACTTAGCACAGGGCGAAGATCTTGTTTTGATCGTGCGGTTCATGTTAAGTTGTGAGATAAAACCCAAGTCAACTATTCCTTTGGGAGATTCAGTGCAAGTTGTTGATTAAGTTCTATTTATGACATGATCATAGGGCTGGCATGTGATCTCGTAATGTAACTTGAGTTAGGAAAAGTGTTCAGTGACTTTGAGTTTCCTTCAATTGCTAAATTTCCAGATTTGATCATGGTTAAGAAAGGTAAGTAAGAGTTCAGGTGGAGTTTGTGCGGAAAGGATCATGGTCGTTGATGTAATGTTAATCTTATGGCTGGCATGTAGTCTCACAATGAAATGATCAAGTACATAATTTTTCAAAGACTTAATGCAGACCGTTGATCAAGATCTAATCCCGTGGTGTGCACGTAATCTCATAGCTAACTCAGGGTAAAGCAAAATATTCTGCAACTTCAAGTTTTTTTAGTTGCATGATCTCCAAATGACTTAAGGTTAATTTAAGGTAAAGGCTGATTTAGGTTTCCAGAGATTCAACATGGTGTTGCCACATGTTTCTAAGGATAGATGAATCTGAGGGATTGCACTAGATCTCCAAATGGAACCAGAGTTTATGAAATGTTCTCGCGACTTGGATATTCCTTTAGTCACATAATCTCATGATGAACATGAGTCAGGATGAAGTTAATCTGAAGTTGACAGGGATCAAATTAGAGTCGTTGATGTGTCTTAAATCTTGTGGATGACGCTAAGTCTCTGAATAGACTTTGGGGTTAAAATATGTTCTAGCGACTTGGCATTTTCTGTAGTCACATAATCTCATAATGGACTAGGGTTTTGATCAAGTCAAGTAAATTTAAGCATGGGTTCTCTGAGATCAGGTCTAAATCATAGATATTGTATTGATCGTATGGTTCACATTTAATCTTGTAATGAATTGGTCAAGTACAAATATATCTCAAGATTCAGTGTAGGTCATCGATGCAATGAGGATCTATTAATGTGCACGTGATCTCTGAATGAATCTAGGGTTAGTTAAAATGTTCAGCGACTTAGATATTACACAACCATGCAATCTCCAGATAAATCCAGAGTTAAAATGTAGGTTAAAGACCAGTTAAATACTGAGGATGAGGATAAGTTAAAGTGCAGACAAATTTGAACAGATCTGATGAGTGGTGTAATGGCTCAAGGTAAAGTTGCACGAGATCTACTCATCAAGGCACTGCATTGTGCTGCCACGTGTCTAATCTAATTCTGAGCCCAAGTAACCTAGAGAGGATCAACAAATATGTTTTAAAACTATGATAAGGTTTAATCTTAGTCATACAGATTGTTGTCCGCACCACCTGTAGTCGTTATAACTAAAATTCAAATATTTAAATACTTTCTCAGGGGGTTTTGTGGTGGTCAACTTATATTTTGATCTCAGAGTTATAAATACTGCGATCTAATCTTATGGATCAATTTTGAACAACTGTTGAAGACTAGAGGAATAGACATCTGATGTGCCGAGATGTATTTATGTCTAGACTTGATAGAAAATGGTTTTATATCAGAGGATAAATGCATTTAGCGACACCTGGTCATTTCTGCATTTATGTGAGCTACTTTCAGAATCATGCCTTGGGAATTCTTCGACTTCAGGGTACTGCACTCACATCCATGGACTATGGGGGCTAATTTCTAGATCAGATCAGATTTGCACTGAGTGAAGAGAGATAGGGTTTCAACTTGACAATCAGAATTAAATGCTTGACATGATTGGTTGTAAACCCTAACCCTGAATGGTATGAATCTTGTAGCATTCTTGTTCGTATAAAAGAATATTCAAGACCATTTAGTAAGGGATGGAATTTTATGCCACAACAAGGCTTGTAAGCTTTGCATGTTTAATTGAGAATATCAGTGGTCTTTTGTCTATGATTTTTCATGTTTGGATGTTTTATCAATAAGATTTGTCTATATTTCCTTGCATTTTGTGAATTATTATTGAATTGTAATGTCTTTAGTTTGGTTTCTTGTACTCATTTGGGTTGATTGTTGATGAATTTCAATCCATGACTCTGTAAGGTAGAGAGTTTAATTGCTTTAGGGTTTCTATCATAAATAATTAAACATCCTTAGACAATTTTAGTGAGTAAAAGATTGAGGTATTATTACATCTGCTTCTAGGAAGTGTGAAATTGAGTATGTAAGGCATAGTCAAGTTCAGTGATCATTTGTAGGATTTACATTTGATGAATGTTGTTGTTTAAGAGTCTTTGCATTTAAAGTGACTCCATACCCACTAGATAGGGCACTGGTCTAACATGTTATATTTGTGGTTCTCATCCAATTTTATAAAAATTGTTACAATTTACTGATTTAATACTACATCCACCATTCTTGTCTGCTTATAAAGTTGCTATAGTTTGAAAGGAAGAAGATAGGTAATACCCACCTGAGTTTGTGGAGATCAAGTGTAGAAGGTTTTAGGAACTTTTTGAACATTGCTTCTTCTTCTTGTTGAATCAGTGCATGGGTCTATATAGGAACATACCTGAGCCCCAGGTATACCAAGATCAACAAGAAAAGGAACCAATAGAAATGGCGACTCAACTGGGGATACTTAGCACAAAGGACTTTTGAAGGCTTATCAAATAAAGGTGAAAATTAACCCATCCACTAGGGACTAAGAGATAAGTTCCTTTCATAATTTTTCTTTAAATATTTGCAAAATATAGAGGTCAAGTCTCATATTTTAAATCCTAAGTTTTATTTGGTGGCGACTTTGAATCTGGTTGGCTAGTATTTTAGATAAAAATTATAGTGTTGTGTTACATCTTGTTGGTCAAGATATAAGAAAATATGAAAAACACCAGAGCGTACATGAAAGATCATCCAGAGGTTGAACTAGAAAGTGGGCTTCCTAAGCCCGCTAAAATAAATTTGTCAAGAAGAACTGAATCCACAAGTGGAAGTTCTTGGAAACCTAAGGTTTCAAGGGTTAGTCATCTTTTGGATACTATCCCAGAGAGAAGTAATACTCCTTCTTCCAGTCCTGAATCAGATGGTGTTGGTTTCTTTGACAAAATGTTGATACTCCTGTCCAAGAAGACATATCTCAACAAAAGGTTGTCACTCAGGTTCATTATAGAAAAGATAGTGATAGGAGAAACAATAGAGATTTCAGACCTAGTGATGTTTCAAACATTGAAACCTCTTCCCAAAATACAAGAAATAACCCATTTTTACAATATGATCCTTATGAGGAAGCAATAAACCAAAGAGAAGTATACCTTATAAATCTTGAAGATTCTACAAATTCTAATATTACTTTGCCTAATCCTGATCTAATTTTTGGTAGTAATGATACCTTGGGAAGAGCAATACATGAAAAAATGATTCTAAGGAAAAGATTAGAAAAGGAAAAAGAGAATGAGGTTATGATAGCTGTGATTGAAAAGAAATACTTGCAAAGATAGCTGGTGCAACTTAAATTGATGAATCAAGGTGTGGGTCAGAGCTATAAGGGTCTAAATAAGGAAATCTTTGGTGATATGAATGCCAAAGGAAGGAATGTCAAGAGAGGGAGTGAAATTCAAATAGAAGACAGATGGAGGAAGATCCTATGATGAGAAAAATCATTTATTGTGAAATGAAAGGTCTTTAGGGCCTAAGGATCCTTTACAAGATCCTCCTTCAAAAGATACAAGTAACCCTAAATTGCAACATGGTCAGGGAGAACAAGATTGTTTGAAAGGTTGGCATCTTTGCAACCACATAGATCAGACCTACCAGAGGTAGTAACCTAGGTTGGGGTTGAGATAGAATAGATAGGATCCACCTTGTCCTTTTTCAAAGGAAAGATTAATCAAATTGAGGCAAGGTTAAACATGTTTAGGCCTAGCTATAAAAGATTTGTTCCTCCAATCAGTTTAGAAGATAATCAGATCAAGCCACTAGGGGTATGAGGTTCATAATTTGACAGTGTTCTACCTAGTAAAGAGGTTTCTCTTTCTGAAAAAGGAGAACTATATATGGAAAGATATAATAAAATTTTAGATGAAGCATTTAAAGCAGAAAAAAATTTCAACAAGTTTACCACAGATGTCAAGAGAATTACGGATGCTAGGTGGGAGAGATAGAAGACCCAGTTGGAAAACATAAAGAGCTTTGAATGGCAAAAAGAAGAAGATGTTACAACATGGGATATATTAACAAAGCCCAAGAAGAAAAATCCTATCACTGTTGACCTGGACATAATGGATAAAGAGTAGGAGGACGCATGGCACCTGCTCTTTGAGCACAAGGAGGTTAGCTATCATAAAGACTAGTGTAAGTTAGCCTGTAATGGTGGTCACTAGGTCTTGATACAAATATTAGATTCTATCTTGAACATATACAGACAAGGGTGCCAAAGATCACAAGAAGACAAAGAACAAATCAGATCTTATTCTCCATTTTTGTCCATCCACTGCTTGGTTCTTTCCTATCTTTTGTCCTTTCTGTATTTTAGGGTTAGGTCTTAAAACCATCTGAAGCTTGTGGCATCCTTAATTCTTAAGGATTCCAAGATGGTTTTATCTTGTAAATAGAACTTATTGTAACATTTTGAAAGAGGATGGAATATAATTACAAGGTAGACTACTACAATTTTGTCTGAGCCTCTGTACTTTTTGTCTATTGTATATATTTTGAAGCAGTTAGACATTAATAAAATACATTTAAATATCTATTTTATATCTTGTATTGTCTTTTTTATTTCTATTCAAGATTTTATGTGTTTATTTGTAAGGCATCTAGATACATCAACTGCAAGGTAGTTGTGCAATCATTTGTGAGGTCCTTCAAGGAAGGAATAATTCTTTCATATGATTCCAGGTAGCTGAATATTGATATTTAAGATATGATGAAAAAATATATAGGAGTGAATGGATAGTTTGTAAGGCATTCTATCTAGGTTGCAATTATTTTCATTAGTCACCTAATTGTGGATTTGCATTCAAGATTGACTCTATAGCCCATAGGATCAGGCACTGGTTTATAGTTTTGCAAGTAATTGTTCAATCATCTAGTATTTAAGAACAATCATTCAATTACATTAAATTTATAAGAAAGCATACATTCATAAGAAATTGTACTCATAGAGTATACAATTCAAGTTTTCTGATTCATTCAAGAGAGAATCAAATAGGTTACCCCTCCTAAGTCCATAAGAAGTATAAAAGGAAGAAGGATGAAAATCCTTATTGCATTACTATTTATTGTTGTCAAAATACTAGTTTGGCTCATTAAGCTCTGTATCAGGTTATTCATAGTCACTTGCATAGTTATCTACTTATTGATATAGTAAGAGGCATTCAAAAAGTTAGTAAGAAGACATAATCCACTATAATAGATACTGTCAATCAGTAATCATTCATAGGTAATACCAGCCTGAGTCAGTGGATCTAAAAAAAGAAGGAGGATCATATCCAATCCTCATCAATTTGGATTTTCTTGCATATAAGAATATTAGAAATATACAAGAGAAAGCATTCATACTGGTTTTAAAAAATTACTTGCAAGAAAAATCACTAACAAAGTGATCCTTTTGGTGAGATATTTTAGGCATTGTTACAAAAAAACAAGAAACATTGAAGTTCCCTAATGAGTTTGGTTGGGTGTACAACCCCTTTGTATCAAGTGGTATTAGAGAAGTGAAAGGTCTAGGAGGAGAGACCAAATATGGATTTTACAAAATCAAAGAGGGAGTTGATAAATATATTGAAATAATTCATGAATGATGTCAAGAAGAAGAAAAGGGAGGAAGTAGAGAGAAAGAGGAGAGAAGAAGCAAGGAAGCAAGAAGAAGAGGAGATAAGAAGTTTAAGTAAAGCATTTGAGGAAAGTGCAACCAGTATTGAGGCAAACATGAGAAGGGTAGATGAAATCCTAGAGGAAGAAAAGAGGGAGAGTGAAAATAAGGAAGAAGATTCATTGAAAGTGCAACAAAAAGAAGACGAGGAACCCAATGTTGAAGAGGTTCTAGATGTTGAATCAAAAATGGAAGATGCTGGTGAAGACAACAAGCATAAAATTCCTATGGGGCTTGAATGTGATGGGTTAGTAGTGATTGGGACAATGTTATGTCCTTTTAGTGGGGATGAGGGTACCATGCCAGGTACTCCTATGACAGTTAATTGTAAGGCTCAAGATGAGGTAACCTTAAAGATGAATGAGGGAGTGGTTGAATGCCAAGGTAAATGACATGAAGATGCTTTGATAGAAGTAGTGGTCTTAATGCAGGAGACTAAAGATGAGTTTGTTATAGTGGTGGGACATGAGGAGGCCTTAGAGTTGGTGTATTTTCCAAGCGCGGAGATATGGCATGTTGAAGGTGTCAAGGAGGAGGAGTGTCTTTTTGAGGCACTTATGATGTATTTGCATAATTTTGCAGTAGAGATACTAAGGGTGGAGAACAAAAAACAATAGGTAGTGCTCATTTTTCCCATGGGAGGAAAGCCAACAGTGAAGTTGAAGGAAGAAGCCCTTAGTTTTGTGGTACATGGTGAGGATGAAGACAAGTACATACCAAAGGTCAAGATGAAGACCTTTATGTTTTTTTTTTCTAATGATCTATTTTGCAGGTATCATGTCCAAGAGGACTTGGAAAATTTTCAAAATTGGGGAGTATGGTGCAGGAACACCTAGAGCATAGGAGTCACCATGAGGCCCTAATGGAGATCCAAGGAGAGATGAAGATGAATAAGATCTATAAGGTCTCTTCATGATGTAAACATGATATATAAGATCATAATTATGATGTAAGGGGGCTAATAAAGCCATTTGGTTAATTATGTTTCAAGTTTGTAAGAAAAGTGCCAAGACTGGAAAATATAAGGGTTTAAGGGGTAGAATTATGGTTTTGTTAATTTTTTTTGTTTTGAAGGTCATTAAAGGACCACCTTAAAAGTAATGGGGTCATTAGATACATAGTTGTCGAGTCGAAAACTTAGTTGTCAACTTGACAACATTTTAATATCTTTTGTAACTATGAGGACAATGTTAGAATAACTGAGAGTTGGGGTGGGGGGGTGAATCAGTGGCCTCAAAAATATTACAATAAATCAACCCAAAAACTTAGTACCACAATATTAAGCCTCTATTTATCTTCAATACTACAAGATGTATGCCTTCAAATAATCATATCAAATAACTACTGCTCGGAGTTCACTGTTAATCCTTATTCTTTATGTTTACCGAATAACAGTCTTTCATTTATCGAAAAATAGTAAATTTCTTAGTGTATACCGATCAATCCAGATTAGTTATGTGTAATGTAAAGAACTAAAGTAATGACTCATAAACATATTGAAACATGGATTTTTAACGTGGAAACCCTATTAAGGGAAAAACCACTTGGGACTGGTAACCCAAAATTTTCACTCTTCTGAAGTGAGCTTGGTGAAGATCCAACCTTGTTAAAGGTTACAAACACACTATTAGGTGTGACCTTGTTAGAGGATTTAAATAGAATAGTTTGTCACTTGATATCAGGCATCCCTATGCTACCTTCTCTGACCAAACCCAGTGTAGTTTGTCAAATGGTATCTGGCATCTCATGCTATCTTCATGATCAAACTTTTTGATACTCCTTGGGATGTATCTCAATATAGAAAGGATTGTTAAGTCTTGCTCGATTAAGAGACTTTATGAATCAATGGTTAAATTGAAACAATAAATGATCTGTTCACACATACAACTTAGACTTGCAGATCTATTGTAAGCTCATTAAACCATTCTAATCAATATATGTTTTCAATACCTTTGTTCCACTACTTTCTACTCCGTGATGCTGCGCTTCTCTATTGCTCAGTATCTGCAAAAATCTTTAGCTCTTTCCTCAGCTTGATTGATCATGACTATATGAAGTTCTTCTTCATATGTTTCTCTTCATCATCCTTCTTTTTCATTTACTCCTCTTAATTCATAATGAATTAAGTTGTCTCTTTATAGACATGATATCACCATTTCTCACTTCTTTATTTTCTTGTTCTTGGTGTGATATATAATCTTAGCCAATATTGATTTAAAGCATAAATCTTATTTTATCTCATAGAAATATTCTTGCCAACTGGATAAAACAACTTTAAATATTTTACTTATCACTGGCTTTAACTTGTCGATTAAAATAATGTCAACAACCAGTTAAGTCTATCTTTAGCTCTGTCAGCTAAGTATTTTTTTCATTTTTGAACTCCAGTTAACTTCGGTGTTTTAACTCTTTGATAGCTTCAGTCAACACTTCAGTTCTCCTTAGGCTTCTCCATCGATGTTGTTTGTCCGTTGGGGCTATTTGTCCATCGATTAACACTGTAATTCTGGCCGTTGGTAATTCTTGTGATTTTTCTCATCAGTAATGCTTGTCAGTTTCTTTGCACGTGAATCACTGTAACTTTTCTCTATCCACCGGGTTCCACTAGTCGTTAGTGTTTGAAGTCACTTAGTGAATGCTGGTCTTTTATGCATTACTAAAAGCATAATCTTTATCTCTTTGTTTCACTAAAGTCTTTGACACTTTGAATATAACCGATCAGATTATGTCAAGCTGACATCAATGACAATACAATCCATTAACCGATTTAATGTCTTGCATTATCTTTCTACATTTCAGTGATCAACTTAACATCTTCAAACATTCAATTAGTTACATGTCATCAATCTCTCCCTTTGGCATTGATGGAAATACACTACATTATCACACTATATTATTACTAATACAATATGAAATATAACAATTGAAGTTCATCAATCTCTCATTTTATAACTAATACAAATGTCTGGCTCTCGGTAAGCTCATATAGCTTAGATTTGTTTCTTGCAAATCTTTGATCCCTTCACTGGATAGATGTAATCAATCTCTCTGAATATTAATTAAATATTTGTTTGAATTCTTAGGAACTTCTCTCCATGGATAATGATATAATATATTTTGATAAATGAGATAATCTCTCCCTTATGATCTCCCTTATGATAATGAGAATCATCTCTCCCTTTGAAAACAATGCCAAACAATTCTTCTATATCATCTTCCATTCCTTTTTATAATATACTCTTTGAACTTCCCTATCCATCAACAATACATTGTCTCTGGTGTTCGGTGTAGATTTGTACCTTGTTGTGTACAAATGTATCTATCGCTATCCATCTCAGTACTTGCATCAACATGAATGATCTTTTGATTTGTGTATAGGCTGATGCAGCCTCCTAGTCAGCTTTCTGATTGATAGACAAGGGTTGTACCCCTAGTCTCTGTCTCAGGTACTCAAATGTATGTTTTAGTAATGGCTTGGTAAAGATGTCAACTAATTATTCCTTGGATTGAACATATTCTAGTATCACTTCTTTTTCTTGCACTTTTTCTCTCAAATAGTGATACTTCATAGCAACATTCTTAGTCTTAGCATGCATGACTAGATTCTTAGAAATGTTAATTGCACCGGTATTATCACAATAGATAATCACTGGTTCTAGAATCTTCATATTCATACCTTCCAACAACTGTTTGATCCATGCAATATTGGAGCAATTTGTAGCACAAGCCACATATTCTTCTTCTCTAGTTGACTAAGAGATGCATCCTTGATTCTTGCTGATCCATGTGACAAGTTTGTCACCCATGAAGAATGCTCCTCTAGTTGTTCTCTTTCGGTCATCAGTGTTTCTAGCCAAATCAACATCTGTATAGACTTGTAGCTCAAATTTTCCTTCTCTTTTATACCATAATCCATAGTCCTCGGTGTTCTTTAGATATCTTAGAATTCTCTTGACAACAGTCATATGTGATTCTTTGGGATTAGCAGAGAATCTTGCAACTATTCCAACTGCATGCACGATATCTGGTCTGGTATGAAAAACATACATTAGTTTTCCAATCATTGATCTATACAAAGTCTGATTTACCTCATTTGACTTGTCTTCCTTTGTCAGCTTACATCTGGTAGCCATAGGCATTCCAACTGGTTTAGAATCTTCCATCTTGAATATCTTCAACACTTCCTTGATGTATTTGGACTGAGTGATATATATGCCTGCATCTTGTTGAAGATTCTGTAGACCAAGAAAGAATTTTCTCTCCCCAAACATAGACATTTTGAAACTCTTTTCTCATTTCATTAGAAAAGGATTTGTATAACATTTCATTTCCCCCAAAAATGATATCATCAACAAATATTTTAGCAATCAAAATATTACCATCGGTATCTTCTTTTAAGTACAAATTGCTATTTTCACTTGTTCTTACGAATCCAATGCTAATGATATAGGAATGAGGTCTTTCATACCAGGCTCTAGGTGCTTGTTTCAATCCATACAAGGCTTTATGTAGTCTATATACCATGTTTCTCTTGTCTGGATCAAAAAACCCTTCTGGTTGCTCAATGTATACTTATTCTTCTAGTATTCCATTTAGGAATGTAGATTTGACATCCATATGGTATACCTTGAATCCTTTGAATGCGGCATTGTAACCACCTGAATTCGGTCTGTTCCAACTATGGACCCTATTTTCCCTAAGTGTGATCATACCCTCGATTATGTCCAAATGATCCTGTTACTACTTAGCATGAATCTTTAATCAATTTAATGTCCTAGGTGATTTTTATCACTGAATTATATTAACTATTATAGCCATATGATTTAAATCAATTCAAAACCATTTAAATCAAATCAAATTTGAATATGGCTATAGTATTTAATTATAAAGGAACTAAATAAACCCCTAAATCAATTACCCACTTGCAATGAACCCATTCCCCTAGCCTATTTAATTTAATTAAAATGGCTATAGTCCCATTAATTATTAAAAAGCAATAAAATGCTTGAATAATTAAATTCCTACTTTTGAATGAATTAAATAAGTTTAATTCATTTTATTAATATTCCCTTAAACCCCAACCTAACCTATCTCAACCACTTCTACCCTGGGTTCTAACCCATCTCAACCCATTCCACCCTTGCTAATCTAATCCTAATTCTAATTCTAACCCTAACCCACTTCCTAATGTTGTCACATTCCATTAAGGAATGATTAACAACTCCACCCACTTGAGAAAGTCAAGGAATCTCAAGATTCCTTCCGCAAGTCCACCTTCTCAAGCCACACTCCCCATGCTTCTTTAAGGCTTTCATTAATGCCTCATTAATGAAGATGCCTTAAGCCCATGTGTCCTCCATGCCTCATTAATGCTCAAGGCATTAATGGCTCTTACACCACCATTAATGAGTCCCTCAACTCATTAATGAGCCTTGTCTCCCCCCCGCTCTCTCTCTCTCATTATTCTATAAATAGTATGCATTTTGGAGCACAAATAAGCCTTCATCTCATATTGTAAATGCATTGTTATGCTGTTGGAATAGACTTAAACTCATATTTCATTTCATAGTTTATGCTTATGCATTCTAATTATCTCCATTCTTAGAGCTAGAATGCATGTTTTCTCATCATTTAGCTTGTTTTAAATCAAATCTTTCATCTAGGCTATTTATGTCACTGGTATTTAGCATAAATCTGAGGGCTTTTATGTTATTTGCTACACTCATCCTAGTTAGAAAGCAATAAGTTGAAGTTATGGTTTATATGCTCATTAACCCTTGTTTTTCACTAATAGAATGACTTATTGAAGTGTTGTGTCACAGATAACAGGTGCACAAATATACACACACATTTTTGGCGCCCACCGCGGGGCACAATTTCCAACTTGGCCTCATTTTCTATCACTTTTTAACTAATTTGCATGCCCAAAATTCTGTTATAGGCTCATTTTTGATCATTCTGGATCACATCTGGGATACGCCATCGCACCGCACAAAACGAGGCTCACATTCAGGATTTTCCTGATCATTTTCAGTTCAGGCTTGTATCTGGGGAGCGTACTGTTGTATCTGGTAAGAAAGCTCGCATACAGTATGCTGTATCACATCCAGTGATTTTTTAGGCTCGCATTTGGTTAGAAAGTTTGCACACTTTGTTTGCCTAACTCTAACAGTTTGACAAGTTGTGTTTTTGATATCTTGCAACCTAACAAGTGTTTGTAGGTTGTTCTTGAAGGTTTTCATGGGAGTTAACATAAATAGATACGAACTTGGTTTTTTAGGTTACCCAACCCCAATCTTGACTTCTATTTACTTGCTTTCCAAATTAAGATACATATTCCAATCTATCACTAAACTGACTAGAGGATTATGCTCTTTTCCTTTTAAGGAAAATAAAAAACTCACACATCATTTTATGGGTTGAACGGAATTTGGAAGTAAATGAACAAACAATCTCACAGTTTAATTTCATTTGGGATCAGTAAATGAACAACACTAATCACTAAAATATTATGGTTAAAAGAACAACTACATCGTATAATTTCTTTTGGATTCAGAAATTGGACAATCAAAGCATTAAATCTATGGGATCAAAGAACAAGTTCAATTGTTTAATTTAATTTGGATCAGTAATGGGACAAGCAACTCACTAAATCTTGTGGCTAATTGAACAAGGCAAAATTTGTTTTTCAAGCAATCCTATTTTTCTTAAATAGGAACAAACTAAATCAAGCTCAACATAGCTTGAGGGAATGAACATTGCTTTACGTGTTTTGGGAGAAAACAGTTTAGATTAGGAGAGTATGCTCTTCTTCTT
>MU224881.1:959995-1011418 GCA_018584345.1 Thuja plicata | reverse complement strand
CCCAAGTGAGGACAGGTTTTATGCCAACCCTTCCAACTCACTATAAATAGTTGCTTCCTCGTAGGCTAAAGCCTCGGAAGACGGAGCCAGTTTTGTTCATGGAATTTTGACATCATTCCTTGAACATATCTGGGTATATGTAGAGCATAGCTGCTTGAATCTTGCTTGCGAGACTACATATATTCAGGTACTCATAGGGATATACGCCTGAATTTTGCCTTGTGCAATTCTATGGGGGACGGTTTCGAATGGATTGCCCAATAATCTATAACAACTTCAACTGAAAGAATTCCTGATTCACCCCCGAAAGGGTGATAATCTTTGTGCAAGGCAAGAAGTAATTGCCCCAAGACACTCGTCATATTGTGCCCTCACTTGCATTTGGATTTGACTAATACAACATCATAACCGGAGCCATTGCGTGCTTGGTGATGGCTGTATTCTGATTAGCATTTGAGTATGTACCTAAGTCAATGAGCAAAGATTTTCATCCTCCACCTAGAGAATAGGAAAAGATGAGTGTTTATTTCACCCTCCTAATAATGCAATGCTGTTTGATGTGTTCAAAAGATCATTAAAAAGATAAGCTCCTCAAAACAATCAACAAGTTTCAAACCCTGGAGTACAAGTATTTTTCACACATTACGACACCTCCTAACGCAATTTGGAAACAAGCAACTTCCCGCACTTTGAAAACAAACTTTTCAGAATTGACCGAAATTGACAAAGACATCATAAGATCACATCCTAGATTTCCCAAGTCACATGTAGTATTTAGGATCACATTTGGTATTCTAGCTCACATTTGGTCAGCACATAGTCACATCCAGATTCTAGGCTTGCATCTGGTGTCATCAGAGGCTCGCATCTGGGAGCTTGTATTCAGGACAGTGGGAATTTGCAAGATAAATCCTTAGAAAGTCTCAATTGATTAGGATACCCTTTTGGCTCTTTAGCTGGTTCCTATTGTCTCTTCTGGTCTCCCTGTGGTAATTTCAAAACTCTTTCAAAACATCTACCTTGCATGCTTAGTCAGTCTTTCACGATTAGTTCAATACGTGTGGTCTACCCTCTTTTTACCAACAACTTGGTTCCCAACTCACTATCAAGGCATTCTAACCCTCTGACACTGGAATCATTAACATCCACCAAAAATAAATAGTTACTTCTACCTAGACACACCCACTTGAACAATCTGAAACTCTCACTTGCACTATTTAAAAATGTTAACAAAGTTGAGAAACAACTTCATGGTTAACACAAGACGCAACAAGTACACAAATAAAGGATCAAAAGTGCATCCTAAAACACCACACTTTCAAGGAGAAACTTCTCGTAGTTCCCTTCTCAATCTAGATTCCCCTCAAATGGATAGCGACACTCACAGATGGAGTGAGGCCTTTGAGGAATATAATGATGGCAAACACCAAAAACCTGAAGATACAGATGAGGAAGAAGGACCCAAATTTGAACGTGACCCATTTGGATCAAACTGTGAAGGAGAGATCCCCGAAGACGAGTATGAAAAACTTAAACAAAGTAAGAGGTTCCACAAGATATTAGAACGGATAATTGATGGCAATAAAGAAAAGTACTTCCTCCATCTAGCATCTATAGGGGTTAAGTTACCTAAGGATTATGATGTAGAAAAAATCAAAGAAAAAGAGGTACCAAATCCAATATCTATTCTCACCAAACAACTCAATCTGATGCAGACGAAGCTCACAAACCTCAAACAGGAGAAGGATAAACCTAAAACAAAATACTCTTTGGACGTCATTTGCCCATTTCCTTTTGATAAGAGTATCACTATGGTCCCATTTCCTCCCAATGTGGCAAGACCAAAGTATGACAAGTACACAGGAGAGACTGACCCACATGAGCATGTAAGAGAATTCTGTGCTCTAAGCATAGAATACATGCACAAATCTACACACCTCATGCAACTATTTTTAGGAAGTCTCGGAGGTAATGCCATGGAGTGGTTCTCAAAACTAAATCCTAAGGTTAAAACATTCGAGGAGTTGATCTAATGGTTCATTCAACATTACTCCTACAACATCCAACATGATGTAACTATGATGGACCTATGTAACCCCAAACAATGAACTGGAGAATCATTTACACACTTCCTACAAAGATAGAGGAAGATTTTTGCATGATATTCAAGGGCCATTCCCAAAATAGAGAAGATGGAGATATTCATTAATAATCTAGTACTTGAATTGAACTATGCATTGCAAATGAAAGACTCTCCAAGCTTTGACAAAATGATTAAAAATGCCCTCCATATTGAGGAAGTCATGGTCAAAAGGGGAGAGATCACCCTTCAATGCAAAAACAAGACCAACAACTAAACTCCAAGCCTAAATGGTGGAAACAAAACAAAAATGTTGTTAATGACAGAGTGGTTGACGCCTCTAACATTAATCCTAAACCCGAGGTATTCAATCTAACCAATGGCATGCAAGGAAGCAAGGATGCTAAGGTAATAACTCCCGTACCCAAAGCAAACAATGATAATAGCAAGGGACGAACATGGACTTCAAAACCCCAAAGAACTTTCACTCCTTTGGGGGAGCCTCTTGAGACTATTCTAAAAACAATATTGGATAACAAAGTTCTAACTATCCCAGATTCCAAACCGTGGGAACCAATGGTCAAACCCAGGTGGTGGGATGATAACTCTTATTGTGTCTTCCACAAAAACAAGGGACGCAAGACTAATAATTGTCTCAAGCTTAAACATGTTATCCAAGACCTCATCGAAGGAGGTAAGATCAAAGTAGATGGACACACTACCAATGAAGATCATACATCATTCAACAAACCCTTTCCTAATTATGATCAAGGAGAAACATCTAAAGGGAAGAGTAATGAGGTAAACTACACCTGTTCCAAAAATGAAAATGTGATCAATATGATTGATATTAAAACTGAATCCATTAATGTGGTCACAATCAAAGGTGTCTCACTCCACTCGAATGTTGTAACATGAAGCCAAGCATAGGTTACCATCAAAGGACCTCCAAAACTGACATCAACATCCAAGGTTCCTATTGTAACTATTCCTAAACCAGCATCAAAACATGTGGTTACTATTCCTGGAGCAAAATATGACTTGGTAGATCAATTGCAACGAACCTCTACCAAAATTTCCATTTTTGAGTTGCTCAAGATATCCACAGTACATATGGAAGTCCTAGAACAAGCTCTACATGTTGCTAATGTCCCAAAAGATATTGATATAGACAAATTCCAAGTGATGGTCAATCACATCTCAGCACCACACTACCTCTCATTTTTTGAAGAGGATGACAAATCATTGACACATCCACATAAAAAACCCCTCCATATCGAAGTCCTTATTCATAAATCCCATGTTAGACACGTGTTGATAGATGGAGGCATAGGATTGAATATTTGTACAATGGATCTAATCAAGAGACTAGGTCTCTCAAAACAAACAATTGACTCTAGAAGCAAGATAACCATCAAAGCTTATGATGAGGAAGAAAGATCCTCCAGAGGTCTTATTGTTCTACCTATCTGAGTTAGACCAATTGAGAAGAATGTCCTATGTCAAGTCTTAGATCTACCATTAGCCTACAATATCCTACTAGGAAGACCATGGATTCACAAGATGCAAGCTGTACCATCCACTTACCACCAACGCATAAAATTCCCACATAATGAGGTGGAAGTGATGATTCCCGCAGATGCTAACTACACTTGCAACAATATCAAAGTAGGTAGCATGATCCCACACAACAAAGAGGCTATGGATGCAGTTGCTCCTGAAACTACCAAAGACATGGTTATGAAAAGCTTCAGCAAAACCTTAAAACTTGAGGAAATAGGTATGGGAGAGTACAAGCTGGACCTGACTCCCTCATTGATAGAACTTCTGGTGTCACCAAGATCCTATGGAAAACCTTCATCAATATTCACACCTACAACATCAAAGGAGCTGGAAGTACACAAAGCAATTGGCATGGTAAAGGCATCCACATCTTCTTCAGATAACACAAAAGAACAAGCAGTCTTGGACTGGCTTTACAAAGGATAATCGGTGGAGGCTGAAATAAAACATGTGAAGATATCCCAAGAACAGTATGGAAAGGGATATGATTTCCTCACAAAAATGGGTTACAAAGGAAAAGGACCTCTAAATGACACAGGATGAGGGCTTATTGAACCTATACCCATGGAGTTTCAGAATACCAGAGGTAAGACAGGACTGGGTTTTAATGCCAAAACTAATGAACCTGATTCAAAAGCCCACACTCAGATAAAGGGAGTGATGAAATAGATGAACTAGAGCAATGGTCCTATGAAATATTGTTACATGTTGGCACACAGGACCCCAAATACCAAGGAGAACACTATGTGCCCAGCTTCGAGGTACCACAAGATCTTCACACCCCTTTACTAGCACCACCTCCCATTCAAGAGCTAGGATACACCATAGCAACAATTACTCAAGAGAAACCCCGACAATAGGATTTGCATCCTAACTGGGGGAAATTGGTCACAATTTCACATTTCCTAGATCTACCCCACTTTGATCTATAGGCAGCTAACCAGGTACATCAAATAACCATTGCTGGATACTTAAACAGGTCTAATGATGATGTCACAGACTCTCATGACTATGAATGGGAAGAGCTATCTGTCGCCACTGAAGATATTGGAATAGATACAATTCACATGTTTGGGGCTCCCATAGCTCCTAGTAAATGATCTAACACTCCTCCCAATAATACTGATCCTCCTGAAGCAGAAGAAGAGTTCCTTCCCTGATCATTGATGAAGACACTGGTGAATACATAAGTCTAGAAGAATTTCATAGGCTACAAGCAAGAAGTCTCCTTTTATGGAGAGATGATGATGAGATTTCTACTGACGAGTCGCTAGAGTTTGGTTCTCATATGACTAACAATGACCCTTTTAATAATGATCTCACTCTTATTGATCTAAATATTGAAGAAATTAACTTAACAGATCATGTCATGTCGGTTAATGGTCTTGATGCTAACACGATGCTGTCCTTTCCATAATCTAACTCCCTAACATTGGTACTTCCAGACCTAATTGATTGGACTGAAATAGATTCTACTCCTATCCTCGAATTTCCTAATGATCACACCCTATCTTGTTATCTCAATGCTTGTGAACCTTACCCTTCTTCCACCAATGCAAGGAGTGAGAACATGTCACAGGAGGATATCAGGTTTCATAGTCAAAAATTGAAAAATAATAAGAAAAAGCAGACTGATGGTGAAAACCACTCTATGGCAGTATCAGATCCCAAAATAGTAAAGAAAAAAGATGTATCCAATGGTGAAAACCTCTTTGAGGTGCCAAAGGATAAGACTCTTGATATGCTCCCTAAACACTTTCAGGAAAGATCTTCGGTACTGATTGAACCAACATAGCCAGTAAACTTGGGCACTATTGAAAATCCTCAAATAGTCCACCTTGCACAATCTTTATCAGAGGAGGAGAAGACACAGTTCACCGAGTTCCTGAAGGAGAAGAAGATTAACTTTGTATGGTCTTATATGGATATGCCAGGACTAGATCCTAATCTAATCATGCACCACTTATTTATAGCTCTTGGGAGCAAGCCTGTAAAACAAAAACTTAGAAAGATGCATCCTCATGTTGCATTATTGGTAAAAGTAGAGCTAGATAAATTGTTGAAAGATGGGTTTATCAAAGTCATTGCCTATGCAGGATGGATCTATAATGTGGTCCTCGTGTCTAAATTTGATAAATCTATCAGGATCTATACAAACTTTAGAGACTTGAAAAAATCATGTTCGAAAGATGACTTCCCCCTACCTAACATAGACATGATCATAGATCTTACAGAAGGCTTCCAGATGTATTCATTAATGGATGGATTCTTGGGCTATAATAAAATCAAGATCTCCCCTGAAGATCAAGAGAAAATGACATTTACATGCGTATGGGGCACCTTTTGCTGGAATTTCATGCCTTTCAGGTTAAAGAATATCGGCACAACATATCAAAGAGCCATGGCAACAATATTCCATGACATGATGCACAAGAACATGGAGGACTACGTAGATGACACATTGGATAAATCCAAAGAAAGAGGTACTCACATTGCTTACCTATGAAAGATCTTGGATTGAATGGAACAATTTCAATTGTGGCTCAACCCAAAGAAATGTGTCTTTGGGGTCCAATCAAGGAAGCTCCTAGGATTCATAGTATCAGCCAAGGGAATCGAGGTAGATCCTGCAAAGGTGAAGGCTATTCTAGAGATGAATCCTCCATGAAACATCAGTCAAATGAGGACACTACAAGGGAGAATCCAGTCCATTAGGAGATTTATGTCCCAACTTGAAGATAGGGAACAACCCTTTACTAAGCTACTACATAAAGGGGTTACCTTCAAATGGGATGAACACTGCGAAGCAAACTTCAGAGAATTGAAAGGATACTTGGCAACTCCTCCTATTCTTATGGTGCCTATTCATGGAAAGCCATTACTCCTATACATTTCAGCTACAACTACATCCCTTGGAGTATTGCTGGCACAGGAGGATGAAACCAAGAAAGAAAGAGCTATCTACTACATTAGTAGAACACTAGTCACTTATGAGCTCAATTATAACATTATTGAAAAATAATGCTTAGCAGTCACCTTTGAATCACAAAAATTAAGGCACTACATGCTATCTCATACAGTAAAGCTCATTGCTAAGATTGATCCTCTCAAGTATCTTTTGAGCAGAACAATGTTAACAGGACGTTTGGCAAAATGGGTCCTGATTCTAAGTGAGTTTGACATTGAATATGTTGAATGAAGAGCTATCAAAGGACAAGTCCTTGCAGATCAATTGGTTGATTCACCTCTCCAGGATGATGAACCTTTACTCATTTAATTCCCTAATGAAACAATCATGCATCTCACTAAATATCCATGGAAGATGTACTTTGACGGGTCATTCACTCAACAAGGCTCTAGAGCAGGGGTTCTATTTATAACTCCTCAAGGATACAAGATTCCCAAATCTTACAAGTTGATGTTTCCATGCACCAATAATATTTTAGAATATGAAGCATTGGTAAACAACCTCAAGCTAGCTATGGAATGGAAGATCATAGAGTTACACGTATATGGTGACTCCCAACTAATTATCAATCAAGTCAATGGGGAGTATCAAACAAAAGATGAGAATTTGATGCCCTACAAGCAACTAGTTGATGACCTGAAGAAATATTTTGTCTTCATCACCTTCCAGCAGATACCAAGATCAGAGAACAGAGCTGCAGATGCTATGGCTACCTTAGCATCCATGTTACAGCTAGAAGAAAATTAATTCCGCTATGAATTCTTGGTGGAAGAACTATCCTATCCTGCCTTTGATACCCCTGAATACCAGGTAGTAGGTACCTTGAATACCCTAGATTAGTCTCAGTATGCCAATATCATTGCTTACCTTTCTGACCAAACTATCCCTAACAATCTATCCAAAAATGAGAAGAGATCCTTGATTAGGATAGCATCATGTTACGTCCTCATAACTAACAACCTATATCGACACGGTCTCATTGGTACACTTCTTAGGTGTTTAGAACTCGAAGAGTTCGATCTAGCATTAAAAGAAGTCCACGAAGGTGTATGTGGATCACACTAAAACAAATTTTCATTAGCCAAGAAACTGCTCAAAGTAGGCTATTATTGGCCTACAATGGAGAGAGATGCTATTCAGTTTTCAAAAGCATGTCTTAAATGCCAGACACATGGAAATCTTATCCATGCTCCTGCCAGAGAACTTATACCTTTCATAACACATTGGCCATTTCAACAATGGGCCTTTGACTTGGTTGGACAAATATATCCCAACTCTTCAAATGGACACAAGTTCATCATTACGACCACTGAGTATTTCACAAAGTGGGTCGAGGCCGTGCTACTAATCAAAGCCACTGACAAACATGTGGCTATGTTCATTTTGAACTAGATTATTTGTAGATATGGGATACCCTCTTCAATTGTAACAAACAATGGGGGCCAATTTAAAAATCAAGACATTGATGACCTTTGTGAATAGTTCCATATCACTCAACATTGCTCCTCAATCTATTATCCTCAAGGTAATGGACAGGTTGAGGCATCCAACAAGAATATTCTCAAGATTCTACACAAAATTGTGAGCAACTCTGGCAGAGACTGGCATCTACAACTAAATCTAAAACTATGGGCCTATAGAACAAGCATAACAACACTAACTGGAGCCATGCCATTTGCTCTAGTCTATGGCGCTGAAGCAGTACTACTTGTTGAGGTTGAAATCCCATCTTTGCAAATATCTTTACAAGGTCTTGTTACTGACGAGCAATATCACATAGATAGGGTGAATTCTTTGGACTTACTAGATGAGGGCAGACAAAAAGAATTTGATCATCTCAAAGTGTATGAAGCACATATGTCCAAAGGTTACAATAAAAAGGTCAAACCATGCAAATTTGAAGTGGGAGATTCCATCCTAAAGGAGAATCCTAAGAACCAGCCAAACAGAGAATAAAAAGGGAAATTTGAACCTAACTGGCTAGGACCTTATGTTATCACTGCTACTTTTGGGACTGGAGCTTATTAGTTAGCTACACCTGAGGGAGATGTTCTTCAGAATCCTATCAACACTATACATTTGAAGTGTTTCTACGCTTAATGTTCAACTAGCAGAGCCTATACAACAAAAAGTTCTTGCCAAATACCAAAAACATTCAAAAAATTGATCCTGAAGAAATCCAAAAATATTGGAAAAAGGTCCTATAAAAAAGGTATCCTTGGTGAAAACCTGGCAAATAGGCGCCTTGATACTACAAAAACATTCAAAAAAGCAAAAATAGAAAAAAAATTGAAAAAGAGAAAAGTGCCTTGATGAGCACCTAATAAAATAGGCATCTTGGTAGCCAAAAAGAAAAGAAATGATCTTACCAAGTGGTGAAAACCTGGAAATCAGGCATCACTTGTGTTCTTCCCTCCATCTATCAATGCACTACTAATATTAGGCCTTTATAATTTTACCTGTGCTCATACGATGACTTTATTTCCTAAATGGTTCTCTTATCCTTGCTTGGGATTTGTCTACATTTACATCCTAGGAATAAAGTCAGTCTGCACTAGGGGCATATTTGCTGGCATGGTAAGTTGCAGTTGCTAGGTTGTTCTAGGATGGTTTGCCTCACGAACATGATGTTTCTTGATACATGCAAAATGAATGTCACTTTCCAAAACAAGGGTGTCTTTTCAAACATCACATATCCAGATGTGACATTTACATTAACGGAGTTCCTACAAGGCTATATTGGATCACAGACATGAACAATTTATCATATCAATGCATAGACACCGGACACCATATTGCTTATATTCCAATTTTCTGATTGATGAATCTTTACTGTGTTTGACATATGAATGAACAAAGTACTACTTAAACACACAATTTGATCTTGGCTTAATTATGATTCTTTTATGTCCTGATGATGTTTTCAACTAGGGGCATCTAAGTAATTATAAATTTTATTTGATTGGTTCTCAATTGATGATTTATTATGTCTTCTTAGTTACTCAATGACGTCTGTGCAAAGACAAAGAGTCACAAGGATAGGGGGTATAATGTTTTCTTGGATTTCTGCGTATGGTGATTGTTCCAAATGATCCTATAAATTTCACTTAACTTGGATGTTTATGATAAGAGCTGCCACTATGGGTGGATAGCCGCATATATCTTGATCTTCGTCATTTGTAAACTACGGTAAGGTTGAAACAATTTCCTTGCCTATTTTTTGATCCAGATTCTCAATAAGGTATACGAATCATAATGTACCCAAGGATATGAATTTTCAAGGTCATTACAGGTCCAATATCTTTCCTTAATCAGAATCTGGTATATTAATAGGAAGATGACTATTTTGTTATCCTAGCTCGTATGCCTTGATGCCTAAGTCTATTTCTGACATTTCAATAAAACATAGTATTCATACTTTCATAATATTAGTGGGTATTAGTGATGGTTGTACTATCAGGTGGTATTCATTCCGAGAAGTTCCCAATGATGATAAAAATGTTACAACATTTGCATAACAGTGACAAAGTCCTAAGAGTCTGCATATCATTACATTTTTGACAAATTGCATGGAATATAAACAAGGCAGTAAACGTATAAAGACTTTTTGTGCTAAAAAAATCTTTCTATCTTCTTCTAAAAACCAAGTTAAATTACATCATCCATATTACTGATATATCTATCGTTGCACATCCATAGCATACATTTTGCATTCATGAAAAGAAGCAACAGGAAAATATAAAAATAAAGCATCCATGTATTGCATTTTTACTTTTTCATCCTAAAGTGCATCCATACATCTATATTGCATAAAAGGAAAAATCAAAAGAAACATACATTTGCACTTTTACATGTGTATCATTTAAAACATATTTATATCAGTAATGACTCAACACATACATAAAATGATGGCATCATTTACAAATCTAACTCATCAAAAGACCAAGATATCATCACATGTGCAAAGTACATCTATCACATCTATGAAAGCAAAGGGAACACATGAAACATGTCAGAATCAAGAAGCTCCATCAGATATATATATCATCACAACATGGTATAGATCAAAATATAGAACAGTATGCATAAAGAGTATCAGAGTATCAGTGAGGCTGAATAAATCAGATATACATGTATGAATGTCATATACAAAAAAGGGATCTCAGCAGGATCTAGATATACAAATGTAACGTCAAGATATACATATAAATGGTACAAATATAAACTCTACCCCACCCCCTCTCCCTGATCAGGAGGAGAAGGAGGAGGTGGTACAAAAGGAGCTGCTAGAGGTGGCATGGCCCCCTCTGACTGCTGAACCAATCAAGAAAAGGAAGGTGCTCTCTGACCCTCTGGCATTGCTGCATGATATAGGGCATAATAATAAGTGGCCCTCTGCCCCTGATGAACCACTGTCTAAGCATGTACATCTCTCTCGGCTCTGAGCATCTCACCCTGCCTATCCCTCTCTACTCTCAGTCTCTCCAGCTATATATCCCTGTATGCCAGTAAGGCATCTGCAGTAGTAACTCGGGCCTCTAATGCTGTAATCCTAGCTTGGGGCTGCTCTCTCTCCTTCTCACATCTAGACAAAGGATCTCTGTCTCTACCTATATCCTACTTCTGGGACCTATCATGTCCTCTGTCTGGTGGTCTATCTTGTGACCCTTGCCACCTTTGTCGTTGCTGCTCTCATGTAAGTAATGGACCAGTATCTCTCCGAGGAGCCACAAATCTGAATCTCTGGCGCCTACCCTACCCACTACCATTGGCTCCACCTGTATTGACAGCCTCACCACCACCACCCCTATCATCTCCATCATGACCATCATCACGAGGAGGATGCCTACCATCTCTACCATCCTTGCCACCATCACGACCTCCATGTCTGCTAGGAGCCCCATCTCTCTGTGCTCCTCCCCTACCCCTAGCTGGTCGATCATCAAGATCATAATCTAAGGGCTCCTCTATGTGAGAAATGATCTCCTCAAGAATAGTAAACCAAGGAAAGGGGTACTGAAGCATCTCAACAGCATATCCATCAAACACACCTGCATCAGCTACATCAGGGTAGAGATTCTAGTCTACTCTGACCATATCCCAGATCTCCTGGTGTGCTGTCTCATACTGTAATTGCACACCCTATAATGGTGTCTCATCTATGGTCCAGGCATATACAGTAATATCCTCTGTCCTACCCTACCGACGATCATACTGTCTCAGCACTCTGGTGATCATGAACTGCTCCATAACATATCTGGTCCTGCCTATAAGATATCAGCTCTGACATAAGTAAGGTACCTACCATACATCCAAGGTCCACACCTCACAATATAAATATGGCTGCCAAACGACCTCAGTCATATCATCGAACAAATGATGCCAATACTCAACCTTGCCCAGATGGGGCTGTTGAAGAAGACCTGCATACATATAAACATAGGGCTGCTCTGGTGCCCTCTATTTGTCTACAATCAACCATGTCACAGGGATGTGCTCCCAGGCCCAGATCTAGAGAATAAGGATCCCAACAGTCATACTCAATGTATAGTGGTATATTATTTCGTGAAGCTCTGTATACATGTGGGCTAAGATACAACTACCCAATGCAAATCTCCGTCGGTGCGTGACCATCTGCTCTATCATATCTACCCAGCCAACCATAAATCCATGTTGACCCCTATCTGGCATGAGGATGCCACCTACCAAACATGCTAAATACATAGATAAACGATCGTAATGATCGACAATGTAGTCCCAAAATAGATATCTCCGGTCAATGGTGTCATCCTGGAAATATCTATGCACAGCACCAATTTCCATGACCGTCATTGACTCAAATCGCACCTCATGCCCAATCATCGACATCCAAAGTATCCACTAGACCTCCTCTGGAGTCATTGTAATCTCACCAGTCAGCAAATGAAAGGTGTTGCGCTCTGAGTGCCATCTCTTGGCAAGAGCAGTGAACAACCCATAGTTTACCCCAATCTCGGGTAAACCCATCAACAAACGCAATCCGCACCAGATCACGGTAGTTTTCTCATCATCCGAAAGCCATCCAGACAATGCAAGCACACGACCAGGGTAAGTACCGTGGAATGTGACTACCTCAAACTGGGTCTGTTTTGGAAAAAAATGACAAAACATCAGTATCCTATCTACAACAAAGGGGCAAACTCCTAATCAGCTAAGTGATTCTAAGTTCGTGGCACACAAACTGGTTCGAAAGATTCAAATTCTAAGTCTCCTAACCAGATACGATTCTAAAACAAAAGGGTGCAATCCATTTTACTAGATGCAATCCTGGAAATACAAGATGCGATGGAGTTTATAGGATGTGATCCCCAAAATACAGGATGCGATCCTAAATATCGGGTACGAGCCTAAGCAGACAAGGTATGACACACTGATGAATTTTAACTAAAAAAAGCCAAAAAACAATGAAAACAAATGTGATCTAGGGTATCCTGGATGTGACGTAGGAATCCAAAAAAAATAGATGCAATCTGGGAAATACCGGATGCAACACGGGATTTACACGTTGCGATCCAGAATCCTGGATGCGATTCAAAATTCAAGGGGCTGTAAAAACTACAAAAATGCATAAAATTGAAAATTGCAAAATTCACAGGGTAGTTTGTCGAGCACTTACTGATGGTGGGTAGTCGGCTGGGCGCTGATGTCGACGACTCATCTCGAAGCGATGCTTCCTCACAGGGACTACCATTTTCTCTGCAAAGCTCTCTGAATTACTATGGAGGAAAGTGAAAATGAATAGTGAAATGGTAATTTTTGAGGCTTCTATTGGTCTTTTGAGCCATTTAGGAGTTCCAAAACTCCTCCCAGACGTTAGCAATTACATTTCTATTCTCTTTTTGATCAATCGGGAACCAAATCGAAGGTACATAAGATGTTTTCAGCAGCACAGTGCCATTTTTACGACAATTTCAAAAACTGCAGATTTTCTTCATTTCTTCCCAGAATCTGTCCAACTGCATATTTTATCATAAATCTTGGTCTAACATCATTTTATCAGTCTTATCACTCACATTTTCATGTAATTAACTTGGTACTCATGTGTTTAATTTTTAAACACACCTTCTTTTCTCTTTCTTCTACTCCATTCATTCTTTCCCTAACCACTTCCTGCAAGTGATACATTCTTTCAATCAAGGGATTTTATTCCTTTTCCTTCAATTTTGTTCCTAAGGGGGCATGATCACACTATCATCAATTAAATTTTTGTTCAAAACAACATTAAAACGACTTCGTTATCAAACAAACTAGGGGCATAACAGTTTCCTTGACTAAAGTTGGAACTGTTGGATGGAAATATTTGGTTCTCATAAGCTGGATATCTTGTGTTTCCTCATTTTAAAAGATTCTTATTAAGCTCCTGACAACTTCATACTGGCTTTTTGGACGACAATCGAGTTCAGAATCAGTATTATCAATATTTGAATGACAATCAAGTTCATAATTGGTATCTTTAAAATCTTTTATTGATCTTTGGATGAAAACCAAGTTTAAAATCAATTCTATCAGTTTAGTTCAATCAAGTGTGAGACTGATCTCATCAACATTTCATTCGACAACCAAGAACGAGATTCTCAATCTTTCTAAAGTCAAAATCAAAAACTTTCTTTGAATTAATGTGCTGCTCACACATCAATTCAAAGAGGGGCAAATGTAACCACCTGAATTTGGTCTGTTCCAACTATGGACCATATTTTCCCTAAGTGTGATCATACCCTTGATTATGTCCAAATGACCCTATTACTGCTTGGCATGAATCTTTAATCAATTTAATGTCCTAGGTGATTTTTATCACTGAATTATATTAACTATTATAGCCATATGATTTAAATAAATTTAAAACCATTTAAATCAAATCAAATTTGAATATGGCTATAGTATTTAATTATAAAGGAGTTAAATAAACCCCTAAATCAATTACCCACTTGCAATGAACCCATTCCCCTAGCCTATTTAATTTAATCAAAATGGCTATAGTCCCATTAATTATTAAAAAGCAATAAAATGCTTGAATAATTAAATTCCTACTTTTGAATGAATTAAATAAGTTTAATTCATTTTATTAATATTTCCTTAAACCCCAACCTAACCTATCTCAACCACTTCTACACTGGGTTCTAACCCATCTCAACCCATTCCACCCTTGCTAATCTAATCCTAATTCTAATTCTAACCCTAACCCACTTCCTAATGTTGTCACATTCCATTAAGGAATGATTAACAAATCCACCCACTTGAGAAAGTTAAGGAATCTCAAGCTTCCTTCCTCAAGTCCACCTTCTCAAGCTACACTCCCCATGCTTCTTTAAGGCTTTCATTAATGCCTCATTAATGAAGATGCCTTAAGCCCATGTATCCTCCATACCTCATTAATGCTCAAGGCATTACTGGCTCTTACACCACCATTAATGAGTCCCTCAACTCATTAATGAGCCTTCTCTCTCTCTCTCTCTCTCTCTCTCTCTATAAATAGTATTCATTTTGGAGCACAAATAAGCCTTCATCTCATATTGTAAATGCATTGTTATGCTATTGGAATAGATTTAAACTCATATTTCATTTCATAGTTTATGCTTATGCATTATTATTATCTCCCTTCTTAGAGCTAGAATGCATGTTTTCTCATCATTTAGCTTATTTTAAATCAAATATTTCATGCTAGGTTGTTTATGTCACTGGTATTTAGCATAAATCTGAGGGATTTTATGTTATTTGATACACTCATCCTAGTTAGAAAGCAATAAGTCGAAGTTATGGTTTATATGCTCATTAACCCTTGTTTTTCACTAACAGAATGACTTATTAAAGTGTTGTGGCGCAGATAACAGGTACACAAATATACACATACAAGCATAAGAAAGAAGAATTCTAACTCCTTCTAGTCTAGCAAAGGGTGCAAAGATTTCACCATAATCAATACCTTCTTCTTGTGCATACCCCTTGCATATTGATATTTCTTTATTTCTTGTGACTTCTCCATTCTCATTCAGCTTGTTTCGGAATATCCATTTGGTACCGATGCCATTCTTGTCATCATGTCTCAGTACTAGTGTCCAAGTACTGTTCTTCTCAATCTATTCTATTTCTTCATTCATAGCATTGACCCATTCCTCATTTTTAAGTGCAATATTAATAGATTTAGGCTCAAAATCACAAAGTAAACATCTAGTATTTAGTGACTTAATTCTTGCTCTCATTCCAGTCTTCTTATCTCATATGATCTGATTTTGCGGATAATGTCTTCTAACATACTTGACAAGTTTTGGTTCATCTCTTTGTCCATCATTCTGATTATCATCTTGACCTTCGTTCTGATCTCCATCACTCGGTACATTATCTTGAGTATTATCTTGATTTTCAGTAATTGTAGCCTGATGCTCGGGTGCAATGTTTTGTTGCTCAAAAGTGATACACTATTGCTTGGGTAGAGTGTCAGGTTCTTTAGTGCAAACAAACTTGTTGTACTCCTCTGGTTCTTTTCTACTTTCCTTTACACTCTTTTCTACAAATTCATCTATTCTTACATTTTCACTTTCAATGATCTTGTTAGATGACTTGTTAAGACATTTATAAGCCTTAATTTTGATGGAATACCCTAGAAAGATACCTTCATTACTTTTGGAGTCAAAATTTCCATTTCTATCATCTTTCAAAATATAACATTGACTACCAAAGATTCTGAAGTAACTTACATTGGGTGTGTAGCCATACCAAAGCTCATAGGGTGTCTTCTTTGTGTCCTTCTTCAATTGTACTCTGTTTAATGTGTAGACAACAGTATTGAAAGCTCACCTGCAGAAGGTTTGAGTGATGCTTTTCACTATCATCAATGTTCTTGCACAATCAAAAATTGATCTATTTCTCCTTTCAGCAATTCCATTTTGCTGTGGTGTTCTCAGTACAGAAACCTATCTTTTAATTCCATGCTCATTGTAGAAATTAGTGAATTCATCTGAAATAAATTCCCCTCCTCTATCTAACCTTAAGAATTTCAATTTCTTATCACTTTGGTTTTCTACCATAGCCTTATACCATTTAAACATCTTGAATGCTTTTGATTTATCTTTTAAGAACATAACTGTCATCATTCTAGAATAATCATCAACAAAGAGAATGAAATACCTATCTCCACAGTAACTCTTTTTCCTCATGGGTCCACATAGATCAATATGGACTAATTCTATAATTGCATTAGATGTATGGGATTTACTCTTGAAACTAGAATTTTTCATCTTACCTTTTTGACAATTCTTGCACATGATATGCTCAGGCTTTGACATGCTCGGTAAGCCTTTGACTTTTCTTTTATTGCTTATCTTTATAATATTTTCAAAATTCACATGGCACAATCTCCTATGCCACAACCATATGTCTTCATTTCTAGCCATCAAAAAAGTGGTGTTAATGTCATCAAGATAGAAAAGGTTACCTTTTGTCTGCTCACCAATTCCGATCAACGTTCCTGATTCATTAAAGATCTTTGCCTTCTTATTCTCAAATGCTACTCGGTGACCTGTATTGTTTAGCTGTGAAACACTTAACAAATTATAATTCATTCCTTTTACCCAGTAAGCATTTTCACATTTGATCAGGTTATTCAACATTATGGTTCCTTTACCTTCAACTGGACAAGGTGTCTCATTACCCATTCTTACTAATCCACCATTGTAGTATTCAAAAGTTTCAAAATTTTGCTCATCATCGGTCATGTGGTGAGTGTAGCCACTATCTATAATCCATACATCATTCTTACTAACTTTAGATATGAGTGTAGTTTCTACATACCTTTCTTCTTCTTCATCTGAATCATCTTTCATGGCTACAAATACCATCTCAATGTCTTCTTCAGATTCAGTGTTAGTATCATCAACTCTGTTCTTGGCCAGGTAACATGATTTCTTTCCTTTGTCCTTGTAGTCTTGAGTATCTCTTCTTTTAGATTTTCAGTTGCTGTGGTAATCTCTGTTATCACCTCGGTCAAATTTTTTTTCATATGTTGTGTCATTACTTTTGTCATCTTTTCTTCTTTTAGGACATCTTGCAGCAAAGTGTCCAACCTCTTTACAATTAAAACATACAAGTGGTAATTTACCTTTTTATCTACCTTTGCCTATCTGTAATGTTCTTTCCATTAGTGCTTCAATCTCATCAAGTCCTTGATCCTCATTATCACTTTCACTATCATTTCTAATAGTGTGTTTATGACTTGACTTACTTATTTTCAAAGAAGATTTGGATGCAGACTCTATATATGGTAAGACACTATTATCAAAGTTATTCATCTCAAATGAAATCAATCTACCAATCAGAATATCTAGAGTAACTGTATTGTTTGCAACTGCTCTCATTTCTTTAATAGAAGATACTCTAATAGCAAATACATGCAGTAAGATTCTTAGAATTTTACTTACCACTGTCTCTTCTTCAATTACACCTCTAACTCCTCGTATAGCATTGACTACCTCTTTGATTCTGTAGCTATACTAAGTGATATTTTCTCCTTCTTTCATCCTTAGGTCATCAAACCTCCCTCTTAGGATTTATGCCTTTTCTCTTAGTACATTAGCATCTCCTCCATGTATCGGCTTTAATTTATCCCACATTTTCTTTGCAGAGGTGCAGGTTTTGACATCTTCAAACTCAACATCGGAGAGTGAGGAAGAAAGCTCTATCATCATGCAATTACGCTCATGCTTTTCTCTCAATTTCTCAAGAGTGTGAGGTCCTGTAGGAAACACATATTCACTATCAAGGTGTTGAGTAACATCATTACCAATGCCTTATAGGTGGAGTCTTATTCTGCTTTGCCATGATGCAAAGTTTTCTTTATTAAACTTGGGCACATCTTACTTGTTCATCTTGTGATCTTTTTCTTGAGATGTTAAAATCCCTTTCTAAGCAAGCTCTGATACCAATTTTTAGAATAACTGAGAGGGGGGTTGAATCATTGGCCTAAAAAATATTCCAATAAATCAACCCAAAAACTTAGTACCACAATATTAAGCCACTAGTTATCTTCAGTCCTACAAGATGTATGCCTTCAAATAATTATATCAAATAACTACTGCTCGGAGTTCACTGTTAATCATTATTCTTTATGTTTACCAAATAGAAGTCTTTCATTTACTGAAAAATAATAAATTTCTTAGTGTATACCGATCAATCCAGATTAGTTATGTGTAATGCAAAACACCAAAGTAATGACTCATAAACACATTGACACATGGATTTTTAATGTGGAAACCCTGTTAAGGGAAAAACCACTTGGGACCGGTAACCCAAAATTTTCACTCTTATGAAGTGAGATCGGTGAAGAGCCAACCCTGTTAAATTTTACAAACACACTGTTAGGTGTGACCTTGTTAGAGGATTTAAATAGAATAGTTTGTCACTTGATATCGAGCATCTCTATGCTACCTTCTATGACCAAACCCAATGTAGTTTGTCAAATGGTATCTGGCATCGCATGCTATCTTCATGATCAAACTTTTTGATACTCCTTGGGATGTATCTCAATATAGAAAGGATTGTTAAGTCCTGCTGGTTAAGAGACTTTCTGAATCAATGGTTAAATTGAAACATTAAATGATCCATTCACACATACAACTTAGACTTGTAGATTTTCAAATCTATTGTAAGCTCATTAAACCATTCTGATCAATATATCTTTTCAATACCTTTTCTCCTCTACTTTCTGCTTGGTGATGTTGTGCTTCTTTGTTTCTTAGTGTCTACATAAATTTTTAGCTCTTTCCTTATCTTGGTTGATCAAGACTGTATGAAGTTGTTCTTCATCAGTTTCTCTTCAACATCCTTCTTTTTCATTCACTCCCCTTAATTCATAATGAATTAAGTTATCTCTTTATAGACATGATATCACCGTTTCTCACTTCTTGATTTTCATGTTCTTGGCATGATCCGCAATCTTAGCCAATCTTGATTTAAAGAATAACTCCTATTTTATCTCATAGAAATATTATTTCCAACTGGATAAAACAACTTTAAATTTTTTAGTTATCTCTGTCTTTAACTTGTCAATTAAAATAATGTCAACAACCAGTTAAGTCTATCTTTATCTTTGCTAGCTAATTATTTTGTCATTTCTAAACTCCAGTTAACTTTAGTTTTTTAACACTTTGATAGATTTGGTCAACACTTCAGTTCTCCTCGGGCTTCTCCATCAACGTTGTCTGTCTGTCAGGGTTGTTTATCCTTCGGGCTTGTTTGTTCATTGGTTAACATTGTAATTTTGGCTGTCGGTAATGCTTGTGATTTTGCTCGTCGGTAATGCTATTCAATTTCTTTGCTTAGGCATCACTGTAACTTTTCTCTCAATTTTCTCTCTCTGTTAGGTTTCACTAGCCGTCGGTGTTTGAAGTCACTTAGTGAATGATGGTCTTTTATGCAGTACTAAAAGCATAATCTTTATCTCTCTGATTCTATGAAGTCTTTGACAGTTTGAATATAACCGAACATATTATATCAATTTGAAATCAGTGAAAATACAATCCATTAACTGATTTAATGTCTTGTATTATCTTTCTTCATTTTGGTGATCAACTTAACATCTTCAAACATTCAATTAGTTACATGTCATTAGACAGTTAGTTTTAAAACTGATATCAGTTGGTTCAAGGGAAGTTTGGAAGGTGGTTGTTAGTTCTAAGGGACTGAAAGAGGTCTATTATTGATGTAATATCTTGAGAAAAGAGTGTGGTCATGGGGATCAACATATTGTATGTTTTTTAATCAATGAAATTAATGTATTCTCTAAAATTCACAATTTCCTCTCTGTAACAGTCAGTTTGAAATGATATACAGTGGGTTGGAGTGATTTATCTTGACATATTTTGGATTTGGGATGTTATTATTCTATTTATAGAGCATGTTTGTCTTTGAATGACCGCATTTGATTGAGTTTGGTAAAATTTATCCTTGTTTATCTAAAAATAACCAGAACCTTTAACTAGGTTAACCCGAGAGTATTCAAAATGTGATATATTGCATATTCCACATTGAATAAGCCTCTCATTTTGGAAATTTATGAGGAGGGGGATGTATTTTAATTGTCCCAAGAGTTGCAGGGAAGCATGCATTGGATGACATGTGATTTGAAGCCATAAAAGTGACTATACAGTCACAGGAAGAAGGGATCTGTCTATCACAGTTAGAATGTGAAGGATTTGTCCACAAGAGTGATGAAGGATATGGTCTTGGAGACTTGAAGGAATTTTGGAGGGAGAGTGTAAAAAATGTTAAAGGTCTTTAAAGAGGTAGGGTGCCCAAGTTTAGGGCTAAATAGTGAGGGTACAAAGATTAGTCAAGACTGTCACATTTAGGATAGTAAGTTGTGAAACTTGTTTGTTTTCATTTGGAGGTGTGATACCTAAGGGCCTAGGCTGGAAAAATCCTTAGGTGATGTTAAAGTGTCTCTCATGGTAGGGTAAGAGAGGCATCATATTGTGAATGTATATCGTCAATGATGAATAGATAAGTGGAGAACTAGCAATTGGGTTATGGGCTATGGGAACGCTTGTCAACCTGTGATCAGAGTTAAATAGATGTTAGTTTGTAGTGGGATGGTGGATCTAGGTGAAGGAGGAGACTATTAATAGCTCCTAGATTGAGAAGGGTGCTTGAGTAGGGTGTAAAATTGATCCTTTTGGTGAGATATTTAAGGTGTTGTTACAAAACAAACAAGGAACGTTGAAGTTCCCTAATGAGTTTGGTTGGGTCCACAACTCCTCTGCATCAATTTTGTTTTTCTTGGCTGCCCCTATGGAGGTAGAATCCTCTTCTATTGAGGTGTAGAGGAGTATGGTAGTTGAGGAGGTTAATGTTTTCTAGTTTGTTCTCTTAGTGAAGGTTTTACTTTCCATACAAAAATCTGTTATGTTTTTGGGAGCCATTTTAAAATACAAAGTGGTTGTGGGAGCCATGTCAAAACCCATGGAGCTTTGAGGAGACTTTCAAAAACCTATAGTCTTAGTTATTTGTTTTATGATCAATCTCTTGAGGTGGTATGAAATGATGGTTTTGGGAGCCATGATAAAATTGAATTTTAAGGTTTGGGGAGCCTACAAAACCCCATGGATCTCATTGTTTGGGAGACATGTTCCAATGGTTTAGGGAGCCTTGCAAAACCCCTTAATTTCAGCTGGATTTTTGATGATCAATATTTTAAAGAAGTTTTTGACGATGGTTTTGGGAGTCATGTTAAAACCCAATGATAAGGTTTGGGGAGCCCTTCAAAACCCCAAGGATCTCCTTCTTTGAGAGACTAGCTCTTTGATGTAAAGATTTGGCCTTTTTGTTGTGTTATTTTAGGTAGTTGGAGCTTTGCATGACTTTTTTTATTAAGCTGCTATCTTCTTTCTGGTTTTGGGTTGTTTGTTTGTAAAGAATTATATTTTGTAGCTGTTCGTTTCAATGGGGTTCTAGATTCTTCTCAAAATATGATTGTAAAGAGCTTTGAGGCCCCTTTAAAACCTATTTTTCACCTAATAAAAACATGTGATTCCTTTGGTTCTTGCTGAAATCTGGCTACTAGAAAAATAATGTACATAATATCCGGTCTAGTAGAAGTTAAATATAGTAGAAGTCCAATCATTATTTTGTACTTACTTGCATAGTTCTTGGGTGAATCATAATCTTTTGTTAACTTGAATTACAAACCCATTTAGAATTCTCCAACCCAAACTTCTTCAATAATTCTTTGATATACCTGGTCTAAGAAATGAAACTTCCTTTTATATTCTTATTTACATGTAATCCAAGAAATAAATTTAACTCATTAAATTATTGGTGTATCTCCTCGGAAAATCTTCTGCACATATCATCATTGCCTCTAGAGATTATTTCATTAGCATACACTATAACAATGAACATATGATTTGAAGAAACTTTGTAGTATAAGTTGCTATCAACAAATCCATTATAAAATTTCTATCCAATCAAATACTTGTCTAATCTTCCATACTAGGCCCTAGGTTCCTGCTTGAATCTATATATTTATTTGTTCAACCTGCAAACTACATCTGGATCACTTTCTGACTTGAATCATTTGGTTTTTCAATATAGACCTCTTCCTTCAGTTATCCATTCAATATTGCTAATTTTACATCCATCTAATAAGCTTTGAAATCTTTAAAAGATTCAAAATCTAAAAATATTCTAATCACTTCCATCCGGGCAATACTGGCATATGTTTCTTCAAAATCAACATCTTCAATTTGAGTGTAACCCTTGCTAAGAAGTCTTGCCTTGTTTCTTATCACTTTTCCATTTTCATCTAGCTTGTTTCTAAACACCCATTTTGTTCTAATCACATTTGTGTCTACCGGTCTAGATACAAGTTCCCAAGTTCGATTCTTCTCAATCTGATCAAGCTCTTCTTCTATTGTCTTTACCTAACTTTGATGATTACATGCTTCTACTACAGTCTTATGTTTAGTTTCTGATAGTAAACAAAATAAAACTTGTTTCTAATCTTCATTCCTTCTTGTGATAATTCCTTTATTCTTATCTCAAATGATCTGACTTTCTGAATGATTTATTTGTACATACTTTGAAGTCTTACTTGTTGATGCTAGAGCCTGATTTGTTTCTTATTCTTCTTTTCCTTTGTCCTCTGAGTCAGATTCATATTCAATATGCTTGTTAGGATTTCTTTGGATATATTCATCAAATTTCACATCCGTGATTTCAAATATCTTGTTTAGTATTTTGTTATAACATCGACACACTTTTCTCTTTCTAGAATAACCTAGAAATATGCCTTCATCAACTATGCTACCAAACTTTCCAAGATTGTCTTCATCTCTCTGAATGTAGCATTTACTTCCAAATATTTTGAAATAATTTACTATCGAAGCTCTTCCATGTCATAGGTCATATGATGTCTTTCTATATTTCCTTCTAAACAATACCCAGTTAAGAGTATATACTACAATGTGTATAGCTTCTCTCGAATAGAGCTTTGGTAAACCCACTTCTTTGATCATTGTTCTGGATTCTTCTTGAACTATCTGGTTCATTCTTTCTACCACACGATACTGCTATGGTTTTCTCAGGGCAAATGAGTGTCTTTTGATTCCATGTTTCTCACATAAATTTTTTAATTCATCATAAGTAAACTCTCCTCCTCTATCGAACCTCAAACAATTGATTTTTCTATCTACTGCATTCTCAACTCTTGCTATAAATATCTTGGTGTTTTCTAATGCTTCTTATTTTTCTCTTAATAATGTAAACCAAGTTAATATGAAATAATAATAAATTAAAAGCATAAAATATATCTCAGCTTGTAAGATTCTTGTTCTAGTTGGAGCACACAAGCCAATGTGTACAAGATCAAACCAACTGATAGATGAATGTTCTTGTCCTTTGAATTCTCTTTTCTATTTTCCTTCTTGACATCCTTGGCAGATAATACTATCTAGTTTGGTTAGCCTTGGTAAACCTCTAACTGCACTATTTGAACTTATCCTTTCCAAATTATTGAAGTTAATGTGAAACATCCTCTACTGCTAGAGTCAACTATCATCCTATTATGATATTAAGAATCTCTTAACACTTTCCAGTTGATATATGTTTCATCTAGTCCTTATTCCAAAAAATATAATAGTTCCAAACTTCTTCTAGATCTTATATCCATCCTAATGAAATACAATATCATAACCATTCTCGCACATCTATCCAACACTCAACAAATTGTGGTGCAAAACCTTCACATAGTAAATATTGTTAGGTTTATGTTTTCCATCAAAAGTAATAGAGCCAATTCCAACAATCTGTACCATTTTATCATCACCGAATATAACAAGATCACCTTCATAATTCTCAAGTTTTACAAACTTACTTTTATCACCAGTTATATGCTTTGAACATCCACTATCAATGAACCACTCATCTTTATTTCTTCTAACATACAATGCATTCTTAGTGAAATTATTAAATCCTGAACAAATTTTATAATATCAAATCTAGCTTCTTTTTTTTCAACCAAAAACATACAATCTTCTTGATCTGATTCATCATTTGATATAATTTCATTTTCGTTAACTTAGTAGGTTTTATTATTGAATCTTTTGAAATTCTTTTTTTCTCCTTTTTTCAGACACCTATTTTCTATATGACCAATCTTTCCACATCTAAAACACATAAGAGAGGTCATATACCTTTATATTTGTCAATACCTTTCTTCAGATTCCTTGTGAAATTTATTTCCATCTTATCAGAACTTTCACTATCCAGATCATCCTCTATTTTTGTGGCTTTAAAGGTGGTTTCTAATTTCTCATTCTCTTTTCCAAATTTACTCATCTCAAAAGTGGAAAAAGTTCCAATTAAATATTCATTCTTTGGTAAACTTATTTGGATCATAGACTTCCCTAATTACAGAGATCTTGTCATTGTAACTATCTGGTAGGGTCATCAAAATCTTCTCCATAATATCTTCATCTGTCAGAGTACCTCCTTGATTTTTGAATTCATTCACATCACAATCAACTCTCTAAACATAGCTTACAATGTCTTAACATTATTCCATTCTCATATTTTCATATCTACACTTAGCAGTCAACTTCTTTGAATATTTAACTCTATCACTTCCTTAATATATCTCTTTCAACTTTTCCCAAACTTCATAAATAGTATTCAATGAAATAAATTTTGTCAACTAAATTTTTGATAAGGCAATAAGGATATAATATATTTCTCTTTAATTATCTTCATGAGCCAAAATCTCATCTAGAGTAGTAGGACCATTCTCCGTTGAAACATATTTTTGTCTCAAAAGCTTTCCAAGTACTATAGCTTAGGGAATTTAGGTAACATTGCATGTGTAATTTACACAAACTATAGTCAGATCCATAAAACATAGGAATAGATAATTTGCGCACCATCAGATCTACCTAAAGAATTTAAGCTCTCCTTCGAGGAACCAACACTCTGATACTAATTGTTGAACAACCCTAGATAATGAAATATTTCAAAAAAATTGCAACACTAAAGAGTACAGTAATCTGATATCACTAGTTGCATACATTCACACATACAATGATGTCTGAATATCTTCTCTTCAATTTCACATCACTCACATGTCTGTATCATAATTGAACATAAATATCCTCTACATATACCATTCCATGCTTCCATATTCATCCATTTGGCCAAGAAAAATATTAATTATCATTTTACAAGTCGACCACATACAATTTGAAATAGGTCACACCAAGACATTCCTACGATGGAAGGAATAAAATGTGGACCAAACCAAAATATCCTCACTCAATGCAACACACTATCTATAACGCCCCACCAGGGAACCCAATATAAGTTAACCTAAACATGATAGTAAGTTGATGATTTTTTTAATAAAAATGCTTAAACAATACAAATGCAGAAGTAATAACAACATAAGGCACACATACACTAAAGTATATACATATAGTTAACAATCCCAAGGGTTCCATGATGCAGAGTTACTTTTAAGTTAACTAATATACTAAGAACAACCATAAAGTAAACTAACATAAAAAATTTCAACTGAATCATAAGATACAAATCTATATAATAAGGGAAAAGATACAATTGATACAACATGGTGCACATAATAAACCATATTCCACTACACAAGTCACATGGATTACAATAATGAATCATAATACATAACATCCCTTGAATGGATGCCACAACCAATACTGATAGGATAAAAAAATATAGATCTCATAAGAATAATGAGCATGTCTCCAACAATGCACAAGAAGATAATAACCATAACAAGGATCAACTACGAACATGAACACGAACACCAAATCTCAATGGTAGATATAATCACTACCACCTGACCATGTGGAACCCTGAGGTCCACTCCACCATGCTTAGGAGATAAACAATAGGCCCCACACAAATATATAAACAAAGGGAAAAAAGGATAACACAAAGGTACAAGGATACAAAGGTATACAAGGTCATCAATGGATATGATCAAGGCGCACTACTACCACAACACCACACAGTACTAGAGGCACTAGACACTCGTAGGAAACTAGGATACATATAGGGAAGTAACATGATATACGTCGACCCCTTGGAGCAATCTCACTAGATTCTGACTCCCAAGTGTGATCATATGTAGAATTAGAATTCATTTCATAAAGACAAGGAAACCAATCATGCCAGATCCTTACTCCCCTTGGGAAGACAAGCATAATCTCCCACTCCCATCCTTAGCCTATACTAGTACTCAAGGTATGGACGAGACACACTATTGTCTTGCTAATAATTAACCTAGTAATTTTATTAAGTTATCACTCATTAAGTTACTTACAATGAGTTGCCTTAGTCAGCCACTTGTGGGCCCCAATCTCCATTGTAAGCCACTTCCATCCTACGCATATAGATGAGCTACCCTAGGATTATAGATTGAACAATCATCATAATGATAGAATATATCTAAAATTTGGTTCCTTATCATAACAAGAACACACTGGTTCCCAAATAACCAAGATCACCACAAAATACTTCAAAGGTATGGACATGCAAGCATAGATACTCAACTTTGAAATCATGATCGAGTAAACTGATGATGACAATGAAACCTCATATGACAAAAAAATAAACAAGGAACTGAAAGTAAACTCCCGCCTCTGGTATAGCATCCCTTACTTAAGGTCTACACTACCCATAAACTAAAAATAGATTCCACATGCATTGACCTCATTTTAAAATAAAGTCCACTTAAAAATATAGTGAAAGTACATTATAAATTTAGCAAACCCCAATTGCATGTCCAAACAAAAGTCACAAAATAAAAATAAGTTATATTAATATTACTATTATTTCAATATCAATATTAATAATTAATAAATAATAAATTAATATTATCATCTATTAATTTAAATATTAATATTAACAAATAATAAATTAATTTAAATTTAAATATTAATAATTAAAAAATAATAATTAAATTAATATATAAAATATTGATACATTTGTAAATTTAAATAATATAATATAAATTAAATTAAATTGTAACTAATAAAAAACTTTAAATAAAAAAGATTAAAAAAAACACCTTACGTGGGGTGGGGGGTGGGGGGGGGGGGGCAACCCTCCCCATGGTACCCCGCGGCTGCGAGCCACTGCAGTCATCACAATGGTACCATAGTGATATGTGGTATACCTTGCGGTCACCACAGTGGTACCCTACAATGTCTTGCGGTGGCACTCAAAGAGACCTGCGGGTCCCATGGAGGTGGGGGATGGTGTCCCCAATTCCCAACATAATATTACTATTTTTTTAAACATACACACACACATAGTCTAAAAGATCTGCATAAAACATATATATTTTTATATAAATTCTTTTAAATAAATAAATTATAAAATAAATAAAAATTCTCTTTTTACTTAAATAAATAAAACTTATTATATATATGCATATATTTTATCCTTTTCAAAATAACCAAAAATCCCCTTTTTTAAATAAATACTTGTATACAAATATTTTTACATTCTAATATTCTAAAAGAAGAAGATTTAAACAGATTTAGGAAAACATAAAGGACATGCATTTTTTGCAATATTAAATATATATTTTATTTAAGCAAAAAGGGTTTATACATGAAGACATATTTTGCCATTAGTATGCTAAGGAAAACAGTTTTGAACCGTCAGTAACACCAACGCAGAAAAATAGGTTTAGTGCAACCCGACAGACAACTTCACAAGGGAACCCGACAACAAATTTTATAGTGTAACCCGACAGTGCAGGTTACAATGTAAACTGACGACACAGTTTACAAGTGCAACCCAAAAATGTTGAAGTGGAACCCAACAGTATAAACTGATAGAGTAACCCGACATAGGAACCCGCCAGAGAAGACAACAGAGGAACTCGATAGATAGTTCACAGAGGAACCCGACATGAAGACTACAGAGCAACCCAAGCACCAGTCTACCGAGAGACAATTATCCTAAAAAATGTGGATCTAACTTCCACGTCAGATAAACCACTTGTATTTTATATTTAGCTTTTTGATTTGCTTTAAATCCATTTCTTGAGTGACAAGCAATGTAATTGTAATTGTTTTAATCAGTCTAACTAATTGAAAACATACAAACTAGGAGATCAAGGTCAAGTTGTAAACCTTTGATCATAGAGTTATAATTGTTATGCGTGAAACTCATTTAGGTAAAACTCATTGTATAAATAGATGTGTAATCAATCAGAACAAAGTGCATGTGATGATGATTGTAGCCGTAGACACTTCTATGGATTAGAGACAGAGTTTTATGCAGAAGGACAACAAAAGATGAAATAGGTTATCAAGAACCAGATTCAAGGCTACCAAGAAGAACATAGATATTGATCAATCACTATAGGTGATACATTATATTGTGAACTTTAATGGATATGTAATCAACAATTCTAGATTGCATACACTCAGGTCAATAAATATTTTTGACTACATTCTAACAAGTGTAGAAAATAGAAAAAATCCTTTAAGAAGGTGGATTTAACAATCCTTTATAAATCTCTTAACTGAGTGCACACTAAATAGTGTTTCTAAAGCTCTCAAAAGAGTAGACCTTAACTAGTCTAAACATGTTACTCCTAACAGGGTAAGATCATCAGAAGTGATAAACTTGTAAGCCTTAACTGGCCCCTTCCATTATGTATATAGTGAAGTTTTGTGGGTTTCATCCCCACCACAGTTTTTACCTTCTAACATGGTTTTTATGCGTTACCAAATATTTTTTCATGTGTCATTACATTTTATGAATGTTTCTATGAATGTTACATGCAAATTAAGTTTATGATTTGATATAACATACACAAAGATAGAATAACACATATGGTTGGTAATACAATGTATTGATTGCTAAAAGGATTAAGATTAAGTGATAAAAGTTTTAAGGGTACTGATTCACCCCTTTCCTCTCAGTACACACCATTCTATTATTTCCAACAATTGGTATCAGAGCTAGATCTCTTATTTGGAAAAGTTTAAAAGACTTAAGAGAAAAGATCATACAATGGAAAGGTATAAGATAGACAAGAGTATTGATAATCAGAAGTTATAGATACAAATTTTCTATGAGAAATATAAAGAAGATAGAATCAAGATGAGACAGTTATTAGATGAAAGAAAGGTTATGGCATCTCGCTATAATGAAACAAACTATCATGAAGAAGAGATACTTGATTTATTTGAGTCATCAAGATCTACATCTAGCAATACATCAGACACATATGAAGGAAGCATTGCAAGCCTAAATGAAATCAATTGACATTTGGATGGACAAGTGAAATCACTACAAATTGGTCAAGAGATATAAATGGTAAGAATGATTGAGGTTATGAATAATGCTAGAAAAGATGAACAAGAAAGAACACTAGAAATTGATGATAGAAGGAAGATCACTGAAAAGCTACAAGAGAAGGAGTCATAAATACAAAGACTTACTGAACATCATCATGAGATCACAAATTAGATTATTCTTATGAGTTAGGAAGCAAACTGAATGAACATAGAACTCAATGGAAAATTAGAAGCTATTGGTGAGCTAAGAGAAGAAAATGAAAGATTGAAGCATGAAGTAAGAATTTAGCAAGAACACAATGATATGATCAAGAGAGATAAAGAAAGTACAAAAAGAATGGATGATTTTATGGATGGGCAAAGAAGAGTCAACAAAAATACCAGGTTAGGGTATACTGAGCATGGAGATCACCATACCAAGCTGATCCAAAAGATGTCTTCACAAATCCAAGACCAAGAAGACAGTCATGCGATCACTGTGGAAAACCAAGCCACACATCAAATGTTTGCAGAAGAAAAACTAAAGGTATACCTAAATCCAATTCTTCATTCATAGGAAATTTTTATAAATGTAACAAGAAAGGACATAAAGCATATGAATTTAAATCTGAGGTGAAACAACCAAACAAGGAAACCTACATGGAAAAATATAGTCCTACTTGCAAAATGCATGGGCACACATTTCTTGAATGCAGGAAGAAGAAAAGGCAAGCATGGAAGCGTAAAGAACAAGAAAATTCTTATCAACCAAAAAGAGTCGGTAACTCATATGTTTGGGACTACAATACATGGACAAATTGCACAACATGTGGTTGATATGGACACATAGCAACAAACTGCATGAGAAAATGTGATGTAACACTAGTCTTCCTTATCCCTAGCTTCTTCTAGGGGATCCTAGGTCACTCTACTGACCTAATAGGGTTCTTCAACTAACCCTATTCTCTTTAGGATTCTCCTCACAAGATCCTACTCCTTTTCAACTAGTGAACATCACAATGTAGAACACAAACACACCATAGCTCTTCCTAAGATTCCAATGGCCTTTCTTGGTCCATCTGCACAAACTAATCCAAATGGATTCCAAACTCTTCCATATGGAGAGGTATTCTTCAAGATAGTTTATTGGACCAATTAAAATGTCCACAAACTACTTTTGGATTGAAACCCTAAACGAGTTCCAAATTCCAAGCCAATTTCACCCAAAAGGGGGATACTAGCATTAGGCCTAATTAGGCTCCTTTTCTGCAATAACTTGTAAAAATAATTAATAATTCATAAAAATAATACCATATCTTGATACCCTTTATCAAGAAACTAAGGATTTTCTAGGTCTTGTCTCCCAGAGGTGTCCGTACAGTACCTCCTATAAACATGCCTAAAATTTAGGGTTTTAGGACCTTTTCACTGTCTGCTGAAGAAATTGATTTTATTGGCTAGAAAAACATCACACCCAAACTTATCCTCTAATTTAGGGTTCCTTAACTGACCCTAATACCTCTCCATAATCCCTGATTGAAGGAATGAATGCTTTCACTCCTTCCAAATTGCTCTGCAACTGTTGGTGATCCCTAGCCATACATCACTGGCTCACCTAGGGCATCAATTATAAATAGCTTCCATGCTTTCTTGGGCCCCTACTTCACTTTAAATAATATAAATGTAGTCACCTTACATATCCCAATGGACCGTGCAAGTTCCATGGTGGAAAATGGATCTATGACCCCATTTGCACAAGATTCCCTAATTAGGCCAGCGACTAGACAAAAACTAAAAGAATTTACAAAAGTAGATAAAACTATGCAAAATAGAAATATAACACCACAAAAAGTATAAGAACAATATACATTAACATAAACAAGGATTACAATAGATGATTCAATCCATTTCAATACCAGATGCTCACAAATTACACAAACTGCAACTGTTATTCAATTCTACAGTCTGTACACACTCTGACACAAACTTGCCAACCCTTGAAAATGATCAAGGATAGCCTTATGTAGTTGACCAAAACACTAAAACACCAGTTTTAGATAGTTAAGAAACCAATTCCATCGAATTTTCATTCTTGCAACAAATGTTGCCAATGTTGTCAATGACAACATTGACAACTTTTCCAACTTTTTGGATATGCTATCCAAACTTGGTCAAAAGTTGTCTAAACTTGCCCAAATAACTAAATAAGGTGTAATAACATGAAATAGGACCTTTAGTCCCTTTCTCGGCCAATTTGGCACTAAAATTCCAAAAACACCCTATTTGACCTAGATGGGCTCAAAGGTCACTAAGGACCTATTAAGACATCGTCATTTAACCCACTACACACTAGGACCTACATGTCCCCTTGTTATACTAGTGGTCTGGATAAAACCACTATAATCCAAAAACATCAAAGAATCCCTAGGTCATATTTCATATCTTAGCCCTACCTAGGTGCTCCTGCACCATACTCCCCCATAAGGAAAAGCTATGTCATTCCCATGGATAGTATATCCTTTGAAATGCCCACCTTCTTGAAGTCTGCCTCTACAATCCATGAGGCCTCTAATTCTGGTCTATCCTTCCACTAAATTAAGTGTTCCATGTAGACCTTATTCCTTGTAGTCTGCTTAAACCTGGAGTCCAGAACTTTGTCAGCTACCATATGTGGTTTGGGAGGAAATATAGTAGCCTCAACATCACCATTGAGTCCTTGGATGTCTTGACTGATCTCCTCTATCTTCCCTCTAAACTAGATTAAGTCTTGCATATTGAACACCAGAGATATGCTCAAATTTGATGGTAAGTCTATCTTATAGGCATTAGCCCCATACTTGGCCAAAATTTTGCAAGGTCCCACCCTTTTCATCTGAATATTGGTAGGGACACCTCTCTGTAACCTCAAATTTCTCAAGTGAACCATCACATAGTCACCCACTTCAAATTGAACATCTCTCCTCTTTTCATCAACTTTGGCCTTCAAATTTTGTTGACTGTCTTGGATTTTCTTCTTAACTTGTTCTTGTATCTCCTTAATAGTATGGGTGAATTCCTCAGCATGCCCACTTATGTACTCCATACCTCCAAGATACCTAAGCTCAAAGACACCCCTTGGGTGCATGCCATAAACAACCTCAAATGGGCTTCTTCCTGTCATTCTGTTCTTACTATCATTGTAAGCATATTCTGCTTGGGAAATGACCACATCCAAAGTCTTCCCATATTTTTTAATTAGGCCCCTCAATAGGTTACCCAACACTTTGTTCACCACCTCATTTTGGACATCAGTCTAAGGGTGGTAGGATGAACCAAAAGATAGATTGGTACCCAATCTAGTCCATAATGTCCTCCAAAAATGGATCATAAATTTTACATCCCTATCTGATACTATGCTCAAAGGAAGACTATGGATCCTCACAATATCCTTAAAAAACAAATAGTATATGTGGCTAGCATCATTAGTGGTCTTGCAGGGTATGAAATGGCCCATCTTGCTAAATCTATCAACTACTACATATATTATGTCATACCCTTTCTTTGTTTTGGGTAGAAATACTACAAAATCCATACTCACACACTCCCATGGCCTGTTAGGGACTGGTAAAGGCTGATACAACCCTGCATTACTCATTCCTCCTTTTGCCTTCATGGAAACAACACACTGCTCTACATATCTGGTGACAACTTTCACCAACTTTGGCCAATGGTAGAACCTTTGCACAAGCTCTAAGGTTTTTTTCATACCAAAGTGACCACTTAAAGATCCATTATGTTTCTCCTAGATGAGATTCATCCTCATAGGGCCTCTTGGCACACATAACTAATTACCCTTGAATAACAGTCCATTTTGCAAAGTAAACTTTGAGAACTTGCTATGGAAATGGTTTTGAAAATCAACACACACCTTGTATGCTTCCCCAAAGTCCTCATCTGCCTTGTAAAGATCTTTCAAACCAATTGGACTTCTTGGACTATAAGTAACCTCCTTCTTAGTGCATTTGCAACCTTATTAAGCTGCCCTTTCTTGTGTTTTATAGTGAAAGTGAACGCCTGCAAATACTCCATCCATTTCAAATGTCTATTGCTTAGTTTCTCCTAAGTATTAGTGTAAATAAGGGCCTAGTTGTCAGTGAACACCACAAATTCTTTGGGCAATAGATAGTGCCTCCATTTTCTCAAGGAATGAACTAAAGCATATATTTCCAAATCATAAGAAGAATATATCTTCTTAGCCTCATTCAATTTCTCACTAAAGAAGGCAATTGGCCTACCTTCTTGGCTCAATACACCCCCTACTGCCATCCTACTTGCATCACATTTAATAGTGAACAATTTCTCAAAGCTTGGCAATTGTAGGATAGGTTGAGTAGCCACTTGTTTCTTCAACATCTCAAAGGCTTTCTCTGCTTCTAAGGTCCACCTAAACTTAGTTTTGACCCCACCCTTAATAGTATCCAATAATGGCGCACATATCCCACTGAAATTCCTAATAAATTTCCTATAAAACTATGCAAGGCCATGGAAACTTCTTACCTTAGTGGTTGTGGTAGGTGGAGGCCAGTTTAAGATAGTAGCAACCTTGTCTTGGTCCATCTTCAAAGACCCTTTGGACACTACAAAGCCCAAATACACTAGTTCTTGTTTGAAAAACTCACATTTCTCAAGGTTGATAGCCAACTTCTCTTCATTTAATCTCTGCAACACTGCCTCTACATGTTTGATATGATCCTCTCTTGTCTTCCTAAATATTAGTATATCATCAAGATATACCACCACAAACTTCCTTGTAAAGTCCTTGAGCACCTCATTCATGAGCCTCATGAATGTGCTCGGAGAATTAGAGAAGCCAAATGGCATAACAAGCCATTCATATAACTCATCCATGGTCTTGAATGCCATTTTCCATTCATCACCTTCCTTCACCCTGATTTGGTGATACCCACTCTTCAAGTCCAACTTGGTAAAGTACATTTCCCCTCTAAGGAAATCCATGAGATCCTCTATCCTAGGTATAGGGAACCTATACCTTATTGTAATCCTATTTATGGCCCTTGAATCTATGTAAAGTCTCCATTTTCCTCCCTTCTTGGATGCCAACACAACCGAGACTACACAAGGGCTTATACTCTTCTTGATCAATCCTTGATCCAAGAGTTCTTGCACTTGTCTTGCTACCTCCAAATTCTGATCAGGAGTAAGCTTGTATGCTGCCTTATTGGGCAGAGATGCACCTGGCACAAAGTCTATTTAGTGACTTATTACCCTCTTAGGTGGTAGGGTTGTAGGAGTGTCATCACTCACTATATATTTGTACTTCACAATAAATTCTTGTACCTCTAGTGGTAATGGCTCCTTGGCTGGTTTTTCTTCCTTGGTTCTTAGCACAATGGATTACCCTTCACTCTCATCATCCTTGATATCCTTCACAAATGCCTTTCCACTACACAACATGACATTAGGAGTCTTGGACTGTGGCTCTTCATCTTCTAGCAAATAATGAATCTTGAAAGTTTTACCTCCTTTCTTGAATGTGATGGAATTATCCTTCCCATCATACACTGCCCCATTGTCAAATTTCCAAGGCCTTCCTAACAGAAAATGACAAGCATCCATTGGTAGGATGTCACAAAGTAACCTATCCTTGTACCCTGCTATTGAAAATTTCACCCATGTTTTCTCATTTACCAATACAATTTGGCCTTTGTTGAGCCATGTTACCTTATAGGGATTTACATGGGGTATTTTAGCTAGCTTGAGTTTGACTACTACCTCCTCTAAGATGATATTATCTGTGGATCCATAGTCCACAATCACTTTACAAACCTTGCCAAGGATTTTACATCTGATTCTAAACAAAGACCTCCTATGTTTGGGCTCATCCTTGATTGTTTGTCTTATCAGTACTCTCCTGAACATCAAGTTCTCACCCATATTTGAATCTAGATGGTCAATCTTAGGTGCTTTTACACTTGAAGTGTCCTCATGAGCATATGCTACCCTTTTGTCACTATTTGCTGGAGAAGGTTTGTCAGGACATCTATAGGCTGGATGACCTAATTTCCCACAATAATAACACTTCATGGTTGCAAAGTAAGAACTATTCCTACCTCTTCTTCCTTTGCTAGGACCACCATGATTACCCCTGCCTCTATTATAGCCTCCTCTTGAACTATTTTTAGTCTGCTTCTCTGTCAACTTGTTCTCACCTTGTGACCTTTGCTCACTACCTCTGCCTTAGTAGCCTCCTCTTTGACCCCTTTGGTCTCTTCCTCTACCTCTATTATTCTTGAAGCTAGAGTCACCCTTCTTCTTGTTCTTCTCCTCCACTCTTATGACTAACTGGTGACACTTCTATATTGTAGTTGGTGTCCATAGGATAATCTCCTCTTGGATGTTCCACTTCAATCCACCCAAGTATCTAGCCACTTTTATTGACTCCTCTTCTTGCAATTCAGACCTTAGACACAATATTTGGAATTCCTTAGTGTATGAGGCAACATCTAGGTCTTTTTGTTTCAAAATTTGTCTCTTTCTATGAAGTTTGATTTCATAATCCTCAAGGAGATAATTCTCCTTCAGCTTGGTCACCATTGCATTCCAATTTTCTATGGGTTGCTTCCCCATTCTTACCCTCTCATCTTGAAGGTATTTCCACAAAGTAAAATCTGACCCTGTGAGTCTAGACTTGGCCACCTTAAGCTTTTGGGCTTCAGTCACACCCTCACATTCGGAATGGTTCTCCATTCCCTCTATCCAATTCATGACTGCATCAATGTCCATCTTTCCACTAAACGAAGGGATTCCTTCTAATACTTTGACATCTACTGCTTTGATGGTCTTCAAGAATGGTTCTTCGTTCAAGATAGGGTCTGGTTCAGGAATGAAGTCTTCCTCAACAACCTTCTTTCCCCTATCACTACTTTCCACTCCTTCTCTGCTCCTAGCTGCTTCATTGGCAACTTCCTCTAGCCTTAATCTCATGCCTTCTAAGGATTCTTCAAGGAGTCGGTTCCTCTCTTTTTTCTCATCAACTTCCTTAGCTAACTCTACATTTTTCACCATCTTTGACCCTCCTACTAATTCACCAGTAGCTGCAAACATACACTAACTTCCCAAGTTTCTCAACTTGCTCTGATACCACTCTGATGTAACACTAGTCTTTCTTATCCCTAGCTTCCTCTAGGGGTTCCTAGGTCACTCTACTGACCTAATATGGTTCTTCAACTAACCCTATTCTCCTTAGGATTCTCCTCGCAAGATCCTACTCCTTTTCAACTAGTGAACATCAAAAATGTAGAAAACAAACACACCATAGCTCTTCCTAAGCTTCCAATGGCCTTTCTTGCTCCATCTACACAAACTAATCCAAATAGATTCCAAACTCTTCCATATGGAGAGGTAGTCTTCAAGATAGTTTATTGGACCAATTACAATGTCCACAAACTGCTTTTGGATTGAAACCCTAAACGAGTTCCAAATTCCAAGCCAATTTCACCCAAAAGAGGGCTATTAGCATTAGGCCTAATTAGGCTCCTTTTCTGCAATAAATTGTAAAAATAATTAACAAGTCAGAAAAATAATACCATATCCTGATACCCTTTATCAAGAACCTAGGGATTTTCTAGGTCTTGGCTCCCAGAGCTATCCGTACAGTACCTCCTATAAACATACCTAAAATTCAGGGTTTTAGGACCTTTTCACTGTCTACTCAAGAAATTGATTTTCTTGGCTAGAACAAACATCACACCCAAACTTCTCCTCCAAGTTAGGGTTCCTTCACTCACCCTAATACCTCTCCACAATCCCTAATTGAAGAAATGAATGCTTTCGATCCTTCCAAATTGCTCTGCAACTGTTGGTGATCCCTAGCCATGCATCACTGGCTCGCCTAGGGCATCACTTTATAAATAGCTTCCATGATTTCTTGGGCCCCTCCTTCACTATACATAATTTACATGGATTCACCTTGCATATACCAATGGCTCGTGCAATTTCCACGGTAGAAAATGGATCTATGACCCCATTTGCACAAGATGCCTGAATCAGGCCAGCGACTGGACAACAACTAAAAGAATTTACAAAAGCAACTAAAACTATGAAAACTAGAAATATAAAACCAAAAAAGGTCTAAAAACAATCTAAATTAACATAAACAAGGATTACAGTAGATGATTCAATCCATTTCAATACCAGATGCTCACAAATTACACAAACTGCAACTGTTATTCAATTCTACAGTCCGTACACACTTTTACACAAACTTGCCAACCCTTGAAAATGATCAAGGATAGCCTTATGTAGTTGACCAAAACACTAAAAAACTAGTTTCATACAGTTAAGAAAATAATTCCATCGAAGTTGCATTCTTGCAACAAATGTTGTCAATGTTGTCAATGAAAACATTCCCAACTTTTCCAAATTTTTGGATATGCTATCCAAACTTGGTAAAAAGTTATCTAAAATTTCCCAAATCACTAACTAAGGTGTAATAACATGAAATAGGACCTCTAGTCCCTTTCTTGGCCAATTTGGCACTAAAATTCCAAAAACACCCTATTTGACCTAGATGGGCTCAAAGGTCACTAAGGACCTATTAAGGCATTCTCATCTAACCCACTACACACTAGGACCTACATGTCCCCTTATTATCCTAGTGGTCTGGCTAGAACCACTACAAGTCAAAAAAATCAAAGAATCCCTAGGTCATATTGCATATCTTAGCCCTACCTAGGTGCTCCTTCACCAAAATAGATGAGAAGTTCTAGAAGTTGGACTAACCTCGGAATGACATGCTTACACTGTCATAAAGTTGGTCATCTAAGCAAGGAATGTAGAGATCAAGTGACAAAGACAAGAAATTTTTCCAATGGAAATACCATTGAAGACATCAGGAAGATGAGAAACAAAATGTGGAGGAAAGCTACAAACACTTATGATGCTGGACCAAGCAATGAAATTGGTGACACCTTATCCAATGGATCTAGTGACATCACCACCCCCACCTAAGATGAACAAGTAAGTATAGAACTGCGCTATACTAAGTTATACTTTACATCAGTTCCATTATACATAGTTAAAATTACAAACTATCATGATTAAAGATGCACTATGGTATTACTTGTTATAAATCTATGAATGCAATCCCATTGGTCAATGCTTACCGAGAATCGTCGGTGTACATACAAAATCTAAGTTGTTAGTGTAAACCGAGAACCATTGGTAATCATGTAAAAGACATTGAAGTCTTCTCCACTTACCGAGCACCATCAGTAAGCCTATGAAAGGTCAAGTGAGTTGTCACTTACCCCGAGATGAAAGTTTGTGTGATACCTGAGCGACTCCATCTTTGAACACCAAGAAGTGGGTAGAGCATTAATTGTGCCACTTAAGGCATTGTGTAATGAATAGGGTGAAAAAAGAGCTCATTATTCACAAAGTGACTAAGAGAAACATAAAGCAAAGAGCAAAGTAGAGAAAAATAGAGAGACAAGATTGCATAAGTGATTAACAAGCACATTCAGGACATTCAAACAAATCTACAACAGCTACAGCAGGTTAAAGTAAGTAACTAAGGAATCACTAAGCTTAATTTTATTTACGGGAAAATCCCTAATTTATCATAAATGATGGCAACCACTTCATGAGTTTCCAAGATCAAGAACGCCAAAGAGAAGAAGGTTAATCTGATCAAGAACTCCACTTGTAGAGAACCTAAGTACAAAATCTGTCCATAGGTTTCCTCGCAACTCGACGATGCTGGAGCATTTTTGGGAATACCACCTATTGTTTTACTTATTGAGGATGTTTGTTCATACATACATTACAAGATTGCTGAGATAGGAGATCTTGAGGTTGATCAAGCTTATAAGAAGCTTAGTAAAGAGGGAACCATCAAGGATGAGCATAAACACATTGAGGTCAAAGGGCTCACAAATGCCCTAATGTTCCTGAAGGAATTTAAAACTGAGTGGATTCAGATAGTGTTGAGTAGAGTGCATGACTAAAAGATGTGGCTCAAGAAGCCAAAACTAATCACCAGGGATGTCATACACGCAGTGACCAGTTATCCTATAACTGACAAGTCAAAAGCACTCAAACATCCTCCTCGCCAAGATAGAGAAAAGAATAAAAGTGTAGAATGGGATGGAAGAGGATTAAAGGTAAATTCAATCAAAGATCCTAAAATGAAATTTGGTGCATGTGTACTGGGATACAAGATATTCCAGGCCAACATGATGAACAACATTACATGTGGAGCAGTTGACACTGCCCACAAGATTGTAATGAAGGGCCCACAATTAGATCTATCCGAGCTTCTACTGAAGCAGTTAGATGAGAACTTGAGGACAATCAGATCTGCAAACTCCAAATCATGTAAGTTTGGATCACTTCTAATGTGCATGTTTTTCTACTTTCAAGACTTCTTTCCATCTATTGGTAATGTCAACTGGGATACTACCCAACCAGTGACAATTCAAATCAGTGAATTCATCAAGTCACTAGGTGAAAAATTTACATCTGTTATAGATGAATACTTTACTGGATTTAAGGACAGGATGCAGAAAAGAATGAGGATACCAGAAAAAATGGTAGAAAAATATAAGACTTATATTTGTTTTATGGTGGACACTGATAACACCTTTATCAAACCAGCTGTACTGAGGACAACATGGTTAGCACTACTTGACTATGAGGTCAACATAGATCAAGCCACCAATGCTATTAAAGAATTGATAAATGAACCATTGGACAAGTCACAACCAAGGTTTGGAACCTATGAGGAAGCCAAGGAAAGAATAAAAATAGGCTTAGTTGTGAAGAAAATTTACAGAAAGAAAGAAAAAATGGTAAAGACACTCAAGAAGAAGTTGTCGGTAGATGATGAAGAGTAAGAACAAAAGGATGACACTGAGGGATAGTCACCCATTGATGAAGAAGAACAATTGAGTAACTCCAAATCTACAGAGTCCAATGCACCACCACCACCTGCAAAGAAACCAAGGACTACTGCTGCATCAAGGACTAGAAGTCAGACAACAAAAGATGCAACTTCATCATCGGTCAAGAAAGGACAGTAAGGACTTATAAGAGGAAGCCTCAAACCAGGAAACATGGACCAATGAATAGAAGAAAATTCATCAGAAGTAAGGAAGATATAGAAGACACCAAATGAGAAGAAAAACTGGTTAAGAACAAATTTCCTATTACAATTGATGAGGTATGTACATCAATGATCAAGGTAGGTTCAATAACTGACCCCAAGATTAGAAAACGGCTAACTTTGAATCCCGAGGATCGGAACAAGATAGAGGAAGCAATCATCACAACAATGTGTATATTTAAATATATACCATTATAGTTTGAAGGTAAAATGCCACAAGAAATTCTTGACAAACTATAGACAAGGTGGACATTTGCATTGAATTCTTAAAAATAGATAAGGGAAAGAACCCAAGTTTCTGTTATGCCTCCCGAGTCCAAAATGGAAGAAATTAACAAAATAATGAAGTTACATTCAAAAAGGTTCTTAGCAAAATTGAGAGCTTAAAAATTCCTACAGGGAAATTTTATTGAGCTTGACAAAGAAAGTGAGGATACTTGGAGAAAATAACTCGATGTACCTGAAAAGGACACAAGCCCCGAGAGATCATTAGAACTCACCTAAAATCCTCATAATGAAGAAATAGAGGATATACCAAGCCCATAGAACATTTTGAAAAATGATGATGAGGATGTCACTCAAACTGAATTGAACACAAAAGAAAGCAAGGCAATGTATGACATTCCTCATACTCTACAATCATTAGGGGATACTGTAGATGATACAAACACACATACAAATATCATAGATATCACTGAAGATGATCCTGCAGATGAGGTAAGGGTAGATGAAGAGGTTACTATTACCTCCAAGCAGCCCAAGGAACAAGATACAAAAATAGATGTTGCATAAGTGAATATACCGAGTCAAATGACAGTATTGATATAGGCTATCAATATCATCTCACAAGAGGAGAAGTCACCCGAGCCTGATGCAAGCATACCTGATGATAAGAGTGAAGAGGAAAAAAATGTTAAAAATGATGAATAGAATGTAACAAATGAAGCACATAAAGAAATAGATGGAGAACAGAAAGAAAATAAAGGTGAAGAAGAGAAGCAAGGTGATGCCACTCCTAAGGATACTAAAGGAGGAATTGTAGATAAAGAAAAGGTTGATGTGGATACATCCACACCAAACTAATAGGTAGACACCGATCAAAAACAAAAAGGAACTACACCCCCAAAGCCTTCATCAAGCACATCAGACCAAGCAAAGGAAATTGGTATGGTACTGCATACAGGTGCCTCCACAACACTTTCTAAGAAGAAGAAGAAGAATAAGAATCTAGTCACACTGGAAGAGATAATTGAAATACCAGACTGTGATCCAAGGACATTGGATCCAGAGTCACTTACAAAGTATGTAGAACTTTGTAAAAGAAAAGCTATCTAAGATAAGCTGAAGAAGGTGACAAAGGATACACAGGCACTAGAGACAATGAAGGAGATACTTCAGCAGATTGTACCTAATACAGACATTGATCAAAATGATTCTATCATTGATCAACTAGCCATTCTTACCGAAGCCATTACATCACAGAATGTGGATGTAGAGAAGGCCATATAAGATTGAGCAGAACAAAAGTACCAATACAAATTGACTGAGAAAATCAGCCAAGAAGTGGCTGAGAATAAGGTAAAGCTATCTGAACTAGTAAATGAATTGGAACCAATCATTTTAGAAGCTATAACCTTAATTCATAAGTTAAGAACATTAGAGCACTTCACTAAGGAAAATAGTGAAAATGTTGCAAAAATAGATGCAGATCTTACTACTAGTGCACAAGGTCTCTTAACCACTGACAATGCAATCAAGTTGGATTATGAAAAGGTAATGGATGCAAAGAAGCTGAGACTTAAGATTCAAGAGGCAAAATCAAATTTCATAGATGAGGTAACCGAGCTACAGGCTCTACTCGTACCAAATCTTACACTACTGCAACAACATATGACAATGACAAGACAATTGATTGCCACCCTGGAGATGTCTATCACTGACAACATCTATGATATGCACAAAAGGATTACATTGGAGCACATGGATTTGGAACACCTTCAAGAGAAATGGGAGAAAATGATGGAAGACATGAAGAACTACCATTCCCACATTTTTGACAAGTTGTAAGTAATTACACCTTTGACCTTACTATCAAAAAAGGGGGAAAATGATATGATAAAAGGGGAAAATGATATGATAAAGGGGGATGATAAGGTGAAAAGGGGGAATAGTATAAAGGCAAGTGTACATACATACATACATACATACATACATACATACATGCATACATACATATATATATATATATATATATATATATACATAGGGGGAGTCATACTAACAAGGTGAACACATGGTGTATGTACTAAACATTTTAGTTTTTGCACATATCAATTTTTGATACTAATGTCAAAGGGGGAGATTGAGGATATATTTTTCCATTAGTATGCAAAGGAAAATAGTTTTGAACTATCGGTAACACCAACACTGAAAGGTAGGTTTAGTGCAACCTGACACACAACTTCACAAGGGAACCCAAAAATAAATTTTATAGTATAACTTGATAGTGTAGGTTACAATGTAAACCGACGACATAGTTTACAAGTGCAACCCAAAAATGTTGAAGTGGAATCTGACAGAGTAACCTGACAGAGCAGACAACATAGGAACCTAATAGACAGTTCACAGAGGAACCTGATAGGAAGACTACAGAGCAACCTGAGCACCATTCTACCAAGAGACAGTTATAATCTCGAGAAATGTGGATCTGACTTCCACGTTAGATAAAACACTTGTGTTTTATATTTAGCTTTTTGATTTACTTTAAATCCATTTCTTGAGGGACAAACAATGTAATTTTAATTATTTTAATGAGTCTAACTGATTGAAAACATGAAAACTAGGAGATCAAGGTCAAGTTGTAAACCTTTGATCATAGAGTTATCATTGTTATGCGTGAAACTCATTTAGGTAAAAATCATTGTATAAATATATGTGTAATTATTTAGAACAAAGTGGATGTGATGATGATTGTATCTGCAGACACTTCTATGATTAGAGAAAAAGTTTTATGCAGAAGCACAAAAAAATATGAAATAGGTTATCAAGAACCAGATTCAAGGCTACCGAGCAGAACAAAGGTATTGATCAATCGCTATAGGTGATACATTATATTGTGAACTTTAATGGATCTGTAATAAAAAATTCTAGATTTCATACACTTAGGTCAATAAAATTTTTGACTACATTCTAACAAGTGTAGCAAATGGAAGAAATCATTTGAGAAGGTGGATTTAACAATCCTTTATAAATATCTTAACCGAGTGCACACTAAACAATGGTACTAAAGATCTCAACATAGTAGACCTTAACCAGTCTAAACATGTTACTTCTAACAAGGTAAGATCATCATAAGTGATCAAACTTGTAAACCTTAACCGACCCCTTCCATTCTGCAGATAGTGAAGTTTTGTGGGATTCATCCCCACCACAGTTTTTACCTTCAAACAAGGGTTTTCTACGTTACCAAATCTTGTGTCATGTGTCATTACATTTCATAAATGCTTCTATGAATGTTTACTGTTGGAAGTACAATAATGAGAAAGAAAGATACTGAGAGGGGGGGTCAATCAGATCTTAAAACTTAATCACTTAAAACAAATTGATCCACATTCATACATATATGAATTTAACCTAACATCAGATAGTATCCACAACATGAAATATATAACTCATAACACAGAATTTTGGTAACCTAGAAACCCAAATACGTAGAACTGGGGTGGGGATGACATCCACAAAAATCTTCACTACTACAGCAATAAAGTGTGCATGTTAGGGCTACAAGAGTTTGATTACAAAATGCAATCTAACTGGTTAAAGGTCCATTTGGTTAAGAACTAAAGATCATTACAATGTACCTTGTCAAAGGATTTCAACTTACAGTAAAGTAAGCACTCAGCTAAGAGATTTAAAACGGTCTGCTAGAACCACTCTGTTAAGAGATTTAACCTAATACACTTGTTAGAATGTTTCAAGTAGTGATCCTTCATTATGCACTCAGATGCTGATGATGGATTTGCTCTTTCCAATACCTTTTGCGATCTCACAATCTGATATGTCTTTACTCTTCTTTTCACTGCTTTGTCATTCTTCTTGATCTAGGCTTCTTCTCAAAATAACTCACTTTTCATCTTTCATGAACAACAACCCTTCTCTCACAAAAAATATCTCTCTCTCTCTCTGTATCTTTTTCTAGGGTTAGAAGAAATCTTATATGTCTTTATGGATCTAGCAGCGAGATCTAGATCAACGATCAAGATCTGTTATTTATGCCCCCAAGGCATTTTGATTTTCTGATTGGCTCCATGCCATGCATAGTATAAAAAAATTAAATCCATAATTAACTCATTAGAAAAATAATAAATTCATACATATGTCGGCCCAAATCTCATACAAGTCAGCCTAAACATTTCACATCAAATTTTGAATCAATCCTGACATGTATGCAAAAACTGTTCTGCTCGACACTTAACATCTCTGTCACTCGACACTTAATATTCTACTCGGCTCGGCATGATGTAACTCGGCAACCTAAAAACTTGCTTGAAAATGTTTCTCGGCCTTGAATGTTTAGCTCAGCCATAGTGGTAACCAACTAAAACTACCTAAGTAAATGACTAAGTGTTGGTCACTAATCATCAACAAAACTTAGGGATTAACAATCTCCCCCTTTGATATTAGTGGCAAAAACAAACTTATCATTTCTTTCGATTCGTTCCATCCAAAATGTTGCCTAAGTACACAATGTACTCCCCCTAGGAATGTACACCATACTACATACAAAAATTTACATGCCTTAAAAAAAAAATTTACATTGATACCTGTACTGATCTTCTTACGCTGTATCCCTGTCAATCCTGTCAGATTCCCCCTTGTTTTTGTCATTGATTGCAGGTGGGATCAAGTTATAATTATTAAAAAACTATTTATGAAGTTGTAAGGTGGACACAAATGCAGTGTCCCAACTATCCTTAACAAACTTCATAACCTCTAATTTGACTTCTAACTCGGCAGCTAGATTTACTAAACTTTTTGCAGTTGAGAGATGCAAATTTCTCTTAACCAATTCTTTTGCAGATGAAAGTTATTTCTAAATTACCTCTAGATGAGGTATCAAGTTTGTCTAGATAGTAATCAATTTGGTCCTTATCCAACCATCTTCAGCCATGAGCTCGGCTATCCTCCTTTGTGCATAAGTAAATCTGTTAAAATGTAAGGATCTAGTGCTAGCATCCATACTCAGTGAACTTCCAGTTGACTTTAAGTCTAATTGCAATTTCTCTATGGCCTGTAAATTATCCTTTGTGAAGAATTCAACATCACATAACTTCTTATACAAATAATAAACATTAGTTGCAACTTCCTCCAAAATTACTACAAGAGAAGGAAGTTCAACTTGCTTTACCACAATCTCTCCTGAGATTTATGCTAGTACTTTGTTCTCGAATTTCCTCTCAGACCATTGCAATAACTTTTCATTAGATTTAATGTTATCATATTCACCTTTTGTACAATATGAAATAACTATTCAAGAATAGGGGCTTGAGGATTTTCATCTTCCATATCAAAAGATTTTACAAATATATCCTTGATGTCATGTAACACCTACTTTTGCTTCTGCTCTCTTTTCATTTCCTCCTTTCTTTACTTCCTCTTGAGTAATTCTTGAAGAGTCTCAATCTGTTCATAAGATAAAACATTGGGATCCCATGGTGGAATCACAATAACTTCATCTAATGTGATATTAGGAGTGGGAAACTTCTTCCTCATGATTTTCCTCCTCTTAAGTTCTGGTGAGCTATAGCTCGGCTTTCTTTCCTTAATACCTTTTCCTGTATGAGTAGTAGTCACCATTGCATCTTTTAATTCAGTCAAAATTGCCTGTTGATCAGGTGTACCTCCTATTTTGAGTCCAGTGAGAGCAGATGATGCCGAGTGTGGTAAACCAACCAACACTTGTACTGCCTCTTGTTCTTTAGGTTCATTGTCAGTATCCTCCATCTCCTCACCACTATTTAAGACTGTTTTCACAACCTCTAAAATAGGCGAATTAAGTGTAATTACCTCTTGTTAATCTATTTTCTCCTTTTCTACTTATTTTTGTGCATCTTTTTCCTCAGGTTCCTTTTGATTTCTCTCTTCATCTTCCTTTGTACTCTTCTCTCCTTTAGCCTCAGTAGCCTTAATAGGCGATTCTATAGTTGTGTCTCTCAGCTCATCCTGTCCCTTGGCATCCAAATTGCTAGAGTCATCAATTGCCACATCAATTGGACTGTCTATTGTCAAATCAATAGTGTTTACTATCTCTATTTGTTCTTTTTGTTCTCCTCTAGTCTTGTGAGGCTCAGATGTTCCTTCATCAGTCTTCTTCTCTTTTGGAGCAATCAATCCAAAGATTTCCTTCCAAATCCTAGTACTCTACTGTACTACACTTTCAATATCATTTTTCAAAATAGAATAACCTCTCTGTTTAGGTATGAATTTATGCTTATACTCAACAAATTTTTCTCTTTGTTTCTTATTCATCTCAGTAATGACTTGAGCTAATGTGCCCTCTCGAATATGTCTCTCAATTATGAGTGCAAATTCCCATTTGCTAGATAGAAACTCATATAACTCACTCGGCACATTGTTTCCTATCTCTATAGGAGTTAAATTAAAATTTCACATCATATCTAATAGTGCTTCTTGAACTTTGTGCTTATCTTTTAACTTCAATTTCTCATATTTGATAAAGTTAAAACTAGATAACCCTGCAGAATTTCTCAAATTCTCACATACCTCGTTAATAGCAGTGGGCCTCTTGAATGGTGCTGTTGGTATGTTTCTAGGCTCATTAGTTTCAGCCTTTTCTTCATCACTTTCCAGATCCAGATGTAGTTTCCTTCTAGGCCTATTTACCTGTAGGCTCAACACAACCTTTGTTGCAAATTTAGTCTTTGATCCAGAACTACTCTCTCCAACCTTCTTCTTTGCATATACATTTTTTTGCACTGCTGGAGATGTAACAATAGATTACCTTGTCCTTGGATGATTGGAAATGGGAGTAATCTCTTATATTTTTAGGTCTTTGGGGGCCTTTCTTCTTATTAACCCTAGGAATTCTCTCTTCCCTCTCTAGAGAAACCAACTTTGATTTAGTATTAGTGTCCTAGTCTTTCCCTTCCGAATAGAGACTTTTAGATTACTCATACTTTGTATCTCCTCCTTCTTAGAGGGAATAGGGGAATGCCTAAATTTGGACTTACATATGGAAGGGAAAGACTTCCAATGCTCAACAATAAGCAATATTAATCCTTCATTCAACCTAGGGTTCTTGTGATCTTTAATACTTGTAGAAAAAGAGGATAAAAGAAAGAAGGGAAATGAAACGTGAACCTCATGTTGAAAGTGAATCATAAAAACAAAGTGGTGTCCATACACTATGGTAAACTAACCATCTAGGGAGAAATACTAAATAAGAATTTTTAGAACTATAGCCCAAATCTTCTTTATAAATTTCATAGCATATCAACTCTTCTATTTCTTCACCATTTTCCCACCCTCATTATCCTTCACAAAATTGTCTATCACCACATTCAAGTAATTTTGGCTTCTAAAGAGATTTTTTCCCTCCATAGGTAGACTATTAATTTTCACTATAAATTCCTTTATAACTTTCCATTTTTCTCCCAACATAGAAACTATTTCATTCTTCTAGTCGTCTGCAAATGATTTAGTAATTTTTAGGTCAAACCCACGGAGCCTCTTTAGATATAGAGTAACACCATCACGCTTCAAGATGTTCTAGACACTCATATAATATTTCTGACCTCCTCACAATTTAAGGGCTCTAAACAGTTCCTATCACCTTCCATTTCTTGTAAATTGCAGTGACTACCAACTACTATCACTCTTTTTTTAGCTTCCGCCAAATGAAGAAAGAAAAAATAGGGTAAAAAATGCCCACGATGCATGCAACGTTAATACATTAATCATCTTGTACTTAGTACAAGTCATCATGTTACCTTCCAATTTGAATCTATGCATGTATCCTTTCATAAGCTATCATTTCTAAAACAACCTCTGGGAGGTGATCCTTTTTGTGCCATCTAATCAATTTATCATTTTTTACTCTGATGTTGGAAAAAATATCCACTATGGTATTGCCTTCATGGTATACATGGGAGATCTTGAATTCTTGAAATTATTTAACTATATCCTTTAATTCATTGATCCATATTTTGATAGACCATGAGGGATCTTGGGCTCCTTTTAGGCATTTAATGATGTTGTTTGAGTCCTCCTCAACCCAAACATGACTATAGTTTAAATGTTTAGCTACAAATAGACTATATTTAATTAATCTTAGATATAAGAATTATGTATCTCCAAAATATATTTTGATACCTATTATATAAGTGTACAAGAAAACCAATGTCATACTCATCCCATCCTCAAGTTAACTCATCTCTATCGTCATTTTCTACCAATTATTTTTACTAAAACTCTTATCTCTAACCTAGTATTTAGATTAATTTGTGTGTATAATCTAAAATTATTAAAGTTCTAATTATTTTTCAATATTCTCCAAGGATATGGAAAGGACTTTAAATATTTAGAAACATATACTATTTTTTTGTAAGAATAGCCAAGAAATATTCGGATCTAGTCAAAACTATTTTAGTTATTTGTCGAGCTTGAATTTTTATTATTTTGTGTAACCTTACTCATGTCTTAATTTATCCTACTAAATTATTTATCCTCAATGATTTTGGTTAATTTCAATCTAGTGGAAGGTTGTGTGTATGTAATATCCACACATTAGCACGATCATATGTAACCATGTTTGAGGTTTTCTATTACTGCTTTATATGCAAATATGTTTGTTATTCAAGGAATACCAACTATAAATGCTTTGTGAATGAGATTGTCTTGTGGAAAAACAAAATTATTACCCACAAGACATAAGTAGTAAATGAATAAAAAAATTAATTTTCCATTCATGCGACTCATGGGTAAGTGCACAAAGATGGGGCACCAAAAAGGGGGTATAAGATGCCACTTTTTTTTGAAATTAGAAAAATCTGAACTTCAACGAGAAATTGAGGATAGTTACACTCAAAATTTTAAAATGTGATGAAAACAAGAGTCGTTCTACTTTGAATCTAGTTTATAAACTGCTAATTTTTTTTAGAAATGGTGGAGATTAAGGCCCTCAAAAAGGGGGAGCACAAAAAGTGGTCCTGCTTTTTGTGAAAAAACATAACATAGTGTTTGGTGTGCTCCCCCTAAAATGTTAACTTTTAAAAAAAAAAAACTTTAATCGCTCTAGTGAGAAATTAGCTAACACCACCTAGTTTATCCTAGATTTTTTTGCTAATTTTTTGATGAAAGTGTGATTTTTTGCCATTTTCCGAAGTGGACACATCTTGAAAACGTGAAATTTTTGTGTGCTCCCCCTAGAAATCATTGAAAACTAATTGAAAATCAAAACTTCTTTTTTTTTAAAAGTGTTTAGAATGGAGTCTAGTTTCTGAAAATGTAATTTTTTTCAAAATTGGATGAACAAGCCAAAATCTAAGCTCAAATGAATACACATTGGTTTTTGACAAAAATCAGACATACTTAAAAAAGAAATTAAAAATGAAAAGATGAACATAATGAGAATTCAAAATAAATTACATTGATAGATAGCTATCAGAGAGATCTACAATATCATGTTGTCTAATTTTATTATTATTGAACCACGTGCAAACCTGACAGAGAGCACACAAGAAAAAATGTTAATTTTTTCTATGTTTGCTAGAAAACACATCTCAGGCCTGCTTGAATCCTCCAGGCCTTTGGGTTGCAACTCCAAGGCAAATCCAAGCCTTAGTCTTGGTAAATATCAATGTCATTAAAAGGACGTGCACCCTATACTTACTATAGGGCATACAACCTATATGACATATGCACTATAGGGCGTACACCCTATATTAGACACAAAATCACAAAAGGAGAGAGAGAGAGAGAGAGAGAGAGAGAGAGAGAGAGAGAGAGAGAGAGAGTTTGAATACTTGTTTCCCTTCTATTATTTGAAATTATCTTGTTTCACTTCTAGTATTTGGAATTATCTGTAACAATCTTTGAATACTTGTTTCACCTCTAGTGTTTGACATTATATATAAATCCAGTGGATGTCACATGTGCAAATCTCATCTCTAGACCTTGCTGCAAAAGGAAACCTTGGTTAGCATGAGTCTCTCTCTCTCTCTCTCTCTCTCTCTCACACACACACACACACACACACACACACACACACACACACACACAC